>CALZFC010000042.1:3262500-3447500 GCA_945643635.1 Allodiplogaster sudhausi | reverse complement strand
GATCTGCAATCAATTTCATCTCTTCTTTTAACAGGCATATTATTGTTCTCATCAATACATGTAATGTCTTTCAAATTTTATATATAATTTACAGGCCTAAAAAACTAAGGCCTGGACAAGTTCACCCCATCTAACTATAGGAAAGCTGGCTGTAACAAAAGTATTTTGTTTCTGAATACACTTGGAGATTCGCGGTGTTTTTAAAGATTCTGCCACTGACCTCAGCCCATTCCATGTACTCGTTGATGGAGTGGAACGCAGCTTCCGTTCCAATCTTATCAGTGCGACGGATCTGCAAGCCCACCACAGGGCCTGCAATTAAACATTTCTCTCTCTCTCTCTCTCTCTCTCTCTTTCATATCCTTTCCGTTTCTCCAAAACTTAAATATTTAGTTTTCTTAGTTAGAGTGGCAAAAAAGTAAACATTTTAACAACGATCTAGAAAGCTTCGTGATAAGGAAATGTGGAGCGTCGCAGAAGAGAATGAGAATGGGACTGCAAGAATTTCATTCATCTTCGCTGGTCTCTCGTGAATGCTGCGCTTGAGGCTTTCGCTACGACAATGAAAGCATAACAGCTATTCTAAGGTGCACAAAAGAGAGTGCGAGGGGAGAGAGTGAACGAGAAGAGAGGTACAGAAAGAGAATGAAGGAGAGATGCCGACAGAGACAGTGAGAGAGAGGGAGAGGGAGTGAGAGAGGGAGAGGGAGAGAGAGAGAGAGAGAGAGAGAAGCAATGAAGAGTGCACTGTGGCATTTGGTGCTAGTCTCGAGTGCTAAGTAGTTGACATCCACAACGGGGGTCATTCCTTGTCCCTCTTTCTCATCTCTCCGCAGATGTGCGTCTCCAAGCACCCCTCTTCATGATGGTGCCAGCCGCATGAGTCGGTGTCTGGGTTCTTCAGGGGGTGTCAGGAGGGAGGGTGGACGGTCTCCTCTCCTCCTCCTCCCCTCGAATCATAGCCCCATCTGGCTGGCCATTCATTCTTGCTCTGTCAACTTGACCAGACAAGATGTCTTCCCGAAAGATCTTCTCTGCTTCTCTCTTCGCCTGCCTAATCTTCCATTCTGTTGGTTAGAAGAAGCAAGAGAGAACTTCCCAGCTTGAAGGGAGGCCCAGTGAGTTATCTTCAGGTGCTCAACAGCAGTGCCTCGTTCTCAACACTGTAGCTGGCATTGCTCAGATGGCTTGTCCACCTACCGTCTCCACTTGCATGAAGTTCACTTGCAATGCAAACGGAGGTACATCTCTCTCTCTCTCTCTCATTAGCTTTCATTTACTTATCTTCCCTTCAGACACTCACATCTACAAAGGCTGCAACGACCCGAACAACCCTCCTGTGTCGTGTCTGAATCTTCTGAACAACTGCATGAGTCAGGGTGGGACTGGCCGTTGCTACACATGCAAAGGAGATTTCTGCAATGGCTCCAGTCCTCCTTTCTCTCTCTTTCTCTGCTTCTTCTTTTCCATGCTCTCTCTTCTCTCGTTATCATAAGCTCATTTCTCTTTCAAATTTGTACATGCGGAAGAGAGCGGTGGCCAGCGCCACGTTTTTTTTCTCAATTTACGAACGCTTTCAGTTTCGCTCTCGCGTTTACTCATCGCTTTTTTTTTACTTTCTGTGTCGAATAGCCTACGAGAATTAAAAAAGACGCTCCTGGTGATAAATTTCTTAATTGTTTTTTTTTTAATAAAAATAGAATAAAAAATTTTTTATGACTATTACAGGACAAGTCTAGTAAGAGATATGCAAGATCGAAAGAAACAAGCTTGCCTTTATCGAAGGGAACCTTGGCAACAGCTTCTTCGAGATGTTTGGCCATTTCGGGCCCGCTCCGCATCAAATACCAAATGAACTGAAAATGTCCTTGTTACAAACAGTTTTGGCCATGGAATGATAAAAGGGAAGGAAATACGGACCTGTCCTATAAAAAACACTGGCGGATTAGAGTGGAAGGTGAGGAGTTCGGAAGCAAGAGAAGAGGGAAAAGAGAGAGGGAGGAAAGGGGTGGGAGAAGAGAGAGAGTCCACAATGGGCAGAGAGACCACGCGGGATGGAGAGTCGCGAGAGTACGGGGCCGGTTGGTTGTTCTGCAATCACATATTCATAAACAGAGGTATGAGATAACAGTGGTATCAGCAGAAACAACAGAATTAGTACGATCAATGTTCTTTTCTAATTATGTCTAACGGCAAAAAGTCAGTAAACGAAAAAGCATACCCCAACAGCGTCTGCGTATTTGCAGGATGACACGGGCAGGAAGGCAGCCGTCCAACCCTTCTTGGAATATCTGGAAAGATAATAATGGGAGAAAGAGTACAATCGATCTGAAAACATAAAGAGAGCAAAACAAAAAGAGAAGCGGATCTAAAAGCACGCGCACCTCCAAGTGACGCCGTCTCTCTCCAGAACAAGAGTGCGCTGCTCGCCAAAGGCAACCATGAAGCAGTAAGTTGTGTGGTGCAGTTGACAGCCGAAGCCACACTGCTTGTCCAGATCGCAGACAAGGATTCTCAAGAAGATGAGATTGAGAAAGAGAGTGAGAGAGAGACTGAGAGAGAGAGAGAGAGAGAAACAGACGGAACGAGAGACGATTGAGCATGATGCAAACAGAACACAGATGAATGAAACAAAAATAAAGAAAAAAGAGATGACTTTGCTTTGGTGCAGTCTTCCGGATTCTGTAGTCGGGAGATAGCAGACTGGATGTGAGTGGTTAGATTCGCAATCCCGGCAGTCCTCCACTTGTCGCCCTCGTCGACAGCGGAGAAGCGACCAGACAGTCCCAGCAGAGATAATAACTATAATTTAGATTCTCACACCTAATTTTACTATAAAAAATAAATGTACATAAAATAAATGAAATGCAACACCCTCAGAAGATACCTGGTTATGGAGATGCTGAGACGCCTTCCCGACTTCTCCGGCCAGCGTAGCATTGAAATGAGTGTAAGAGTAGAAGAAGGCCTCCCAGATGTTTCTCTCCAGCATACGTCTAGTCTCTTCGTGGCTTTGAGAGAAGCCTTCTCTCTTTTTACAGCTCACATTCCCAGGGAAACGATTCTAGAAATAGCCAGACTTCATAAAATGAAGCGAAAATATTGTTTCGGTGTGATTAGGCTGACCCTTTGGCATAATAACCTGTTCCACTTGCAGAGTATTGAGAGGAAAGCTGGCCCCAGGCTTGCCCAAGAGGTCTCTCCTTTGCGTGTCTCTCAGTATCTTCAGACTCTCGCTGTGCTCTTTTCGTTCCCGTTCCACGAGATTCTTCAACATCAAAGGAAGCCTTTCATTTTACCGTAGGGATATGCCTTTCACGTGCAATAATGGATTGTCAGGAAACGACCACGAGCAATTAAATTGAGTTTCGGACAAGATAATCTATGTCTTGTCTATGAGAGCTCAGTGCAGAAATAGAAAGCAAAATCATTATTCTAAGGAAAGAAACAAAGTTTAAAAGAGCTATAACCTTGAGTCCATGATTCTGCTTTTGGAGTTTTTCTAGAGCCCTCAAAGCTTCGTCCAACTTCTCCGTTAGCACATCTCCATATGCATCTTAACAAAACAAACTAAGTAACGAAAAGAAATTCCTGTCTCAAAGATTCATTTCTGCTAATATCAACTAATAAAATATAAAATAGGTTAAAATGGTAAACATATGAGAGTGCATGCAATATCGAAATTTATTGTAGACAAATGGAAAATTATGAATGCTACATACGAGAGATAGAAGATTATTCAAACCTTTTCTACTTTGGATGTTCTGAAGAGAGTTGAAGAAATATATGAGAGTGAGGACCCAGAGCACTAGAGCAGCCGCAACGGCGTGCTTCACCCCACCCATGGCCATGAAGGGCTCGAGATGAAGGCCCGCTCTCGCCTCCCTTCTCAGCCTTAATGAAACAATCCTCGCCAGTCAACGACACCAACATAGAAGATTATGAATATTCTCCTTCCAGCCGCCTCTTTCGTTTCAACGGATCATAAAATGACACCCTTTAAGAGCAGAAGAAAAAAAGTGAAGGGAGGAAATAAAATGAGATGACAAGTAACGTTCTTCAAAAGCAATGTTAGCTGTGCTGGTCGCGATTTCGAACAATGTAAATTTTTTTTACGAATTTGAACCACACAAAATTAAGCCTGCCGCCGTAGTAAAGTGTCGCTTTTTGAGGGGTAATCCTGAGGTTGTTACCCATGAGGGTAAAACCATTACCACTCAGTTTCGCCGGGCATTATCCTGAGGGTAATGTCAGCTGAAAGATGCTATCTTTTCCTTTCGTATATTCTTTGCTGCTGTCATCCATCCCTCAGTCATCCCTGCTCCATTCCTGCTTCATCTTCATTCTTCTGTCGCTCCTATTTGGGACCATTCCGATGCGGACTACAACTACACCTTGCTGCAGCACACTTTATATCCATCATTTTCTTATTGGAAATTCACCTACAGCAAAAACAGCTATTTGTAACAATAATGTTATCAAACAGTGAATGAGAAGCTAATGGATGGGTCTAAACAAGAGTGTACATGGAAATCAGCCTTACAAAAGAGAAAAGAAGAAAAGAGGAAGAAAAACAAAAACACAAGAGGAAAAATCTGCGTATAATACAGACTAAAATGAGCTATTTGTTTTCATTAAGTTGAACATTATCCACGCCATCACTAACTACCAAGTTACAAGGAATATCCTATAATAAAGTCGCTTTCTAGCACAAGAACTAGTAACTGTGGCAAGGAACAACAGACTCTGAGCTGCTGGCTCTTTCACTTTCAATGTGTTCCTGAATCCGCAAGCTTAACTTATACCAAAAGAAAAAATGGAGGGAGAGCAAACACACAGATCACATCCATTCCACAACACAACAGGAATTTCCAGCATAAATACGGAATCATGGTAGAATCAAGATTCGAGTATGCATTCCAGATGGCAGAGACAGTACCGAACGGAATACAGTGGGGAATGGCGAAACAGATGTCGAATCCCTTGGCGCTGCAGTGAGAGTCGCGGCAGGATCAAGCGTCAGACCAACTGAAGAAGAATTTTGAATTACATATGAAAATCCACCGTATTCAAAGTAGAAAGGAACATTCCCAACTTACAGTATTACAGTAACCCGTAAAATGGCCCCTAAAAACGTAAAATGCGTCGAAAAATGAATAATTCAAATAAAAAGAACATTGCCGAGTTGATGAGTCTATTGATGATAGCTAACTAACGTGTGGTCACGTTCAAATAACGAATGAATTAATGATTTTAAAAAAAGAAGAAGAAAGAACCACGAACTGTCCCGAGTGCACGAGCAATGTGGAGCTGGAGAGCTGGAGAGTGGAGCTGGAGAGCGGAACTGGAGAGGCGACGGGAGCATCTCGGCCGGTGGAGCAGCGCCGTCTTGCGCGGCTGCCGCTGAGTCCACTTCCATCTTAAGAGATAGAAAAAGGGAGAGAGAAAGAGAGATGCAACTATTAGGATTGATTACACATTCATCTAAAGATCTTCACCCGAGTTGCAAAACAAAACGACAAAAAAGAAAAAGGCCTAGATTGGTGTTAGATTGGCCTAAATTGGTGTCAGTTGTGGCGCTATTCTAAGAAAAAGACACATGACCAATCACAAACAAACTGCAAACAATCCCCCAATATGTTTAAGGTTTTCATTTACGAAATAAGCATAAGCAGAATAAGAACCTGGGCCTTCTCCTCTTCGTTCAGCTCGGGCAGATTGGCTGGCGCAGTTTCTGCTGCAGCCGCGGCGGCCTCCTTCGTCTTGTCGTCACTCACGTGATGGCATATATAAAAACAATAAAGCATAGACTTAACTGTAAACGGCAATTAAAATAACATACTCATAATGAAATTACATTACTATTACAATCCAAATGCTAATTTAGAGTGAATCTTTCATGGTTCATGACAGTACGCCGTTACTTTTACCACAAATACTATATTCGTAATTTGGAGCTGGACGATGAAAGGTAAAACGGTTATGCCAATGCGCATTGGCATAACCATTTTACACATGAGGTTGATCTCGTCTCCAAGAATTGCATGCTCTCTCGGCCTGTCCTCGTTACCCAAACATTACCACACAGCCTTTTCCATGCTATTACCCATGAGGGTTAACAATGGTGGCATGCTAGACAGTACGAGAGAGCACGCTCATGCTAGAGATTCAGACAGATTATCCTCATGGGTAACATCCTGAGGATTACCCCTCAAAAAGCGACACTTTACTACGGCGGCTGTATTTATCTTACTTAAATTCACGAGCCCACAGAATCGCTAGATCTCACCTCCTCTACTCCGTGAAGACAGCCAGGGCGACACCTTCCTCACACTTCCTCTGCAATCATCTTCATTCAATTCATACAAGCTCATTCGCTTAGTCTTTGTGTGAAACCGAATGAACACGAGAGGATAGTCAGTTATTTCCTATCTTTGAACAAGGTCTAGACTAAGCTGGGTATTTACGTGAATATCACTTGTGTAGATGATTGGAAGTTGGCTAGAGAATGAAGGAAGCGAGAATAAATAGACAATGATGGTAATTGAAAGCGATAAAGGGAATACGGAAGCAGGGAACATTGCAGAGAATGGAGGGATTTAATAGAAGGAAGCAGAGCAGAGGGAAACGGAAAGGGCATTACAGAGTTGTCAGCCATTTTGGAGATGAGTTGGCGATAGCGAGCGAGCGAGAGGGATAAGCTCCTTGCTCTCCCTGCTCAGCTTCCATTTCTCCCTTCCTTTCTTTCTTTGCTTCCCTCTCGTCTCCACTCGCCCTTTGCTGGGCGATTCTCTTGCCGATCCAGAAGAGAGTGAGCACAAAGAAAAGAGAATGGAGGAAGAGAAAGAGAATTGAGCGAGAGAACAAGGAAATCTGGAGAGGAAGCGAGTGAGAGAGAAATTGGAGGGGAACGGGAGGACGCCTGCTGCTGGCAGCGGAGCCGGAGGAGCCAGCGGCAGCCGTTAGATGAGAGAGTGCCAGACAGCCAGGACAGCCAGAGGCACTGGCAGAGACGCAGATGTACTCTCTATCACACACATTCAAGTCGCTCTGCACATTCCTCTTCGAGCTTTTGATGCTGAACTTGAGCGATGTGGAATACGGTAGGAGATAAGAGAGTCAAGATAGGAGATAGAGAGAGAAAGGAGAGAGTGAATGAGAAGAAGGGAAAGAGAGAGAGAGAGGAGAGAGGAGAGAGTGAATGAGAAGAAGAGAATGGCCTTGCAGATAGAGTAGGCGGATGGAGGCAGATGAGTACACACAAAGAGGAGGAACTGTCACTTACGGTAGGCCACTTCAATGAAGATCATTGTGGGCGGAGTGTCAGGATCACCCAAATGATAGAAGTCAATTTACTACGGCTGGCAGTTACCTACACTCGAATAAACAATGGCATGGATAGAAATACAGATACAGCCAACTGGTGATAGAAATTTCGTTCGTAACTTCTTTGCGTACACGTTGCGGAACAAATGCATTACTGGACAGCGGACTCCGTGGTTATCAGGCCAGTCTTGAGGGGCAGCAATATTGGAGATAGCAAGAAAGAATAGAGAAGGGCAGAGAAGAGAAAGGAAAAGAGAAAGAGAGAGAGAGAGAGAGAGAGAGAGAGGGAAAGAGAGGGAGAGAGTGAGTGAGAAAGAGGGAGAGAGAGAGAGGGAGAGAGTGAGTGAGAAAGAGAGTGACAGATGCGACGTGTCATGACAGTTCTGACGAGGCAGCCAGTGGCACTGGGGGCGAGGCAGAGCAGCTTCCGCAGTCCAATCATCCCTTGCCCCCTTCATCGAAAGCCCTCATTCGTTTATTGCATTCTCTAGCCTAATAAGCATCCGCTAACCTCTCTCCTTTCTTTTCATCCATAACATATGAATGGGCGTTGGAAACAACAACACTCGCCCTTTTTTCTTGCAAGAACGAATTGTTGAAAGTAAAGTACTGAAGGGCATCGATTTGCTTGTGAATAGTGATGATTGCAGCTCCCATTCTCAACTCAAATTGACAGTCAGTGGCTGAGAGGGGGCGTGACAGATCTGAATCTCTTCGTAAAAAGTGACCACTATAAAAACTCTCAATTTCAACCCTCTTCATTTGTCTCGTTTCACTGGCAGCATTACTAAATTTTTTTGTTGGAATATTTTAACAAAGTAAAGTACCTCTTAAGAAATTTTTATAGAACAAGTGTGTAATTTGCAAAACCCGTAAACAAGAGGATCTATGAGATACTTGAACATCAACAAAATAGATTAGATGAAAGACATCAACAAAAAACTGTACATTAAACAACATCTATAACCAACTAGACGTTCTCTAATTTTGTATTTGTTAAAATAAAATATGATAACAGGAAAGTGTGAACGTAAAACCAAAAACAAGCAAAAGTTCAGCGATGCAGGTTTACTAACAGGATTTCCCTTTTTTCTTAAAAATTTTCGTCCAAGGGCGTTTCCTCTGAACCCTTGCCATTTGCACAATGACCGTATACAGAGATGATGGAATGTAAGGAAGAGAAAGAAAGAGGGAACCGGGAGAGAAGAGAGAGGCCGAGACAAGCTGCTGTCTCTTCAATCCGACCGGTGTCTGATGGCCAATGCAGAATTATCACTTTGCCATTCCCATCACAACATCTAGAAAATAAACTTCCTACTTTTAATGGACTTAATTCTTGTAAGTAAACATGACGTTAACCCATATCGTTTTTTTTCCGAAACGTGAAAAAAGCTCTCGTTATTTGCAAAAAATAGTTTTTTACCGCAAACGCGAAAATAAATTATGCATATAACAAATTATGCACGGAATGTTGAAAAAATATTAAGAAAATACTAACAATTTGAAGGTGCGGAACAGTCCAGCACACAACAATTCACAAAAGTCGCAGCCGGGACGAATAAACGGAAGCTAGGAAAGATGATTATCTCTATCCTTAATCACGCGGGCAAAGCTACCCTTTTCGAAAGCCTATGATAAAGAACCTGCGTGAAGATTCGGTCGACCGCGACATCTTTTAGCTGGTCAATCTGTGAAATGAGCAAGACTTCGTAAGACAACCCGGGATTATCACTCTGGAAACGTCGCAGGCGACTCATGCAGGCACTCTTCGATATATCGTCAGATACAACTATCTTTCCTTTAAGCTAAACAAGCTTAGCATCATTCATACATTGATAATAAAAACGGTACCAAGAACAACAAATATTACAAGTTGGGTAGGAACAAGATTTTCCCAGAGGTCGATTGAAAATCAGGCAAGAAAAAGGAAAACTAACAACCTGAAGCAAAGGAATGCCTTCCATGCTGGCACTGCAGAAACCGTCATCGAATTCGAGGATGCTCATTCCTCTGTCTAGCTCAGATACTCGGAGCATCTCCATAGTCACCGAAATTGGCACTGGGAAAGATGTGACAACAAAAGATGGATCAATCGCCTCCCTCGGTTCAACCAAATCAGGTAATCTGCAGAGAAATTCGCAAATTGGATGAGGAGAAACCGAACTGCGATAGCTATTAGAAGTATTACAATCAAAATCAGAAGTGTAGAAAGTCGAATTGGGACAAGGCAACCAACAGATGAAATGAGGCTCCGACATGAATTTCTTCATCTTGAATAGTGAAGAGCAGAACTGTAGTGTTAGGTCCCTCACCAGTTCTTCCGTTAATGAGATCCACTTCTCCGAACTTGTAGTCCAACTTGCGCATTATTTTTGGAATAAATTGTAACAACGTCTGAAATATGTGAATACTCCTGAAGCGGAGAAAACAAAAGTCTTCTTGCTAAGTCGAAATAATTAATAAACAAAAACCATACGTTCTGCTCCTCCAAAGTCCGAAAGCGTTTGAGAGGACCAAAGAAGGCAAAATCAACGAGAATAGAATGTTTGGGCAATAATGGTGGAGGCAGCTTTTGCCAAACAGTTGACTCTTCAAGTGCCTTGACAACTTCTCCCGGCCACGCCAGGCTTGTAACCATAATGTCGTGAATGTCTGCAAGCAAAATAACTTTTCACAAACAAATGAATTGAGAAAAAAACTAAAACCTTCATTGGTACGATCGAATCGCGTATCAATTGTCAAAATTCTTTTGTAGAACCTCCTGCAGAATTTCATGCATCGAGCAACTCTTGGGCGAAACATTCGAAGGTCGATATCGAGGAAAACAAGCTCGTCCTTTACCATCACATTCGATATCTACATGGTAAATACATAAAACAAATTTTAGAACAAGAAAAAACTTTCCGAAAAAAAAACCGAAGAAAAACTGACCCCCGTGACTGCTGAAAGCTCCTTTCGAACTGACTCCTCAAGACCCCGATGAAACGCGAAGAAAAAAGCAGGTAAAATGCAAAATGCATTTTGCTTGTCATCAGGTCGAAAACAATTAGTTTCGCCGATATCGGGATTAGACGATGAACCAAGCGGCTCCGGATCCACCGATTCAACGTCTACCAGCTCTTCATCCATCCAAATGAAAGACAATAAATAAAAAAAGCGAACGATATAATGAACTTGCCTAGAACCAAAAAATGAAAGGCGCAACTATCGAGTTAAGGTGCCGTGGTAGGGTACTATTCTTTATGACTGGTTCAATATTACAAATAATTCTAAAATTTTGTTGTTCATCGAATTTATTTATTGTAACGCAGTAATACAAAAAGAAAGAATTATAATTTGAAGTATTTTTGAGAAAAATACAGATATTGTCAGTACAGTTATTATATTCGGAAAATGTTTCACCAAAGTGTCAACTTTATGTCTTTGTATCGGTGCACTCTCAAATGCAGAAAGTAGCGCGAGAGTTTATTTCAGATATGCACTTTTCAGTCCTTATTCAACAAAAAAACTAGTTGAGTTGGTTTTTTTTGCGATTCTTATATTAAAGACTTGGAATGGTGTTCTCATGGCTGTTGCGTGGAATATCAACAGTGATTGGCACGCTGATCCCAGCCTACTACACCTTCAAAACTCTGAAAAGGCCGAACCAGCGAGCTCAGGTTCGTCGGATTTGCATTTGTGTTTTTTGTAAATCGATGAAATCTTTATTTGGCTGTGCAGACGTACTGGCTGAAGTATTGGGCGGTGTTTGGAATGACGACTGCGGTCGAGTTTGGCATGGAAACGTCCCTCCTTCCCTATCTCATCCCTGGCTACGATCTCCTTCGTCTTGGCTACTTCGTATGGGCTGTTAATCCTGTCACTCAAGGCGCCCAGACCATCTATGACAAGGTTCAGTGGCTATTCTGCAATCGGTATTGTGTTTGTGAAGTAAGTTTTGTGAGAGCTAATGAAATGTTTGATAGGCCCTTCGTCCCGCTCTGACAAGACGAGAACGGCAGCTGGATGCTGTTCGGGGGGAGATGCTTGCTGCCGTTGCCAATCTTGCTTACAACGCAGCCGCGAGTGCTGCGATGGTGGTGCAGCAAACGGTGGCTGCTCAACTTCCCGGCCTTCTCGCTGCTCCGCGCATCCGAGACTTCAACGCAGTCCGCGTATGCATTTTTTTTGTTTCCATTCGTGCAAGGGGGAAGGGAACATCAAGCATTGAAACCTATGAGGTTTGATTCGTATATCAATGTCATATGGAAAAAAGTGTGTGATGCAAAATTCCGGGGAAATTTGATTACTCTGAAGTTATTGTGAAATGTTGCGCAGCGCCAATCAGCCGCGACGATCAGGAATGTAAGGTTCAATTTGAATTGCCGTGCCATACTCTGTACCCACTCCTCTCTCGATTCTTTTGGGAGCCCCGATTCCCCGGGTTCGTTATCTGTGCGGGCCTCATCTGCGCTTTACGCATTGCAATTAAAACTTTCCGTCCGTTTCCCATTCGTCGGACAGTCAGTTCATATGTGTTATTACTACGTTCAAAAACTTGGACGTGAATACATTGGGACTCCGCAACATTTGGGGGTGAATCAGAATAGCGTAGTATTTTTTCCACGTCTTGAAATGACATGAAAATGCGAAAGAAACCTTAGGCGTGTTCACCGCTATTGAAAAACCCAACCCATTGCAACATTATTTTTCTAGATTGAGGAACTCATTGATGAAGATGAAGAAGATGAATTCCTGGACCTTGGTGTCAGTGGTTCTCTGCGATTCACATCCAACAATGATGTGCTGGCAAATCGCCCTCTTTGTGTCCCCAATCAGGACTATTCAGGTTTTGTCTAGCTTCTTTTCGTATATTTTGAGCATTGATTACTTCCCCACTTGGTAATTAATGTTTGAATGTTGAGATGTCGTTGTGAAGGAAGAGCCGCCTGACTCTGACAGTGACGAAATCGAGATTCTCAACTCAAATCAGAAGGGAGGGAAGCAGCCGAAGAAGGCTGCGAAGTCAGTGATGAAGAAAGTGCAGACAGAGGAAGGCAGCGATGGAGACGAAGAGAATGATCCTCCCTCCACGCACAGTACGAGTCTTCTTTTCTCTTCGTTTTCGGGGATCTTCCACTAAAGTCAAAGGAACAGAGGATCCTTTTGCCTTGCGTGTAAGCAAGCAACCTAGTGCTGCCTATGAGAGGAAAGAAAGGAGTGACGCAGAAGGAGGAATGCGTGTTTAGGCAGCGGAGACGACGATTACATGCCACCCGGAGTGCAGACTCGTGCGAGTGGCCAACAGAGAGGGAGAGGACGGGGAGGAGCCTCCCAGGGCACGCGCCGTGGAAACAGCAAACAACGTGGGGCAAAGTCCCGTCTCTGATTCCTGCCTTATCTCGGATTCTGCTTTCCAACTTCCTTACAGCTAACTTTATTACGGTTTCCTCTGCTTTATCTCTGTTTCTCTCACCCTAACTTCCCTCTCGCACTCTTACCATTTCTTTTAGAGTTTGATCTTACTAGTCCCCTCATGTACATTTATTTGTGTGAATTGCCTTTACTTCCCACTGGCTATGAATATCAGTGACATTGAATTCCTCGTGTAGATTTCTTGGGAAATTTTTTTTATTAGCTTCTCGGTGTATTTCATATTCGAATTTAGAATAAGAGAAGCAGAGAAATACACTACTGTAACATTTTATATGTCAACCATTTTCGCTACATAAATACAAGGAGTATGTGTTTACTGATGTGTTCTGGTTCTTGGAAGGGCGATGTCGTCGCATCGCTTCATTTTTCCTTTGAGATTTCTCTCAATTCACTGACTTCATGAACATGGGTATTATTCAGCTATTCCCACCCCAGCGGTTGAAAAAAAATTTCGAAAAAATTTTTTTCCCCTGAAATTCACCCCAAGGTGGTTTTGAGGTACGGGGAACACGAATATCACATTCATTTCATATCAAGACGCAATTTTCCCGAGTTAAGGTAAGTATAGGGTATATGGGCTTTTTGCTCCAAACTATGTTAAAGTCATGTCATAGGTGTTATTTTAAATGTGGAATATGAATTTGCTACTCATGTTTTCTGTTCACTTGTATTCTCCATCTAAAATTATACAAATAACATGGTTTACACATAATTTGGAGAAAAAAGGCCATATACGGAATAGATACCGTTACTCAGTCAAACGACGTCGTGATAAGTACTGAATGTGATATTCGTGTTCCCCGTAGCGGAAAACCCCCTGGGGTGTATTTTAGCGAAAAATTATTTTTGACATTTTTTTTTTCGATCTCGGATGGGAATAGCTGAATAGTACCTGAACATGTTTTTTTAACCAAATATCGTGATGTCGCTTCCCTTGGGAAGTTCTTGATAGCGACGGACTGGCACATGCATTATCTCAGACTGTTTGTGAAGCTGGCTTGTTCTTCGTTACCATGCGGATTGCTTGCAGCGAGGAGATGGCTAATTGAGGCAGTAAGTAGTTTCGAGTGGTCAGAAATCTCGTTTTATAAGGATAGTTGTGCTCTCAGTGAGTAGTTCAAAGCGTAAGTGACAATTCCTACTGTTGGGCCTTGCAATAATATTTTCCGCATTCTCAATACAACTCTGGTTTACCTTTTCCCCTGTGCCTATCTCTCTCTCTCTCTCTCTCTCTCTCTCTCTCTCTCTCTCTATCTCTCTCTCTCTAACTCTCTCTCGTTCTCACTATTTATATATCTTCTCGCTATCTATCTCTCTCTTTCTCGTGCGTGCCGGGAGGCACATAAACCCTTTATTTTGTTGACCACAGCCATGTGGGTCAGTGAGTCGTTGCGTAACGAAAGAGCTAGAGAGATAAAGAAGGAGTGCGCGCTCCACGCGGTCCCCATCCACTGGACAGCTTCTCTCTCTCTCTCTCTCTCTCTCTCTCTCTCTCTCTCTCTCTCACTCCCTCCCTCCCTCTTTCTCCGTCTCTGCATATTGATCCTTGCTTGTTCCTTCGTTGGATTGCAGCCGATTCCTCATCTCTCTTCCTCTCTCATCGACCTCCTTTCCCATCTTTAATGTGCCTTGCTTGATTTCGATTTCCATGCATAGGTAATTTTAATTTGCAAAAATGATTGGAATTTTCGGAATATTTGGTTGCCGGATGTTTTTATTGTGGGGGACGGATGCCTCTCGTACTTTGTCCCCTCTCAACCTCAACCGCTCGCTTGATTGACTGACGCACAGTTCATGCCCTTTATTTCCTCTCGGGTTACTCTTCTTGTCTCGTTCCCTGGTCATTCTGCTCCCTTTCAACTGCAAAGATTAGAAAGCGCTCTACTTATTTCATATTCCAGGTCTTCTTCAATTGTGGCAGTTCTGAACTGAAAGGAGTATTTTGCAGGCGTGGATTTAGATGCCATCGCACTCTTCCGAGACTAAGCCGCCCTATCCTCTTCTCACTCACTTCCCTTCACGCTTCGAACGCAGACTCTATCGTTTTTATGTGGGTTCATTTCTCTTTTTCGTATTTTTGTAAATGTAACAGTTGATTAATTGAGATGTGTATGTATGTTGAGGATGGAGTGGAGAACCGTCTGTGGCCTGTCCGGCCGAGCCTTTTCTCTGCCTCAGTTGCAGCTGCCACTGCCATCCACCTCCGATTCCCACACAATGCTGTCCTCTCCGTCATCCCTTCTTTTGGAGACTCCAATTTCTCAAACGTAATGCGCGATTTCTCAATCTGCGCATTCTGTCACCCTTGCTTAATTCTCTCTCTCTCTCTCTCTCTCTCTCTTTCTCTCTTTTCATAACTAGATTGAAAAATGAAGAAGTGTCGGGTGGAAAGAATTGCCTTGTTTAAGAGAGCCTCTCTGTAAGGTTCAAGGAGGGCGCCATTGGTGCCTGCCCCGGGGACCGATGTTCGATTTTGACTACCAGAACTTTATGAGTGATACATGGATAGATTATAAGGAAAACTAGACGGTTGAAAAGTTTGAGAAATTTTTTTTCTCCACGCCACCACCCAAAATATGTCAAAAATTCGATGTTCTGTAACTTGCTTCATTTACAAGATTTTTTACTTTTCTTTTTTTTATCTGATTGCTCATTCAAAACTGCACAAACAAGTCCCAGATAACTGTTTCTGAAAAGATTCATTTTAATAGACTTTTTCCGGATACAAATTTTTAGGACTAAAAAAAATGTTATTTTTTGTGTTTTTTTTCATTTTTGCCGGTCCATTTCCAGAGAAACCATTCCATAATATGAAAGTAGAGGAAAAAGTACATGATATATGTTTTTACGAAAAGGATTTGAGGACACCTTTTTTGGGTATCAATTTTTGAATACTATATGCGATCAAGTGCTGCAAAGCAGTTTAAGCTCCATATCTGTTTTCTCTTTTTACCTTTTCATCTGCAAAGCAAGTATAATTGTGTAGTTTTTTATTCTCTACAAATCATGTCTATACGGAACTTTGATACTTCCCGAAAAATAAAGTTTAGACATAAAAATTCAATTTTTCGGTTTTTCGAATACGTCTGCCGTCGGGTTGAATTTTTTTTTTGAATTTTTCTCTTAAAATCGCCCGAAGGGGGTTCTTTGATGCGAGGAACACGAATATCATGTTTATTTTTTATTATGACGTCATTTTAAAAAGTTGCGGTAGGTAAATGGCTGAACGACACAGTTTTACTATTCACATACCGCAACTTTTTAAAATGACGTCATAATAAAAAATAAACATGATATTCGTGTTCCTCGCATCAAAGAACCCATGTGGGGCGATTTTAAGAGAAAAATTCAATTCGAACATTTTGGGGCAAGACTCGCCGAATAGTAAGTGATGCCACTGTCGCACATTATCGCCGATTAAAATTTATATATCTAAAAATAGTGTTCTCAGATTCCTATAATAAAATGATATTCTATGCAGTTTTCTTTCCTCTTCAAGATAGCAGTGAATATTATCTGGAAATCGATCTATGAAATACGGAAAATGTCAAAAAAAACCCGACGGCAGACGTATACGAAAAACCGAAAAATTGAATTTTTATGTCTAAACTTTATTTTTCGGGAAGTATCAAAGTTCCGTATAGACATAATTTGTAGAGAATAAAAAACTACACCATTATACTTGCTTTGCAGATGAAAAGGTAAAAAGGGAAAACAGATATGGAGCTTAAACTGCGGTGCAGCACTTGATCGCATATAGTATTCAAAAATTGATACCCAAAAAAGGTGTCCTCAAATCCTTTTCGTAGAAACATATATCATGTACTTTTTCCTCTACTTTCATATTATGGAATGGTTTCTCTGGAAATGGACCGGCAAAAATGAAAAAAAACACAAAAAATAAAATTTTTTTTAGTCCTAAAAATTTCTATCCGGAAAAAGTCTATTAAAATGAATCTTTTCAGAAACAGTTATCTGGGACTTTTTTGTTAAAGAAAAGTAAAAAATAAAAAAAAATAAAAGTAAAAAATATTGTAAATGAAGCAAGTTACAGAACATCGAATTTTTGACATATTTTGGGTGGTGGCGTGGAGAAAAAAAATTTCTCAAACTTTTCAACCGTCTAGTTTTCCTTATAATCTATCCATGTATCACTCATAAAGTTCTGGTAGTCAAAATCGAACATCGGTCCCCAGGGCAGGCAGTCCTTGACCCTTAGAGAGAGGCTCTCTTAAGTGGCTTCGCACAGCCGTTGCGGCTTTCGGCTCAGCCTACCTCCCAGTGTTCATTCTCCGCTCCTTTCTCCGATACTTCTACTTTGGATACAAAGGCTATCTCTTTGAGCACCCCAAGAAGCCTTCGCTACTCACCAAAGCTTGGGGGGTCAGTTTCATTTTACGTAATGTTTTCCTGAGCTTGTGACTAGATCATCACGGATCTGATGTATTCTACAATGTTGTACAGGGGCTAATATGTGTTAGTTGTTTAGTGAAACCATTGGTTTATTTTTTAATGGATTGGCTCAAATTTCTGCCCAATTCACTCTTATACGTTCTGTGTTGAAAGTTTCTCAGCACCAAGCAAGAGAGATATATTTAATTTGACCTTCATATTTCCATTCTCATTTTGCTGTAGTTTATTATGCGCGACAGTACTTTGTAGTATCTTTTGCACTTTCGTCTTGAATGAGCATTGCACAGAACGATAGGATCATTAGGTCACATGCGCTGGCGTTCCTGTGTGTTTTCATGAGAGCCTTAAGTGGAAGTGAAACGTGCTAAACGTAATACAACAAATATTCGTTGCATATCACAGCGTGAAAAGATAGAATGTTCCTGTACAGGGTCTGCGTGCCTTACTTCTGAAGCTGTCCCCTCCACAGCTCCGTTCCTGCGATCATCTTCTTCCTCCCCTCGGAGTTCCCCCTCTCGAACAGACAGTCTCTTCTTATCTCCGCTCCATTCAACATCTCCATTCTAATGAGGAATTCGAAGCCATTGTCCAGAGATCTGAAGAGTTCCTTCAGAATGAAGGGCGAACTCTGCAGCGGTGAGATCTTTCATTCTACATCACAATAGTGATTATTAAGAGCTTTCTTCAGATACGCCTGGCTCTACTCGCAATTCACGAACAACTACGTTACCGGATTCTGGGAGAAGTATGCATATCTCTACAATCGGTATCGCTTTCTTTCTTACTGTTTCTATTATTTTTTGCTGATAACAGTATGCTTAAAATGTCAGAGTGTGATTTTATTTTACGACTTCCTTATTGTGGACCGTCTGGAAAACCAAGCGTTCTACCTGTGCGTATTTTGTGTATTTCTTGCCACATTTGTGAAAAGACAGTTGCTTGCTCAGAATTAGGTGAGAAGCCGAGAGAAGCCGAGATGGGAATAGAAAGTGAAGGGGTTGAATAATAGAAGTAGAAAGAATAAGATTGAGTTTGCCTGCAGAGAATGTCTAATGATCACGAGCAGCGTGGCCCATGTCGACCTCTTCCAGAACGAGCCCGCCACTCAGGCAGTCCGCGCTGCTCATGTCATCTACATCGAACTCCTCTCGCAACTCGGAATCGACCACCAGGCATACAAGCCCGTCAGTTTACTATTCAACTTCTATCCTCAATTTCATTTCATTCTCCGCACTTTAGCTCGGAGATGGACTTATCTGCTCTTCCCACTACGATAAAATGTATGCCGTTACTCGAATTCCTGGCGAGAAGATTGACCACTTGAAAAATTATGGTTTGTGAGAATTATAGCATTTAAATATCACGTTTTTTTCTCTCTTTCGAACACCTCTCTTGCTATCTCTCTCTATCACTTACTATCTCTATATCTATTTCACTCTTTCTTTCTCTCTCGCTTTCTCTATTTCGCGCTTTTTCTCTCTATGTCTCTGTTTCTCTCTCTCTCTCTCTCTCTCTCTGTCACTCTCTCTCTCTTTCTCTCTTTCTCTCTCTCTCTCTCTCTCTCTCTCTCTCTCTCTCTTTCTCTCGTCGTCGTCCTCTACTCTGCTTTTTCTTCGACTCCGAGGTTTTCAATGTCTAGGAATCTCTAAGCATGTTGCTGTGATCTACAACGGCGGCATCTACAAGCTCGAATTCACCGATGCGAACAATCGGATCTACACGATTGATGAACTGACAAAGTCTGTCATTTTCCTTGACTCCCTTATGTCTGGCTGAAGTGGATTCTTCAGCATCCTTCTCGAACTGCTTTCTCGCGAGGGAACTGCAGTGAAGGGAGCGGCTGCTCGCATTCCTGCTCTCACTCACGACAAAAGGTTCAATTTAAATATCCTTTAAATATCAACTATTTGGGTTATATCTGCAGGGATCAGTGGGCACGGAATCGTCAGCGGTTTTTCTTGAATAATGAGAAGAATCGGAAAGCACTCTATGATATTGAGTCCGCGGCCTTCGTGGTGATCCTTGACGATTGCGAATACGATTACATCCCTGTCAGATCCTTTTTTCCTTATTGTTTATTCATTCCTTGAAATTTAACTTTCAATAATGGATTTGGATATAAATTCAGGAAAACCCTGAGAAGCTGTCGGGGTTCATGAAGGCGATGTTGACTGGAGATGGGGCGAATCGATGGGTGGACAAGTCTCTTAACTATATTATCTCCAAGAATGCACGGGTTTGGCCTATCAAGATCTTGTTTTTATCTTCCTTTACACCAGGCACTTTTCAATGTGGAGGCACCACAGAGCACAGCATCGCGGATGGCTCGGAATTTGATCACATAATGGAGAACTTTGTCAAGATGGACAATCGGATTCTTGGGTAACTCAAACAACATTCCAGGTTTTTTTTTAAATTAAATTTTCCAATGATTTCTTTAGGTATCCACCACTCGACGAGCAAATCGCACTGGCGTCCAACTTCAGTGCTTCCGAAGCTGCCAAAAGTGGTCTGAAGTTTGCAGAACGATTGGACATCCAAGTGACGGCTGAGATGGCGAGCGAGATTCAGAGGTTTTTCGGATGAGATTGCGTGGATCTTATCAGTTCCGTCTATATCTTCAAGATGATTAAAGACTCGTTGTAAAGATGCTACGAAACGTATTCCGTGTCTCGTGCTGACGTCGACTTGGCAGCGACGATCTTCACTGACTTCGGCAAGGGGAGAATCAAAGAGTGCGGGCTCTCTCCGGATGCCTTCGTCCAGATGGCCATTCAGATTGCTAACTTTAGAGTTAGTTTGTTCATTCTTTATTTTAAATTCATTATGTTTAAAAAATTTTTACAGGATCAAGGAAAGATCAGTTTGACATACGAGGCCGCCTCTGCCCGCTTCTTCGCGAACTCACGCACAGAAACACTCAGAACTGTCTCCGAACAATCATGCGCATTCGTGCAGGCTATGCACGACAGCTCTGTCGATGTTAGCAGATCTCTCTCTCTCTCTCTCTCTCTCTCTCTCTCTCTCTTTGTCTCTTCCTGTTTATCCCTGTCTCTCCCACCCCCCTTTGTCTGTTTGACACTTTCTCTCTCCCTCTCTTTCTCACACCCCCTCTTCACTCCCTCGCTTCTTTTCTATCATTGTCTCTCCCACCCCATCTTCTAATTCCCAACTCTGAAGCCCGTTTAAGCGGTTGTCGAAGAGGAAGCTTCTGCTGTCTGCGACTGAGATGCACACGGCGCGCAACAAGGAGTGCATGGTCAACAAGGTCCGTCTTGCAATTTCAGCTAATACAAGTGATGTGCTTAAAGGAGATATAAGGCGAATTTAATAGTGTCTTGTTTTTTCGACTTATTTGGTCGGCTTGAGTTAGAACCTTAGATTGCAAGTGTCTCGAAGTCACAAAACTCTCTCTGCCCTGAGGAAATTAACAGCATTATCTACTTTGAATTCGCGAATATTTTATCTTCCCGCCATTTTCAGAAAAAATTAGGTGAGAACCCACCGAGGCCGGCGAGGCCATTCTACTACTGCCAGTGAAATTTATACATATGGTTTGAGCAACCTACATTGGCCGGGTTTTTCTTAACACATAGGCTCACGTGCCCCCTTGTCCATACCACAAGTTTCTGGGGAGAGAGGCGAGATGGAGTAGCTCCATTTCTGTGGATTGCATACACCGTACTTTTTCATGATCTGTCTGGGTTTTCGTTGTAGGAGTTTTTTCCTTATGACCTCCTTTAAACTGAGAAGGAAATAAGTATTATCTTCCCCACTGGTCACAACTTGTCAATTTTGAGGGCGTCGATCGTCATCTCTTTGTTCTCTTCGTTTTGAGTCAAGGAACGGGCATTTCTTCTCCATTCCTCAACCATTACATTCAACAACCTTGGCTGCTTTCCACTTCTCATGTAAATGCTCTTTTCAGTTTATTCAGATCCGATGTTTCAATTAGTGATTGATAGAGTGAATGAGAATTGCTTAAGGTGCCAAATGTGACGGGTACTCTGAGAGAAGATTCTCATCCGAACGAGTCTTGGCTGGGAGCGTGTTTCGGTGCGGTGGCCAAGGAGGGCTACGGTATCTGTTATCGTTTCGCAGGCAACCACTCGATCTGCAGCCATATCACAAGCTTCCACTCTGCAAGCAACACGGTTAGCATTTCTTGTTTGCACTGTTTTATCCGTTAAAAAATAAAATGAATAATAATTTTGTAATAAAAATATTTGAGGATTCTCGTCGCTTCCAAGTACATTTCACGGATGCCCTGAAGGACATGTCTGCGTTGTTTGGTTAATTAGAGTATGACAAATCTATGCTTGCTTTATTGCCTAACATTATAATATTTTGTCAGCGACATTTTTTGAAACCTGTAGACATTAACTCTATTTATTTGAAAATTTGACAGTCTCTTTTTAACTCCTAATTCCAAGTGAGCTAATTTTTTCACTGTGATACCACTTTTCCATCGATGTTATGGGCTTTCACTTGAAAAATTCTTTATCGGTTCGTCGTACAGTTCTGCTCGTGATTTTGTCTCCATCATTGTACATAGTATAGACTAACAACATGTTGCATTATTTTTTCAAATTCACTTAGGCTGTAAATGCAAAAAAATATCACATTCAAATTAAGTGAAGGAGCTTTCTCATAAAGAATGTGTTCATCAAACGTATGTGATATTTACATGGAAAAGGAAGATAATCGGTTCACCCGACATTTGCAGAAGCCGAGAATATCTTGGATTTGGTATTGCTATTAGAAGGAAGCGATCTCATGACTCTGAAGAAGAAATCCCAGGATATTAAATGGCCAAGAAGGCAGCTTTCGTTTAATCGGAAGACCAGCTAGAAGCATATTAGAAACAGGGACACAGACACAGGGGTGAAGTAGATGGAAATTCAGAGAAGGAAAACAAAATGAAAAGGAAAGACCTTTTCACTCGCATGCATGCCAAAAATGTAGGGAAAAGTATGTACAATTTGTAACAATAAAAGCGTGGGAATTGGGTGGGCAATTGAAGAGTTGAGTAGTCTTTTTTTTCCCTTAACCGGATTTCTCTCTCATTCTCACTCGCTCCTCCTTCTCTCTCTCTCTCTCTCTCTCTCTCTCTCTCTCTCTGTTTCTATCTCCCTCTCTCTCTCTCGCTCTCTCTTTCTCTCTTGCGCTCTTGCCTCTCTCAGTGGTTTTGCGTAATCTCCCTGAGGCATCGATCGGTCTGTATGCCCTCTCCACCATCTGCATGTTCTCTCTCCCTCTCTGCCTGAAGCATGGCTTCTAGCGTAGCGGGCAGCGGTTGCGGTCGCGTGCCATCCATCCGTGAATATCCTTTTCCTCTCCTCCCTCCTCTCCTCCGCTTCTTCCCTCCTCTCTCCCTCCCCCCCCCCCCTTCCAGTCTCCACTTCTGCTCTCCCAGACGCTTCTCCTTTTGTATGTATTCCAACTGCTTACATTCTGCTGCCTTTTCGACCAGTAATAATTGAATAACTAATTCTGTCGTCCTGCTTCTGAATTGAGCTGAAAATGAGTGTGTGATACAAAGATTGTAATCTTAAAGATAATGATAATAAACGTTTGCGCTTCATCGACAACCACTCGGGAGAACAACTTCGCATTGAAGTTGTATGCAGCGGAAGTGCAGAGACGGAGACGGTCGGAGAACTCTCTCTCCTCTTCTCCCTCCGCCTCTGTCTCCTCCACTTCTTCTCCTTCTACCGATGCTACTTTGTCTTCTCCCAAGGTGTGCCTTTCTTTCCAGTCTCTATCTCTCTCTCTTTCTCTCTCTCTCTCTCTCTCTCTCTCTCTCTCTCTCTCCCTGTGCCTCTTTTTAGCTCTGTTTTCTTCGATTTCACTTTCTCCCTTTGCGTCATTCTACTGTCAGTAAGGCTAAATGGCCACAATGGGCATGACAACCTAAAAGCAATATAGAAAGAATATTCTTTTGTTCAATTTTTTTAAGGTTAGTTTTTATGTGATATGCATCCATCTTCTAAAATATATTAGTCAAGTAAAATATACTAGATATTTCAGGCAAATTGCGGTGTCTGTGAAGAGAAGAAAACAAAGAGGCGTCTTCTGTCCTCTTCGATGTTCAGCCGAAGTCTTCTCCACAAATTAAAACGTCTCATCTCCTTCAAATAAGAAGGGAGACGACTAACCGGCGAAACCGTTGAAATTTACTCTATTCTCCCTTCGCATAACCGTAAGACATATTCCTTTATTTTCTGCCTCCGTGTTTCTGATTCTCTCTACTAATAGTCACTATTTTCTCTTTATCTCTATTTCTCTGTATTTTCTGCTTTTGTTTTCTTCCCTTTAAACTTACATACCAAACAATAATCACGCAAATATATACACCTTTAAAGATCTCATGCTTGTGATAAATGACTAAACGTTTAAGATAATCTCATTCTCGCACTTCCGTTTAAATGTTCAGATTCATTCTTACAACATGCGTTAGTAGGATCATCTTTATTTACTTCTTCCTGTTTTGCAAGAATAAAAATCAAAAGTACGGCTTCTTGCAGTGAATATGACTGTATATCCTGAATTTTGATGTCATGAGTAATAAGTGAATAAAATAACGAAGAGAGGACGAGGGTGACTGCTACAATAATAGAAGTGACGAAAAATATCTTATCAGTAGTAACCATTCTCTCTCTTTCTTTTTTTCTTTCCACCTCCTTCACTATTTCGCTCCCTCTCTATCTATCTATTTATCTAACGTATCCTCGCCAAGTATACGGTAGTTCAATAAAGCGAATGGTAGTTGAGATGACATGGAGAACTTACATCGGAAGTTGATAGGAACATGAATGAAACATGATGCATCTTAAGGCACCTCAACAACCAGATATCATAGTAATTGAGACATTGAGAGATAGATAGAGAGGAAGAGAGAGAGAGAGAGAGATAGATAGAGAGAGAGATAAATAGAGAGAGAGAGAGATGAATGGTCTAGAATTTAAATTTAAATTGCCAAGCTAACTAACAAGTTCAGCAATGCAGCAAGTAATTTCTTTAATTTGTTTTACTTTTGTTTCTTTTGTTGAACAAACGTCAACTGTGCCCATTCGATTTTTCTCATCTTCTCTTTCCCTACTCTCCCTCTCCAGTTCTCTCTTTACTTTCTCTACTGTTATCTCTGCTTCTCTGCCCTTTCTCTCCTTTTTCCATAAAAGTGTGCCACTAATGAAGGGTGGTGCAATATGCCTCCTGATCGAGAAGGAAGCACAGTAAGGAACAGACAAAAACGGGTTTAGCTTCAGTTAGCATTAGGAGCCTCTCTCTCTCTCTCTCTCTCTCTTTTCTCTCTCTCATATTTTTCTCTTCTTACTTCTGCCTACAGTCCTAACCAGCTCCCTTTCATCTTTTCCTATCTGTCTTAATTATCTCTACCAAATGAAACTTCTCTCTTTCAACTGTAGCATTCATGCATAAATAGACAGACAGTGTTTTGGACTTTCGCCTTTTTGATGCTGTTCTTATGGTCTTATGTTGTAATATTTACTTCGAAATACAGGAGAAGTTAATTTAAATATTAGAGAGTAGCGATAAAGCTCTTATAGTATCTTGGGCAAACATCAATGCTATACTCGAATTTAAAGGAGGGTTTGTGAATTCAGAATTTCGAAATACAAGAGGAGTTAATTTAAATATAAGAGAGTGGTAGAAAACAAAGTGTGGGAGAAAGAATTTGTGAGATGAGAGAGTGAGTGACTTGGGCAGCTTTTCAAGTGGGCGAAGACTATTGTACAGAAAGGTGAAAAAGAGGAGACCGGGCAAATTGACAAGAGGCAGAAAAGGATAGAAAGACCATGGAGGATGAGAGAGTGAGAGCAACAAAGAAGAAGGAGAGAATGAAAACAGGGAGTAGAAGAGTGAGTGATCAGTTCTTATTGCGCATGCCTCATCCTCTCTCCTGTCTCCGCTCTCTTCTCACCACTTCTCTCTCTCTCTATCTCTCTTTCTTTGTCTCTCTCGCTCTTTCTCTTTCTCTCTTTTCCTTTCTTCTCGACTGCAGCTCCGCCCAGAGTGAGAAGACAAGAGTGGTGCTAAGAAGTGAACTCCCGACAGTTGGTGGCTAGCGTCCAGAGCGGGATTGTCACATCAGAAGGAGACAATGATTGTTCGCCTTCTCCTCATCGCCGCCTCTGCCTACGGTAGGGTTCTTCTCCTTCACCCCTCATCTTCCTTCTCCCGTTGTCTAATAGACTTCATATTATGTTACTTTTCTGTGTGCTTACGGTATGAGAAACTTGCTTGGAATGTGTGCGGAACGAAGAAGTCTTCCTTGAAAGGCGCGGCGATTCCTCCTCCGACGGGAGCCCCTCCAATGAATCCCTCTTGTCTGGAGAAGTGTCTGGCCACCGGAGGAGTCGTGGGGGCCGCGGCCGATCTCAACTTCTTCAAGAGCGTCGCTGTCGACGTCAGCAACTTCTGCTCGTTAGCTCATGATCTTTCGTTCTCCACGTTCTCTCTCTCTCTCACTCTCTCTCACTCTCTCTCTCTCTCTCTCTCTCTCTCTCTCTCTCTCTTTCTCCCGCTCTATAATTATCTGCTCACATGTGTTCCCTCAACAACTCCTTTTCACAATCAGTTGAATGTGTGTTCAATGCAATTCCATTAGTACTCGTTCGCCTCTTGTCCAGATCGCAGTCACTTGGCAATTGAAGAATGTTGCGAGAGAGATGAGAATTGACTAGAGGCAAAAATTAAACGGAAGAGAGAGCTGTATTAAATATTACTGTAAAACATCTCATATCACGGCAGAAAACAATATCCAGTCCGTTCATCCATAATTTATATGGGCGTGGTGATGGATGTAAGATGTAAGTGGTAGGGCGGATGGTTATGGTGGGTGGAGTGGAGGTGTTCTGGGTGCGTATGGTTGGGAAGGGTGGAGTGGAGATGTTCTGGGTGCTCCTCTTCCCGGATATCATCTGGTGGCTTGTTCTTCAAGAATAGTTGTCATTCATGTGCTAGTGCAGTCAAAACCCGGGCTCGAGCTCTGCCCTCTCTCTTCTCTTTCACATTCTCTTCTTTCCATCAATTACAGCAAACGCATGTTCATATAAAGGGAGAGAAGGAGAATCTGCAAGAAAAAAAAGTATTATCTCTCCCTCGCTCCTCTTCTGTCGCTTTCATTTTTCTTTCTCTTCGGAGCGATGAAAGATTAAATGGAACAGAAATTGAGAAAGATCTACATGGAGATTCACTGCAAACTACTTGCGTAGCTGGGACAAAGATCTATAAAAAGAGGGAAGCTTAATAACCGAAGCCTAGTAAGAGAACTGTATGAAGCAGATCTTGGCAGAAAAGCTTTTACCTAATTCTCGATTTCACCTTTGGTATGTACTCTTTGCTAACCGGCCTGATAAGTGGAACGTTGTCCTGCTGTTAACACCCTCCTTCACCCTCGCATTCTTCCCTTCTCCTTTTATATTCCTTCTAAGACTTCAAGGCGTTGTCAAGATCACTTCACGTGCATTCATATTTCTTATATTAAGTAAGTTCATAAGTTGTCACAAAAGCCTTTTTTCCATTACTTTGATATTTTGGTTTCCGTGGGAAGCTGTTGTATACTGTACCCCATATTTAAGGATCCTCCAGATAGATAAATATAGAGGTAGATAGTTAGAAATCCAGAGCACTGAACGGAAGAGAGAGAGAGAGAGAGAGAGAGAGAGATGTAGTGAGAGAGAGTGAAAGAGCAGAGAAATGGAGAAGAAAAGTTGCGAAAGTCCGCTGACGACAAAGGGCAAGGAAAGAATTGACCTCTCCAAGGCCGCCCATGGCAGGAAATGGGGAAGATGAACACAGAAATAAGTTCTATTTTTCATTCACATGTCTTCTCGTACTTCTATCTGTTCATCTCTTTGTTATTTCAACTATCTCTTACCTCTCTCTCCATCTCTTTCTCTCTACTCTCTCTCCCTCGCTGTCTCTCTCTCTCCATCTCTCTCCCTCTCTTCGTCTCTCTCTCCCTCTCTTTCTCTCACTCTCTCCCTGGATTGTCTGAATGAAAAGTTCTAGGAAGGGCACCTCGGCCTCTTTGATTACCAGTTAGTCAGTCTTCCCATTCACTCCGAACATTCTTTCTGTCTGCCAAATGAACTACTCGTTTTTCTCTCCTCACCAAGGTCGTTATGGATTTCACATGGATATTTTTAATTTCGGAATTCAGAGAATTATCAAACATTGACAATTTGATATCACGCTTTTCCTCGCAGTTCAATCCCTTCCATTTATTTCTTTTCACTACTTTGCTCACCTCACGTCATCTAATACAGAACGATTAATAACAGATTAAGTCTTCTTGAACGACAAAAATAGCTAGAGTTCTCCCCATGTCGTTCTATCACAATCTCGTGTTCTCCCTCACCTCTTTAACTGCAGACAGTAATGAACGAAATGCCCCAAGCAATGAGATGGCTGCGCACTCTCTTATGTTATGCTCCCTCTTCTAGCTTACACTTCCCTATCACTCTCTATCTCTCTCTCTCCCTCTCTTTCTCTCTCTCTTCGCTCTCTCAGTCTCTCTCTCTTAGTATTTCCTTTCAATCTCTCACTTTTTCCTATTCTTAACTCTTATTCTTCGTCTTTCATATTTCTACTGTCTCTCTCTTTTCTCTCTTTCTCTTTCTCATATCTTGTTGTTCAAAGTGTGCCTCCTTCTTTGGCAGTTGAATGGCTGACAAACAAATGTGCTATCCCTGCTGACAAAGGAGAGACCGGGCTGCAGGGGCAATCATTCCAATTCAGTCTCACGTCATCATTGAGAAATCAACCGAGAGGACACGAGAGAGAGAGAGAAAGAGAGAGAGAGAGAGAGAGAGAGAGAGAGAGAGAGAAGAGCGTCGGAGTGAGAGCAATAGAGAGACAGTCAGGGAGGAAAGAAGAGAGAAGGAGAAGTCTGAGAGGGAGAGAAGCGGAGAAACAGCGAGAGAGTGATTGTGTTCACGAGTGAAAATAGGAGACGAATAGAAGAGAAAAGAGAGAGCTTGTGAATATATGGAGCAACATGAAAGTGATGCCAAAAGTGAGAGGAATAACTCCTTTGCAACCTCGTTTGTCATCCAGTTAAACTTGCCGCGAGCCAGTTCTTATTGACAAGATAAGCGATTGAGGGGAATGCCATGCTTACTATTCTATTCATGCAATTCTTCTTTGTTTGTGAGAGACAACTCTTTGAGAGTCTACGAGAATCTCCTGAAATGCGCCAGCTCCTGCTCGGCCGATGACCTCGCACTCATCAACAAACATACGCAACACGCGTCGTGGGTCTGCAAGGACAAGATTGAGGGTTAATCAACATGAAGAGATTGGAAACATGGCACGAGGAAGAGAGGTTAATTCGAACACTTCAGAATTCAAGACTGTTCACGACTGCCTCGAGGCCGACTCTTCTGATCCACTCGCAGAATGTGGAAAGGTATTCAGGAAGAGAGAGAGGGTCGCATTCTGCATGTCGATGGAGAAACAATGAATTGTGCTGCAGGAGTGCGAGATGGGGAGAACCAGCCACTGAGACTCGACTCATCTCCCTCTGCTCCAGTCAACCCCAACGTCCCCACAGACAGTCTCTCCGGCGTCTGCACGTCCGTCTCAGCTCTCACTTAAATTTCACTCTCTCCCTTATCTTTCACTCTCTCCCTTATCTTACACTCTCTCCCTTATCTTTCACTCTCTCCTTTATCTTTCACTCTCTCCCTTATCTTTCACTCTCTCCCTTATCTTTCACTCTTTCCCTTATCTTTCACTCTCTCCCTTATCTTTCACTCTCTCCCTTATCTTTCACTCTCTCCCTTATCTTTCACTCTCTCCCTTATCTTTCCCTCTCTCCTTTATCTTTCACTCTCTCCCTTATCTTTCACTCTCTCCCTTATCTTTCACTCTCTCCCTTATCTTTCACTCTCTCCCTTATCTTTCACTCTCTCCCTTATCTTTCACTCTTTCCCTTATCTTTCACTCTCTCCCTTATCTTTCACTCTCTCCCTTATCTTTCCCTCTCTCCTTTATCTTTCACTCTCTCCCTTATCTTTCACTCTCTCCCTTATCTTTCACTCTCTCCCTTATCTTTCACTCTCTCCCTTATCTTTCACTCTCTCCCTTATCTTTCACTCTCTCCTTTATCTTTCACTCTCTCCCTTATCTTTTACTCTCTCCCTTATCTTTCACTCTTTCCCTTATCTTTCACTCTCTCCCTTATCTTTCAATCTCTCCCTTATCTTTCCCTCTCTCCTTTATCTTTCACTCTCTCCCTTATCTTTCACTCTCTACCTTATCTTTCACTCTCTCCCTTATCTTTCTTATCTTTCACTCTCTACCTTATCTGAACCCTTATCTCTTTCCCTCGCGAGATGGGGGAGAACCAGCCACTGAGACTCGACTCATCTCCCTCTGCTCCAGTCAACCCCAACGTCCCCACAGACAGTCTCTCCGGCGTCTGCACGTCCGTCTCAGCTCTCCCTTAAATTTCACTCTCTCCCTTATCTTTCACTCTCTCCCTTATCTTACACTCTCTCCCTTATCTTTCACTCTCTCCTTTATCTTTCACTCTCTCCCTTATCTTTCACTCTCTCCCTTATCTTTCACTCTTTCCCTTATCTTTCACTCTCTCAGTTATCTTTCACTCTCTCCCTTATCTTTCACTCTCTCCTTATCTTTCACTCTCTCCCTTATCTTTCACTCTCTCCCTTATCTTTCACTCTCTCCCTTATCTTTCACTCTCTCCCTTATCTTTCCCTCTCTCCTTTATCTTTCACTCTCTCCCTTATCTTTCACTCTCTACCTTATCTTTCACTCTCTCCCTTATCTTTCTTATCTTTCACTCTCTACCTTATCTGAACCCTTATCTCTTTCCCTCGCGAGATGGGGGAGAACCAGCCACTGAGACTCGACTCATCTCCCTCTGCTCCAGTCAACCCCAACGTCCCCACAGACAGTCTCTCCGGCGTCTGCACGTCCGTCTCAGCTCTCCCTTAAATTTCACTCTCTCCCTTATCTTTCACTCTCTCCCTTATCTTACACTCTCTCCCTTATCTTTCACTCTCTCCTTTATCTTTCACTCTCTCCCTTATCTTTCACTCTCTCCCTTATCTTTCACTCTTTCCCTTATCTTTCACTCTCTCAGTTATCTTTCACTCTCTCCCTTATCTTTCACTCTCTCCCTTATCTTTCACTCTCTCCCTTATCTTTCACTCTCTCCCTTATCTTTCACTCTCTCCCTTATCTTTCACTCTCTCCCTTATCTTTCCCTCTCTCCTTTATCTTTCACTCTCTCCCTTATCTTTCACTCTCTCCCTTATCTTTCACTCTCTCCCTTATCTTTCACTCTCTCCCTTATCTTTCACTCTCTACCTTATCTTTCACTCTCTCCCTTATCTTTCACTCTCTCCCTTATCTTTCACTCTCTCCCTTATCTTTCACTCTCTTCCTCCTCACCTTCCCTCTCCTCTCTCCTTCCAGCAAGCAGATGTGTGCCTTGAAGTGTTCGACGCAGAAGTTGAACAAGCAGTGCGCCGGCTCGGGAGATCTCTTCAAGGTCTCTTCTGTTACTTTTTCCATTTTCTTACTGTTTCTTTCTCGGGTATTAATTGATGAAATGTTCAGTCGATGTGTCAGCACATTTAAGGATGCACACAGAACATAACAAGGCAGATTTGTCAAATCAGCCTTGTTATGTGCTCAGGACTATTTCTGAAATGTCCCTCCTCCTTCTCCTCTCTCTTTCTCTGCAGGAGGCAGCCAAGCACCAAGTCATGGTTGGCTGGGAACGACTGCAGATGCTGAGTGAGAACGCGAATGACACTGATGTCCAAGTGAGTTTCACCATCCACGTACTCTCTTTCTCTTTCTCTCTCATCATTTAGCTCTCCGCGCTCTCATATCTCGCGAATGTCCCTCAGAATTGCGTCTTCATCACCAACTCGGAAGTCTTCGATGCTGTTAGTAAACTTAAGGCCAACGGATTCCTTATTTAGTCTAACTTTTTTTAAGTAATAAATAATGTGACTGCAGGAGTTCAACAACGACAGTATTTCTGCTGTCGAGAACCCAGCGGCTTCTGAGACCGGAGTCAGCTTTTTTTAAGTTTATTTTTGCTATTATTCCCTGAACACATCCATAACTGCCACCTGTTGTTAGTTAGGAAGTGTGAAATGTAGAAAAGGTAGAGAGGACAACACTGGAAGGTCAAGTCCCTAAAGGTTAACATGTGCCGATGTCAACAGCAAGTTCACAGCATCCTTTATTTCTGTCTACTTCCAAGCACCTATGCATGTATATCGAAATGTAGAGACGTATAATTTGACAAGGACAAATCTGTGCCTGAATTACACTTGTGGTGTTCCTAATTCTGTTAATGAGAATATACATAACTGCCATTATTACAGTTCTCGTCCAACGATTTAAAACAAATGTTCAGTGCACGTATTGGCATGAAAAAACTATTGTAATAGTGACCAAAGAAAAAAAAGACTGAAATATTGCATGGGTAACCGGATTTGCAATCATTTTCAGAACCTCGACCTTAGCCTGTTTGAGTTCGCACCCGCGAATGATCCGGATCTCCCAGTAGGTGCACCAGAAGAAAAGATGAATGAGACACTCAGCACTCCGTCACTTCCCGTTCTCCAAGAAGAAGAGCCAATCCGAATCATCGGCGGTCTCCCCTCCACCTCAACCACCGCTGTGGTAGTCGCACTCTTACTTCTTCAGATTACACTCAGACCTGCACTCGCTCATTACATCTAATTGCCTTACCTAGTTCTAAGGCCTCCAGCACTTTCCACCTCACTTATTCATTTTCGCAACGGATAATTAATTGCCATCATTCGAGAGTAACATATTTCCCTTCCAACTGTATTCAACAACAGGCATCTACTGACGAGGCGTCCGCGTCAAAGGAAACAGAAGCGTCGTCTGAGCCGACTCCGGAACCGGAAGCAGCGGAGTCGAAGGAGGAGCACGGAGGATTGCCTGCTGAGCCAGTCAGCGGAGAGACCGCTGAAAAGGAAGCCACCATCCCGGAGGGACGGGTGGAGGACGACCGTGATGAGAAGGTGAGTGAGAGGGAGGAGAAAGAAGGTACATAGAGAGAGAGAGAGTGAGGAAGAGAGAAGTGATAAAGACGTTAACGAGAGAGGGGAAGAGAAAGAGCGAGAGGGGAAGAGAGAGAGAGAGAGAGAGAGAGAGAGAGAGAAAGAGGAAGAGGGAGAGAGAGCGAGTGAGGAAAAGAGAGAGAGAGAGAGACTGAGGGAGAGAGAGAGGGAGGGAGGGAGGGAGTAGGGAGAGCGAGACTGCGCATGGTATCAGGATAAGACCGAAGTATCTGCGGCGATGCCGACTCCGGCGACGGAGGGAGCGGGCGCAGAAGAGGCCTCTTCCAGCAAGACGACTGAGGAGGAGGAGGAAGAGGAGGAGGGTACCAACAATGAGGACGGGGCGAACATGTCTGAGGTTGTCGTTTCTCTCTCTCTCTCTCTCTCTTTCTCTCTCTCTATTGTTCTCTCTTTATCTCTCTTTTCTTAATTCTCTCTCTTTCTTTTCTCTATTCTCCCTCTCCCTATTTCTCTATTCTTTCTCTCTTTCTCTCTTGTCTCTATTATCTTTCCTCTTCGTTCTCTTTTATCCCTCTCCCTCACTCTCTCCTTTCTCTATTACCTATGTATATATCGCCCCCTCTCTATTCTCTATTGTCTCTCTCTCTTTTCTCTATTGTCTCTCTCGCTGTCGTCTCTCTCTAACTCACATGCTCCCCCTTGACAGATCAAAGACTCAGCTTCCGTTGAATCTACGAGCCCTCAGATAACGGAGCCAGTCATTGTTGTGGACGATGACAAGGAGATGGAAAAGGAGAAGGAAGAGGAGGAGGAGGGAGAAGTCGACAGGAACGAGGTCGTCCCTGCTGTCACTGAGAAGATGGTTAGAGAAGTTATTTTCTCTCTCTCTTCTCCCTCTCTCTCTCTTCTCTCTCTTTCCTCTCTTTCTCTCCTCTCTCTCTCCTCTCTCTCTCTCTTCTCTCTCTCTCCCTCTGTCTGTCTCTCATTTCAAATCACGTTATGAATTAATTTCTGCTCATTGACGGTTCATACATATAATATGACGTCTTCCCTGTTTTTGGATTACAGAGTACATTCATCTAATCAAGGAGAAACTTGATATCCCAGAAAAGGTTTTCTAGTGAATGTTTGTTTGAATTATCGAAGTTGCGTTGAATGAAGTCCTCCGCAGTAACTTTGCTACCTTCTGACTTGGCTGCTTTGGCGTCTTGTCTCCTTCTTCTTCAATCCTCAATGTTTCTCTCTTCTTCTTTCACATCCTCGGCCTATCCCGATTCTTCTCCGCAATTCGCCCAACATGTTTTCATTCGCAAGGAAGACGACCAAAAAGAATCGAGGGAGAAGAGAAGGCGACAAAATAAAGAGAACTCAGTGGGTGTTATCTCATGAGAGTGCTGTCGTGTACAAACGATCCTTGTAGTCAATCCTGTTCCTTCTCTCATTCTCTGGGTCTCCTCCCTGACTATGCTCTTTTCTTCTCAGCGACTATCTCTTTATTTCTCTCATGCTAATTATGCACACTCATTCCCGTGGATGATTCCTTTGGTTGTTCAGTGTTCAGTGTAATAAGACGCGTACAGTAAAAGAAAATGGGAAAGTGTAGTCGAGGAGTTGGTGGAAATGTGGAAAACAGAGCGATCATTAATCGAAGGGTGGCATGTGTATAATGTATGTACATAACCACACTGGTAAATAATTGTTACATTTCAGAAGGTGAACTCATCGGGAGGAAATCTTCTGCTTCCTGCTCTGTGTGCCACTCTCTTGTCATTCTTCGCTCTCCTGCTCTAAAGTATTTCCTGTAATTTCCGACTTCTTTCTTTGTTTTGAGTTCCTCTTTTTCTCTTTTGCTAATCATTTTATGCAACATTCGTTCAATAGCTTCCTTGCTCATTCATCCTGTACATTTCGTTTGTTTTCCATGCCTGCTTCAGAATATCCAAATGCGTTGTATTTATCGGGCTAGTCTCTCGCCAATCCGAAGTCACCTCACAATTAGTTTTATCCGAGTGCTCATATCAAACCCGTGTACTGGATGGCCTTGCATTCCCTCAGGTGCCAACCACTACAATCAGACCTTCTTCTTTTTTCGTTTTCTACCCCTACTTGAATCCCTCTGCATTTCATTTCCTCTGACAATATTTCCTCGTGTTTTTTCTCTTCTTTAAATATCTTCTATTTTTTTGCAACTCACACGATCTTTCGAGCGTGAAAGCTCTTTTAAAATTCACCTCTCCTCCGACGATTTCATTCATTCGAGGGCACGTGATTCGTGAAAATATCTCATTTGTCTCTCCTAACGTCAAAATAAATAAAAATAATAATATTAAAACCTGTTATGCCCTCATCTCCGTGATGATGAATAGTGTTCACTATTTCGAATAAAGACAAGACAATTGCCATCTCCAATACTTCCTTTTCCGTACTTTTTTAAAGAAAGGAAACGGACGCGAACATATGTACATATGTACATGCATACATATGTACAATTTACATATGTATGCATATATGTAGATCAAGACGAGTATACAACACTGAAATGAAGTAGATCAAGACGAGTATACAACACTGAAATGAAGTAGATCAAGACGAGTATACAACACTGAAATGAAGTAGATCAAGACGAGTATACAACACTGAAATGAAGTAGATCAAGACGAGTATACAACACTGAAATGAAGTAGATCAAGACGAGTATACAACACTGAAATGAAGTAGATCAAGACGAGTATACAACACTGAAATGAAGTAGATCAAGACGAGTATACAACACTGAAATGAAGTAGATCAAGACGAGTATACAACACTGAAATGAAGTAGATCAAGACGAGTATACAACACTGAAATGAAGTAGATCAAGACGAGTATACAACACTGAAATGAAGTAGATCAAGACGAGTATACAACACTGAAATGAAGTAGATCAAGACGAGTATACAACACTGAAATGAAGTAGATCAAGACGAGTATACAACACTGAAATGAAGTAGATCAAGACGAGTATACAACACTGAAATGAAGTAGATCAAGACGAGTATACAACACTGAAATGAAGTAGATCAAGACGAGTATACAACACTGAAATGAAGTAGATCAAGACGAGTATACAACACTGAAATGAAGTAGATCAAGACGAGTATACAACACTGAAATGAAGCTCTAGTTTATTCGGTTGATTCTCTTATCAGAGAGCATGAAAATAGACTTTGTCCTTGCATGATTGGCCGCTGTATCCTCTGCCGCGCCTTCATTCTATGGTAAAAGTTCCGGGAGCGATGCGGGAACTTTCAGAATTCCCGCACCGGTCCCGAAAAGTTCCTGGAGAAAATCTTGAGTGGTGAGGGAAAGTTCCCGGAGAAAAAAGTGTGCCATACGCACTAAAATTACATTCCTTTGGCATGAAAATGTTTATTCGTATATTTTATTACATTGATAAGCATTTTCAAATTAGAATTTCGTCGTGAGCCGTTCTTCATCCTCCACTACAAAGAAGGTCAAACTTTCCATAGGTAAGAAAAGACCATTTGAACTTGTAACAATGAGGACTTGTTTTTTTTCTCCTTTTTTTGGCTGTAATTACATCGCTTTTCTCCAGCTGTATTAATAATCATTTGACGGAGAACTGGATGAATTCTCTAAAAATAAACTGAGAAAATATATAGTTCTGAAGAACGAAGGAGCAACTTTTTCGTTGGATATAATTTAAAAAAATAAATAAGTAAGTAAGAAAGAAGGAAAGAAAATAAGTATAAATAAAGTAAGAAAGATAGTAGGAAAAAAAAGAATGAAAGATAGTAAGAAACAAAGTAAGAAGGAAAGAAAGAAAATAAGTAAGAAACAAACTAAGAAATAAAGAAAGAAAGAAAGATGCCTAGAAAAAATACCCCGCACCTAAACGCGACATGGGTTCGAGGGTCGGTGAGCGTTATTTCCCGGAAATTGCTTTGACTGCGAGAGAAAACCAAACCAAACCAAACCCGAAATACCCCGCACCTAAACGCGACATGGGTTCGAGGGTCGGTGAGGCCAGACAAACCATATCTCGAGTAGGTTTGTCTGCGCCTCCACTTTTACACGCTATTTCTCGTCATTTCAAATGTCCCGGATTTTTCCCGGAGCGCTAGGCGCATTTGAGCAAAATCACTCCGGTATCTTTCGCGGAGCGGTCAAGAAAACCTCCGAGGTTCCATGCTATAGCATATAAAAAGTCCGGGAAAGTTCCCGCACACCTCAGAACAATTTTTTCGAGTTCCGGGACCCCTGACCGAACTTTCTTGAGAATGAAGGCGCGGCTGATCTTTGTTCCTTGAGCATTGTCGATCTCGCCCTCCCTCATCTTTTGTCAATTCGGAACTTCTTCAACTTGTTGCGAAGCTCGGATTTCAAAGGCAAGCGGCCGCCTTTTTAAAGATCTTTTCAAATAACTTGTCTCGGAGAGCGGAGACTTTTGAGATAAAAGGAACTGCTTCGTATTATAGCGAACGATTCTCTCGTAAGTTGCCCTTTTACAATTCCGAGATTCTTAACCACAACCGCATAAGGTAGGTATTTTCGAAGACTCCGTATCAATTATTTTGGAGTCACAAATTTATGCAGTAGCGAAGAAGAATATGAGAGTGACGGAACGGCGGAAAGAGTAGAGAAAGAATAGAAGAGACGGAGAAAAGGACTAACTTCAGTTAACAACTGAGTCAGCTTGGCATTCTCCCCATCACACATACAATAAATATTACAGCGAAAGTTTGCATTATCCATGCGCAAGGGACCACGATTTTCTTAGTAGAAGAGTATTAAAATAAAGTATTATTAAAAAGTCCGAAGAACTACTTCATATTTAAAAAAGGATGTAGACTGGCTTCCAAAAGGAGAAAGTGAGAGCGAAAGAGATTAAAAAGGTGAGATCAGTGCAGTTGTATTGTGTACTATGGATAGAAGAGAACGTTCTCAGATGAGAAAAAATGGGTCTTAGAGGCCTCATTAAATGAGAGAAAGGAACACTAATTACCTTCTAGCAGAAAGAAAAAGAGCTAGTTGCCATCTCTAGGTCAGATTCTAAATAGGAGAGCACACGAAGAAGATCTGATCAATGGAGATGTAAAACTTAAAGCGAAGAAAGAAATCTTTGGAAGTACCACGGAGAGACGTGAAAACAGAGAAAAATAATGATAAAAAGAAAGACAGAGTAAAGAAGGGAGCGCACTCTTAGAAGACTCGCAGCGGGTTGGTGGTCTCCAGATTCGTTCGAGATGAAAAGAAAGAAGTAAGAATTCTGGCAACTAGTAGCCGTATGCTGAGTGGAAGAAATAAAGTCGTAGAAGAAATGCACCAGCCTTCAGGGAAGAAACAACAGCGAGAAGGATACTGAAGAAGATAAACAATGGAGGAAATGATATAGGTTCGTAAATGGGAGAGGGCATGGGCTTGAGGGAAACCCGCCAAAGGAAAGAAACACTCGCACTAGCTCAGCCGGGTTAGTCAAACAAAACAAGAGTAAATGAGTGAACTCACAACATAACACATGGTAAGCAGGAATAACGAAGTTGAGAGAAAGGAGGAAGAAGTGAGATAGAGAAGCAGAGAAAAGAAGAAGGATTAACGACAGCCGCAAGCTTCCACCACCATGTCAGGGTAGCTGCGCATCTGCACACTGTTAGAGGCATCCATGAAGAGGATCGTCAAGGAAGACATCTCAGTTGGCACGCAGCACGCGGAAGGAATCTGGAGAGGAAGAGAGAGATGGATAGGAGAGAGAGAGGGAGAGAGAGGGGAATAGAAGATAGACAGAGAAGCAGAGAAAGAGGGGAGGGAGAGGGGAATGGAAGATAGAGAGAGAAGCAGAGAAAGAGGGGAGGGAGAGAGGGGGGGAATAGAAGATAGAGAGAGAAGCAGAGAAAGAGGAGAGGGAGAGAGGGGGAATGGAGGATAGAGAGAGAGAAGAAGAGAAAGAGGGTGTGAGAAAGGAGAGCACCTGAGGATTGAGTGAATGCATGAGAGATTGGACGACTGCGTGATTTGAAGCGTTGAGTGCCTCTGGCAGTGGATGGGGACACCTCCCGCTGCACAAAAATGCGTTGTAGCCCTCTGCAATTAACAGTGCCCATGGAAACAATTTTAATTTCAAGATTTATATTTGAAAAAAAAAACAGAAATGCACTAACTTGGTGCAAGAATCCAGTCATTCCACTTCAACTCTTCAAAGTCGACGTACATTTCTCGCCTTTGGCAGAGCCCTTTTTCACCGTGTAACCTAGAAGATCTCACTCTTTCGAAAAGTATAGGAAAACTATGGAACAAGGACAAATATGCACGTCGAAGAAGGCGGATTAACCTGTGCTGATTCTTGCGATGCTTCCTCCGTTCTTTCCTCTCTGCAGATCTCTTTGATCTCTGCCCAGGCCTCTCTTCATCTTCTTCAACGTATCGAATAAGAAGAGTGGCACTCCCTGTACGGGAGAGACCGAGGGAAGAGAGCGAAGTCGACTCCTCCAGCCAAGTCTCCGCAGGCAGCACCACCACCAGTCGCAACTGCAACTGCTACATTTTCGAGGACACCTTTGTAAGGCATGCATATGTATGCACCTATGTCTGTACATACATACATATATGTATGCTAATTCTTTGTTATCATTAGAAAAAAAATACAATTAAAGGTTTTACATATCATTCAAAAATGCACACAAAAATAAAGAGAGACTGACAACATGGTTTTTGAGTGTGAGGAAGAAGCGACAAGTGAAAGGGCTTCAGATATGTCAACGGCCATCCAATCCGAGGAGGGGTCCACTGGAGACGCCGCCACAAGACGGTCCACCTACATGAAGAAGGTATTGACTGGCGTGTGACAAGGAGAGAATCTACCTTGATGTCATCGGAGACAAGATACACGCGAACAAGAGACCCTCCGGTAGAGTTCGTCCGAAGTCGAAGATGAAGCTCAGCCGACTGCGCCATCTCCTTCTCCGCTGACAACGACAAATTGAAGGACAGCAGAAGACCGGCGTTCTTCTCCAGCAACTCCTGCCATTCCAGCTTTTATTTCTCATTATTATTGAAAAAAAGGACTATGTAATCCTTGGCCAGAAATGGATGGATGAAAGTAACCTCGGGATAAAGCATTCGAATGGCGTCTTCTTCGTTCTCACCGCGAACCGCTTCGTCATACGCCTTCCAGACGGCCTGGGGCACCGCCAGGGGCGGCCGCGGCAGCTGGGGAGGCTCTGCCAGGCCCAGCTTTCCCATCACCACTGCAACCATCTACATTCATTCTCACATCTTCTCATTTGGTGACGTTAAAACCTAAGTGAGATGTATTGATAATAACTATTAAAGTTAACAACACTCAGTCTGATTGTAAAGAAGGCAAGAAAGAACCGACCACTTTGAAGAGGTGAGATGGCAGAATAAGAAGAGGTGGAGAGAGAAAGGAAGAAGAAGAGAGAGAAGAGAAGCGAAGAGAGGAGACTGGCTCTGCTTTGATTTCCACTTGGACTGACTCTCTCCTCGCCCGCCTGTCGCCTGCAAAAATTGACTTGCAATTTATGCTCCACTTTTTTCATGTCTTTGCTTGCTAATTAGTTTGACCTAATGATACCTTCTCATACTCGTGCGACTCTCATGGACAAGGGGCGGAAGCAGCAGCAGATTGCCACCCGCTCACGCCATCCGATGAGCCACTCCAGGCAGATCACTCCAGGCTACGCAGACTCCGCTAAAGAGGAGAGAGAGAGAGGGGGAGAGAAAAGGGGGCCTCCTTTCTGGGACTGGAAGAGTCCATTTCTGTCACGCGTCATTTAAGGACATTAAACAGAGAAGAGAGAAAAAGAGAGTAAAGAAAGCAAACCACAAAAGAGATTGGGGAAGCGATTCTGGAGGAAATAAATGGATGGAACGACGTGACGACCGACGAAGAAATAAAATAGAAAGAATAGCACGCGCCTGGAAACCTTATCCACAACCCCCTCAATCACTTTCCACATTGCCAGAGGGGCCACCCATGGCGGACTACTTCCCACATTCCAATATCACTCTCGAATAGGCCGTCACTCTAAAACCAACGTAGAAGGAATGTTCAAAAGAAATGTGTGGAGTGTGCTTTTGATGCTAAAAATATTAGATAAATGTCAAATTACTTTGCAAGTGCATTGAACGAAGAAAGAAGATCTTACGGACAATGAGAAGATGAGTGAGGAAGAACTAGACTAAGGCAGGGTACTGTGAACAATGTCAATCCTCATCTGCTTCAAAGATCACCAAAATGAATCATCGACATTTAAAAACCATTTGTCAAGAAAACGACAACCACTGCTTTGCCGACGAAAGTTTAGATTGAAGCTTAAAAGAGAAAGAGATCCATGTGGAAACGAAGCTATTCAACAGTAGAGAACACGCAGAATTTAGGAATTAATTTCACTGCTGCTAACTTCAATCTGCCTGAAGCTTAAACGGAACAATGAGACACTGGAAAGTTATCACAGGGAGAGAGAGGAGTTATGGAAATCGTCTTTGGATTGAAATAGAACAAAAATCGTTCATTTGCACGTCCCTTCCTTCCGATCTAAAACTGCTCCAACAGGCGCAAGGAGGTAGTAGGAAAGAGAAGTGTGAAAAACTGTAATTGATAGAACGTGCTGTGGTGATAAGAGAGATGACTGACGAGTGATGAGGAAGAAGAAGACAAATTGATGATGAAGAGCGAAAGATTAAGCAAAGATAGGAGAGATAGAGAGAGGTAGAGAGAGAAGGAGAGCGGAGAGAGTGAACGATAAAGAGAGATAGAGAGAGAAAAAGAGAGAGAGAGAGAGGGAGAGAGACCGCGAATGAAACTGCAATCTCCGAACAGCCATGCCAATGGTCTATATTCACTGTGAACATCACATTGCGGAAGAGATGAAGACAACAGAGAAAGAGAATGTGAGAAATGGAAACAAAAAAACGACTAAAAGAAGGAGAAGGAGAGATACAGAGAGAGAGAGATAGAGAGAGAGAGAGAGAGCGAGGCAGAGAAAACGTGATCGAAACTACGATATCCAGCAGCTAAATAGAAAAGAAAACACTCTCGTGGACTGTCTCACACTTCCCCAATAGCCAATACTTGTCCACTATCTTTTGTCTTTCTGTTTTACTCTTCACATCTCGAAGATAAAGATAACGGAATAGAAGATTTGCATGACGAGACTTCGCACACCAGAGAAAAATAATCAGGTCAGGAGATCTTGTAGAAAAAGCTTCTATTAACTGAGGCCTGATATCAATGCAAAGCAAAATGAGGGAGGGAAAGAAAAAGAGAGAGAGAGAGAGAGTGAGAACAAAAAAGAGGGCAGGGAAAGCAGTGGACTGGAATGCCGGGTGAGGGGCATCAGAAGTTTTGGAATGCGACGGTGGCGGCGACTGGAACGCCAGACGCACCTCCCTTCGTGCCCGGAGGGGTTCCAGCCAAACATGAAAGAGATGCCGACACGCCCCGGACACGCAATGCGATACGCTGGTCTCTACTGCTCAGAAACTACCACCACTCAAAGCTAACCGACAAGGGAGAGAGAGGGTGAGAGAGCAGAGAGAGAGAGAGAGAGAGAGAGAGAGAGAGAGGGAGAGAATATGAGATATGTTTCTTTGTAAGAAATACACAATGGACAGGGAAATTGCAGAGAAGAAGCACGTGAGGACAGAGTGTAGATCAGCTGCAGTGAACTAAGGCGACTGAGAAATTGCAAGAATGCCAGGGATTCTGGAGGACTTCAGCACAGAGAAGAATTTAATGGCATGACGAGATAGAATGCAAGCGCAACTGAATCATACGTAGGGCCTTTTTCCTGGAATACTTCCAATCTAAGAAGGGAGATGAGAGATGGATAGCGAGAGAGATCCATGCATCTCGCAATGGACCATCCAGTCTATTATCGCCGCTGTCTGCTTCTCTGCTCCCTCCTCTCTCTCCCAATTCAAAGAATATCCTCATGCAGAGGTTTTTGCATGTCTCGTCTTTCTGTCGCCGGCCCTCTGGCGCCATGAAAACGAGGCCTGTACTGTATGCAGAGTTCGACCTTCGGAGAATTAGAGAGTATGAGAGAGACAGGCACAGAGAGACACAGAGAGAGAGAGAAAGACAGAGAAATAGATACAGAAAGAGAAATAAGGCGAACGTGGAAGATGCTGAATAGCGTTGATTTTAATATCATAAAGACAACGAAAGCGATGTCAGATTTTCCCCAGAGATGGTGTGGGAGTGAGCATGAGAAACATTTGAGAGCGAGAGGGAGCAAAACGAAACATATAACTTATTGCTTTTTTATTGGCATAAAAAAGTCTGTATCTGATCAGTGTGCGCAAACGGCTTAAAAATTAAATGGTGCAAAAAAGCACCACTTTTCACTCTCTCACTCCTTCTCTCTTTCTCTCGCTCTTTCTTTCTCCCTCTCTCACTCTCTCCCTCCTCTCTCCCTCTCTCTCTCTCCCTCTCCCTCACGCTCTCATCGACTCTCTTCCAGTCTTACACACACTATCCCCATATTTTCTTATTCTCTGTCCACTTTTTATTTTCTCTTACTCTTCTTACTCTCTCTTTTCCTCACTTCTAAATTTTGATATTTTCTCCCCAAAGCGCTTGCAACATTTTCACAAGAATTTGCGCATGGATGCAAGACAGAAATTGGAGAAGGCAACGAAGAAAAATGAATATTGAGAAGGAAAGTATGCGAATAGAGGACGATGGATTCTTTCTCTCTGTTCCTATCGTTCCTCTCATTCCCCACTCTCTTTCTCTCTCTTCGTCTATTCCTCTCGCTCCTCTCGTTCTCTAGTATCTTTCTCCCTCTCCGTCAATTCCTCTTGCTCTTCTCTCTCGCTATCCTCTTTCTTCCTGTACATTCGACGTCCCTCCTGATATTCTCTGAGAGTAGCGGTTTGTGTTCTTGAGAGCGAAGCGCCTTCCTGGACTTCTTTTTGCTTCCCTTGCCTTATCCTCCACCATATGGTTCTCTTCTTCGGCAGTAGAATCGAAGACCCGCACTTCTTCTTCTCCTCGAAGATTGTGAAAGAGGAAGAGTTGGGAGGCGAAAGAAGAAGAAGCCAAAGGGGACACTGATCTTGGCATTTATAACGGTAAGCAGTGAAGAGAGAGAGAGAGAGAGAGAGAGAGAGCGAGAGAGAGAGAGAGAGAGAGAGAGAGCGGAAGAGAGAGGGAAACGGTGAGAGCGATCACAAGAATCGATTGTTAAGGAAGCAGAAGGAGTGAGAGAGAAATTGAGATAAAGAAAGAGAGGAATTCTCGAGCGGCGGCGTGGCAGACAGAGAAGAATCACGAGGAGTGCCAGCCGGCTCTTCCCCTCAGAGCATGAAACCGACCGAAACAACATCGAAGCACTGAGGAAGATCGAGAGGCTCATTTGCCATCTCATTCTCTCCCTCTTCTCTCTTCTCTAAATCTCCTCCTACCTTCACTTTTCTGTATCACTGCAACCAAACACATACAGATACACTTTTTTGCATTCCCAATTCATTACTCTCATCATTGAACAACGAGTAGAAACAATGGCAGTCTATGTCACAAGGATCATGCGCTGGAGATAGAGATAGTGAGAGAGAGAGAGGGCGAGAGGGAGAGATGCAGACGAATGAAACATAAGTGAGAGTGCAGGAGATGAAAGAGAAAAAAGTAAAAGAGATAGCTTTCAGACTGGAAATAGAAGTGAGGGCAGTTGTCCTCTCCCCTTTTGCACTCCCTCACTCTCACTGATTTCACAGATCAAATCACTTAAACATTTCTCTCTCTCTTGCTCTCTCTTTGTCTTTCTTTTCTCTTTCTCTTTCTCTGTCTTTTCCTCTTTCTCTTTTTCTCTATCTCCTCTCTCTCTCTCTTTCTCTCTTCCTCGTTATCAGTCCCTCTTCTCTTACTTGCAACACCCTGCTCTCTTTCCCCTTCCTGCACTGCGCCTCCAGGCAATGAGGATTCGTTGTGATCGGCAGAGGAAAAAGTGCCGAAGACGGATTGGAGAGAAGGAAGAAAGGGAAGCAGAGTGCCATCAATAAGACTTCCACTAACATCAAGTGGAAGAAAGCAACACTGCCCAAAGACATTCTCAACCCCGTGTCTCTGAAAATGGCATTTGGTTTTTTTTTAATCAAAAAAAGATCAGCGACTAATTGACAAATCAAAACTTTTACATCTCGTGGAGAAGTGGGTAAAAGCTTAAATAATTCAGTGAAAGAAGATCTCCGCGCCCGATTGGCCGGATAAATAAGTTTGATAGCAAGGAGCAGAAACCAATGACGGCGGGTTTAGAATGGCTCGCATAAGAGATTAGAGGGGAGATAAAGATAGAGAGAAGAAAAAGAAGATGAAGAAGGAAGAATGAAGTGAAGCAGGGACCAGCAATGGCCGAGGGCAGAAGAAGAAAGAAGACGGAGGAATGCTTCAGACAACACTCGCCATTCATCAACCGCCACCGTGTATCCCATAGAAGGACGTCCTCTTCCTTGCTTCTTTCTCTCTCTCTCTCTCTTTCTCTCTCTCTCTCTCTCTCTCTCTCTCTCTCTCTCTCCCTGGCTCCCTCACTATGGTATTACCCATTTGTTCTCTCCCTCCCTCCTCCACTCAATCCAACTCTTTCTCGTTAAAGTCAACAAAAAGATGTGCGACAAGAGAGCTCATAAATTAGACTTGGGCTGCGCGAGACGCCTCTTCCTTTGGCCATTTGTGGTAACTGCGCCTCCCTTGCGAGAAGAATCTTTTCTTGCTCAGGAAAGAAAGGAGCCAAAAGACTCAGGGAGAAATCGGTGAGAAGCAAGTACTAATAATATCAGAGGACAAGTTAGAGAGAGAGAGGGAGAGAAAGAGCCATAGAGAGATGGAAAGAAAAAGTAGAGAGTAGAGAGAGAGAGGGAAAGAAAGAGGAATAGAGAGATGGAAAGAAAGAGTAAAGAAAGAGATAGAATCATAGAGAGATGGAAAGAAATAGTCAGAGAGAGAAAGAGAGAGAGAGAGAGAGAGAGAGAGAGACAGAGTCATAGAGAGATGGAAAGAGAGGACAGCATAGCGATCAATGAACACGAGTACAGTACACCAGATAGATACAGCAAAGAGAACAATTGCGCTGATAAATGAATATTCATACGTAAAGATCAGCAGATCGAAGGATATCCAGACTTGATGCCAAAGGAACGGACTAGCAGGACTGATAGAGAGGGTCAGAATGGAAGGAAGAAAGAGAGAGAGAGAGACAGAGGGAGTGAGAGGAAGAGAGAGAGAGAGGAAGAGAGAGAGAAAGAGAGAGAAAGAGAGAGAGAGAGTGATCTGCTAGTATTCAAGAAGGGACACGTTGCTTCTACCAAACACCCTCTCTCTGTCCATCTGCCTCTCTCTCTTCCGCATTCTCGCTCTTTTGCTCCCCACAACCAACTCTCTTCCACTTTATCACATCAGCACTCCATGATTAATGATCATACGGCAACCGGAGGATTTAGATGAAAGAGAGAGAAGAGGGCAATGGGAACAGGAGAGGAGAGACTGGAATAAACTTTCGGAAAATGATGCAAAGAAGTGGAGAGGAGAGGAAGTAGAGAAAGAGGGAAAGAGAGAGAGGAAGTTAGAGAGAGAGAGGGAGAGAGGAAGGACAGAGAAAGAGAGAGAGAGAGAGAGAGAGAGAGAGAGAGAGAGAAGGGAAATGATACTGAGAGATGCTGCTTGCTGAATGACAGGACGTAGCATTTGCATACATAAAAGTCACATGTACATATGCACTGTTGAATTACAATAGCAGCACATTAAGATGCACTTCCACGGATAGACTAATCATCGCGTTCAATCAAAGACGATCACTCAATAGAACATCCCATCACTCATACCATTTGATATTTCCCTCTTTACCTCACACTTCCTCCCTCGCTCTCTCCCTTTCTCTTTCACTCTCTCTCCCTCGCTCTCTCCCTTTCTCTTTCTCTCTCTCTCTCCCTCGCTCTCTCCCTTTCTCTTTCTCTCTCTCTCTCCCTCGCTCTCTCCCTTTCTCTTTCTCTCTCTCTCTCCCTCGCTCTCTTCCTTTCTCTTTCTCTCTCTCTCTCCCTCGCTCTCTCCCTTTCTCTTTCTCTCTCTCTCTCCCTCGCTCTCTCCCTTTCTCGCTCCCTCACCCGCCCCCAACCCTTCTCTCATGCGCTTTCCTACCCTGCGCTTTCTTCTGGCAGACGATTGGACAGAAGTTCCTCAAAATAGCGACGATTTTGAAGGAAAAAGAGATGAATGAGAAAGCGAAAGAAACAGAGGAAGATGGAGGGAGAGAGAGAATGACAGTTTAGGAGAGAGCAGACAGAGAGAGAGAGAGTGAGAGAGAGAGCGAAAGTGGCGGCAGTAGACGAACCGGAGCCTTCAAAGGGCCAGGGTTGAGACAAAGGAGGGGCGAAACTCATCTCTGACTCAATGATGAAGGCCTTCTCTGGCACACACAACCAATCTAAGACAAGAACAACCAAACGAGGAACTCTTTCTCTCCTCTCTCCATTCTCTTTCGCTCTCACTCTCTCTGCATTTCTCTAGTATTCAGATCGTTCTTTCTGACTTTCTCTCTCTCTCCATCTGATTTTTTTTCTAACAAGTGGGACCAAACAGAGTAGCTACAGTAGTTCTCGTGCTAATCAGGAATATCCTTTGAGTGATTTTCGCACGAAATCAGGGGACTAGTTCTCTCTGAAAACACATTTGTAAATTGGTCGTAATCTGTTACCAAAACATATTTTCAGTTTTTAAAGCGCACCTATAAATACCACAGTGATAATGGAAAGCGCAACAACACACCAGCGTGATCAGGTTTCATTCTGCCAATTGGTACATATTTCTTTCGTACAGAGAGAGAATGAGTGAGGAGAAAGAGAGATAGAGGAAGGTAAAAAGAATGACAGAGGTTGAGAGCGAAAGAGAAAGAGAGAAAGACAGAAAGCGAGAGAGAAAAGAAAGAGAGGGAGAGAGAGAGGGGGGGAGAGAGAAAGAGGCGCGACAGTCAGACATAAAATTAAGGGGAGAAAAAAAAAGATAAGAAAGAGAGAGCAGGAACTCTTGATTTGGAACAAGAGCATACTGCCACATCTCAGTTGCAATCTAACCTTCGCCCTCTCTTCCCCTTTCTATTCATATGTATCTATGTACATTCCAAAATCCTTCCATCGTGTTCTCTCATTTTCCTTCTGCACTTTTTTTACATTTGAAGAGAAAGATGACTGAATAGCAAAGCATAAAAACATAAATCAGTAGAAGAGAGAAATTTAAGATGCCGGTAGCTAGTTGCGAAATATTTGTATTCCATTGAGTAAACAAGATCTCTGATCTGGGAAATAAAACGGTAATCGTGGTCTTCAGGCCAAAGAGTGCAGCAATCTTTTCATCCATTATTACACTTATCTTATTAACCCTCTTCTTTACTTTGCATAAATGTCTTCTTCTCCTATAAGTAAAATAATAATGAGAATTTGACAAGGAAAAAGAAAAAAGATAAGCAGAGATCCCAAATAGAAAAAGAATAATAAAGAAATGGTTGTATTGACCGTGGGAAGTAGCGAGAATGCTTGGCGACTGTCCATCTCCAAAGTGAGAGAAATGTCACTTCGAATTAAAAAGCTGATCAATTTATTCTATTGTCGCCATTTTGATAGAACGAGTATAAACATGGACATTTAATGAGAAAGTCAGCGAAACAAAGAAAAGGGAGAGCAAGGAAAAAGAAGAGAACAAGAAGAAGAAAGGAAAAGATGAGAAAGACAGAATTGAACAAGAGATTTCAGTAGAGAAATAGGATTGGGATCTTAAAAATAGTTCACAGAGAAAGGAAAAGAGGACAGTAAAGAAAGAGAATGAAGAAGAATTAGACACAATTAGAAATTGCAATGGTCAAGCTTCAGATTGGCTTTAAACCTTTTCGCGCATTCGTTTCAATTTCCCATTCTTCCTCTCCAATCTCTCTGCTGGTTATTTCTCTTTCAGATCGACTGGCGGTCTTATTTGAAACATTTTTTTTCTGCCTTGAAAACGAATTTATCAACTGAGTCTGTCATGTGACAGCCAATATTGTTGCAAATTGAAGGGATCTTCAAGATTTCTTCGCTTTTATCAAAAATTAATACTTCGACGATCAGTCAAAAATGCAGAGGGATTAAAGAATGGCAAGGAGATATTATTTGATTATCGTATGGTAATGATAAGTCTTGAAGTGATAAGTGTTTTCTTTGCTTTTAGAGTGCGAACTCTGCGTGTGAGCCGGTAGAAGAGTGAGCAAAGATTGAAGCAGCGCATTGTGAGAGTGGATTCGACCCGTTTATTTGGAAAGTATGGAAAGTCAGAGCAAGAAGGAAAGCGAGTCAAAGAATCATGGCTTATTCTGTCAAGGCAGAGAGACGAGAACGACACCTAAATGAGCAGAAGAGATAATGGAAGAGCTTGACTAGACAGAAGAGTTGCTAGACTGATCTACGCATAGGCACGACTCGTTCGAATGTCACCGGCTGAGCGGAGGAGGAGGGAAGGGGCTGGGCCGGGGGATCGAAGGAGGGTTGGGTGGTGGAGGACGACACTTGGCTGTCAGTGGCTGGCGTCTCAGTCGCTGCTCCGCCCACGGAGATCGACGGTCTCAGAGGCGGCAGTTTGGTAGCGTCGTCATAACTTGGAAGTGGCGGCAGAATCTCCGGACGAGAACGACCTAATGGTAAGATATTCTAACGCTCTAGGTATATATTTCATCATATATTTTACACATTTTAAGCATATCGATTCGATGCGCATGCCTATATTCATAAAAGGAGCCAAGATACTGGGAATTAGGACACCTCAGTCTTTGTATATATTTGTGTGTATCGAACCTCTCCTTGGAGTGGGAGGAGAAAGAGGCATGGCAGCGTATGGCGGAGGGCCATCCATGCCCATGGCAGAGAAGGGAATGGAACGCACCCCTTGCGGGGAGACCACGTCCCCCCGACGAGGCAGAGCATACACTCGGCCACTCATCACTCCACTGCGAGAGTCCTCACGGCGAGAAGGGCGAGCCTGTTCAGGCCAACCATTCCAGTCACCTTGCGGTCGATTCAATGTATTTGAGAGTGGAGGGTACCTGGATGCGATGTTTCATGAGGAGATACATGGAGACGACGAGAACGACGATCATTATGAGCGAGAAGATTGTTCCCGAAATGTCTCGAGTGAAGAGGTCGCCATTGTTCTGCTAAATCAACCCATTATTTTCCTTGGCGATTTATTAGCATGAAAAAACAGAGGTAAGTGTACGCTGTCTCCGAATTTCTGCAATCTGGTAGAAGAGACAGAAGCCGATCGATTCGTGTCAATCTCGCAGTGATATCCAAGGAAAGAAGGGGGACAAGAACAGCGGCCGCTGCTTTCTTTCCCGCCATTCAGACACACCTACAATTTGTACTCTTATAGTAGTAAGGAGGAAGAGGAAGAAGCAAACCATATCTCGACACTCTTCTCCTTGATAGAAGGGAACACAGCTACAGTACTCTCTGCCATCCACTCCTGTAACTCAGAACAGCATACATATGCCAGAACAGTGATAGCACCAAGATAATAAGTTTCACTCATAAAAATTTTGATAAAACCAATTTAACGGCAAATACGTGTACGAACCTTTCAGCTTTTGTCCTTGATCGCAAATTTTTTCACAAAATTCTCCAAAAAACGGCTCAGGACAAGCGCATCTAAAGAGCTTGTCTTTATTAGAATGGGATTAATTCCTAAACGATGGTGCAAATATGAAGAGATTGTGGATTAAAAGTGTCCTACCTCATGTTGAGAGAGAAAGAACGGTAGCCGTTGTTCTGGCAAGGAGGGAGTCGTCTGCAGTGCTTGTCCAGTGCGACCGTTGTTGACTTTTCTACAAATAGTTTTTTTTTACATAAAAAAAGAAACAATTATCTAGAATGCATGAAAAGTTAAAAGAGTTACCTTGTTGACGAGGAAAACACCCATTTCTAACTATGGATTAAAAGTTTTAAGGAAAAGAGCCAAGTGGTAGAACTTCTATGAAGGAGCTGTACATATCTGAACAACTGATGACTGACTGCCTGACCTGGACATTTGCACTGTACTCCGTAACCCGTGAAGCTGCGTAGATTGAAGAGTGCCGTTGCCGCCAAGAGGAATCCTCCCTTTACACGTTAATCTTAGAATCGATTCGGAAGGGGAAAGACAACCTCAAATACACGGCAGCCATCATCAGATTCCTCGTCCACGGCGTAGTCCGAAACGCTTTGTGTCCAGTTGCGAATAAGCTGCAGGATACTTGCCATTGAATAAGAGAAAGAAATAGAAAAAGACGAACGAGGTTATTCTCGGACTGTGGGAGGCCACCACGACAACAAGTGATCTTGAAGGTACGCGGCAGCCAGAGAGGACCAATGAAGTCGACTCCGGCCCGAGGAGCCGGAGAGGAGGACGGAGTCGAAGGAAGAGTCAGTCCACTCTCTTCCCCCTCCTCTCTCACTCGCTCTCCTCTCGACTCCGATACTCCTTCTCCTTGTTGCCATTCTTCATAAAAAATGTTTATTAATGAAACGTATGTATTTCAGTGCTACTTCCCTTTATGAGTAAATAGCCGACTAATTATTCCATGATTGAAAGTAAAAGTGAATTGCATCTTGATCGAGTTAGAACCCTGCAGAGGCTGATCGGTATAAATGTGATAAGTTGGAGGTAAAAGAAGAGAAGTGCTGGAGGGGCGGAGGAGGAAAAAGAAAGAAAAAAGTTTGGGCCAGCATGTATGATGGTCTGGCAAGCCATTCATTCTGCTTTCTCCTCCACGCATCCTTTTGGCAATCATCATCTCTCGCTGTCTCTTGCTCTCGTTACTCTCTCTCCCTCTCTGATTCTCTCTCTCTCTGATTCTCTCTCTCTCTCTCTGATTCTCTCTCTCGCTCTCTCTCTCTGATTCTCTCTCTCTGACTCTCTCTCCTTCTCTATCTCTCTATCTCTCTCTCTCTCGCTCTCTCTCTCTCTCTCTCTCTCTCTGATTCTCTCTCTCTCTCTGATTCTCTCTCTCTGATTCTCTCTCTCAACTCTATATATATTTCTTTCTCTCTCTTTCTCTATCTCTCTCTTTCTCTCTGCCCATCTAACAACTCGATTGCGTAATCGCTGGCACGTCCATACTTTCCCATTCACATTTCCACCGGTTTGTCGGAAGAAAGAGGAAGGGCGCAGAGAAAAGAGGAAAAGCCACGAAATAGTTTTCAACTTCGTCAACTTGGACACCTTCAATGCAAAATATGTGGTATCTTAACCGGAGAGTGCCAGAGAGAGAACTTTGAGGAGCAGAAAAAGAGAGAAGAGAGAGAGAGACTGTAATGAAAAAAAGGAAAGAGACCATGAAGCCCTTTGAGCAATCCTGAATATTGGGAATTTGAGTGAAATTTTCAAACACTGATTTTTTAACTTACAAATTTTCAAAGAACGTCATAACGTGGCAATTCTATAAGTGCGGAGCCCCTTTAGATTTTTAAATGCGAAGTCCAATAAAATGCTAACCTTGTGCCTTGGCATGAAGCGAGAAGAGAAAGAGACAGAGAATCATAGACTGCCGCCCCCTCCCCCCGCGCAGCATGAGCTTGCTCCTTCTGGAACCCCCTCTCTCTACTTCCTCAGTTCCGAAGGCCGTCTTCGTCTTGTCGGACGGCGAATTGGCCTCATCCAGTGCTCTCTTTCTCTCGCGGCTCTCTCTGCTTTTCACTATCTCTTCTCCTTCCTCACCACTCTCAACATCAAATACTATTTCCTTCTTAGCAGCCGTCACCTTAAATAAATGAAATTTATGTAGAAGAAAAAAAAGAGACTTTGTTGCGCGGATACAAGAAGCGGAGAGGACTATGACGGCGAAACAGCAAAGACCAGTTAATGGAGACGGAGGAGATTCGAGAAACACTTCTGACCAATTTAGTGGAACCAATCGATGCAAGCAAGGTAAAACTTTGTTTTTAATGAAACCGCGAAGTGGACGGCGATTAAGGGAAGTAGAGAGGGAGAAGAAGAGCGAGACACTGGCGGCGTGACCCAAGAGAGAGAGAGAGAGAGAGAGAGAGAGAGAGAGAGAGAGAGAGAGAGAAAGAGACACACACACACAGAGAGAGAGAGAGAGAGAGAGAGAGAGAGAGAGAGAGAGAGAGAGAGAAAGAGAAAGAGAGGGAGAGTGAGAGAGAGTGAGAGAGAGGGAGAGCGAGAGAGAGAGAGAGAGAGAGAGAGAGAAAGAGAAAGAGAAAGAGAGAGAGAGAGAGAGAGAGAGAGAGAGAGAGCTGCCACCTGACAGAACGCGCCTTGAACGACCAGCGCAATAGGGCCAAATCATTACAGTGGACAGCAGGGGAACGCTAAAAACATGAAGGGAAAGCGAAGCGATGAGGGAAGGGATGGGGGGACTTGGAGAATGTCAGTGGAGAGGGCAAAGAGTTATCAGCTGAGGTAAAAACGACGAGGAAAACTTCATTGCAAATTTTTTGACTTGGTAGCAAAAAGAAATATGAAAGTATGATTAATCGAGTGCATGAGGCAAACGTAAAAGTTAATCTAGAGCCTGAATCTGATTAATGAAATAATTAGCTTAACGAATTTAGCATGGCTGTGAAAGCACTGCACTGAGCATCTGCCGCAGCCTTCTCTTTCTCTGTCCTCTCTCGCGAACACGTGCTCTCTCAACTCGTACAAGTTGTATACCATTTTTCCCTTACTTGTGCCATTAACTGCGTCCGTCTCAAGATGACAAAGAAAGACGAAGAAAGTGAGCACAGTCAAGGTCTTCGCTTTTACTTTTTGTCTCTCTCGTTTCATCTGTTTCTGTCATATAACAAGGGAAAAGAAGAAAAAGAAAAAAGTCTTTTCTTTTCACTTATTACCAAACGAATAATTAATTAGTACGATAAATTATCACAGCAAATATTACACCCATAAAACTTAAGAAAGAAATAGAAATAAATAAATGGAACACTTTGAATAAAAAGCCTGCCTCGCACTATTGGTCGATTTATTCCTATGCATTCTATTCTAAATATTTTCCTTCTTCTAGTCTGATCCCTCCTATCTCGTTTCCTATTCCGAGAAGTCACCAAAACACAAAGGAGACCAGCGGCTTGGCCTACGGCAATTTTCGATGGTCACAACACACCAAGACGACAATTTTGTGCAAACATAACACGGACAGGAAGGACTCAAATCGGATGGACATGTCCGGGTAGAGAAAGAAAGAGAGAGTGAAAGAGAGAGAGAGAGAGAGAGAGAGATAGAGAGAGAGAGAGAGAGAGAGAGAGAGAAAACAGGGAGAGAGAGAGGGAAAGAGAGAGAGAGAGAGAGAGAGAGAGAGAGAGAGAGAAAACAGGGAGAGAGAGAGGGAAAGCAGGGGAGAGAGAGGGAAAGCAGGGGAGAGAGTCGGACATGGAGAGTGAGTACAAGAAGATGAAAAAAGGTATGGAAAACGTATCCGGTTAGTTCCCAACCATAACCACAAGCAGGTGCAGGTTCAGAGAATGACTCGGGAAGGAAAACGGAGTCCTGTCAAGTAGCAAAGGAAGATATCAAAGAGTCATAAGTAGAGTGGAGAAGCCGATGACACTGAACACAACGGAGCCCTTCCGATTCTCAACCGTCAAAGTTTAGTGAAGACAATTGTTTCGTTGCCTCTCCATTCCATTCCTTTTTCTCCTCATTCATGATCAAGACACGTAATTCTCTTCAAAATCTGCTTGATTTGGAACGATTATACGACGCATTTCATTACGGAAACAGCATATTGCCTACCTTAACTGGATTTGTGCTGCATGGGAAAGTGAAAGGTAAGAAGTGAAAGTTATAGCAGATCGATTATAATCTGCGCAGGAGAGATCATTAAGAGTGAAAGAAGTAAGGGAATAGAAGGTGGCACCCGCAGTAGATAGAGTGCGAATGGCAGCAGATCTGTTGGGAGAGAGAGAGAGGGAGAGGGAGAGAGAGAGAGAGAGAGAGAGAGAGAGAGAGAGAGGGAGAGCAAGGGAGAAGGAGATGGGGTAAAGGAGAGAGTGACAGCAAGGTGTGTGGTAGGGAAAGTGAAACTGGTTCGCAGGGCACGCACTCGTGTACTGACAACGAAAGGTACACGACAAATGCCATCAGGTGGAGCTGAAAGAGAGAGAGAGAGAGAACGAGAGAGAGACGAGAGAGAGACAAGAGCAGAAGAGAAGCTGCCATCAACACAAAGCAGCGCCCATAGAGAAGAATTGTTCATTGTAAGACGACAATTATACAAAAAAAGTCAAGTCGAATGTATTTAATCAGCAAATATCTATGTACACTACGACAGCCTGTATTAGGTTTATGTAATCATAAAGCTTCATCTCACAATTATGTAAAGGAAGCTGAATTAAACATATGCAAATTAGAGAAGCGTTAGAGATGTCGACAACAGGGTTTCATGATGCATTTCCCAAGAAAGTAACGATGCGAATGCCTTAGTTGGGGCAATCGAAACTAAACCATTAATGATCAGAGTTCAAGCTCAAGGAGAACTTTGCAGCTTCACTTCGAAAAACAGAAAATGTAAAAAAAAAAAATGAACTCGTCTTCAGAGAAGAGAAAGTGTGGAAAAGAAGAGCATTCAAGAGGCAAACTGCCGCAGTTGGTGGAGGGAGAATGGAAAATGGCTGGAGTCTCACTCTTCCTCTCTTCTTTACCTTCGAACTGTCACCTCCTTGCCCTCTCTCCCTCTCTCACCTCTCTCGTCACTTCTGTTTTTCTCTCACCTCTCTCGTCCTTTCTGTCTTTCTCTCATCTCTCTTATTCTCGCTATCTCTCACCCCATGTTCGTCCTCTTGTATTGTTGCGTTTCCCAGCGTCGTTTCCAATGTCGTGCACGGTGAGACGGACGCGGAAGATGACCGCGCGGGCAGGTCAAGGCATGGAAGCAGCCAGGCTGCATTCGATTTCACTCTCTCGGACAGAAAAGGGATAGTCAGAAGGTTAAGCAAAGAGAGAGAGAGAGACAAAGAGAGAGAGACGGAGAGAGAGAAAGAGAAAAAGAGAGAGAGGGAGAGACAGAGATGAGGGAAGAAGGGTAATTGACGGAAATGCGGCACAGTATTTATGCCACTAATACAGTATTTATGGAGTCCAACTATACTGGATAAATTCACGATCATAGAAATAACAAATAAAATAAAATAATATATTATCGTTTACTGTTGAAGTGAGTTTGGATCAGACCGAGTAGAACAACTTTTAGTAAGAAAGAAGATAATAGAGACAGAGAGAGAGAGCGAGCGAGAGCGAGAGGGAGAGAGTTGGAATGGAGAAGAATGAAGAGTAAGGGGAGGCAAAGAGTGATTGTTAGTGAGAGAGAAATAGAGAGAAAGAGAGAAAGAGAGAGAAAGACAGAGCGAGAATGCATGACAGGTTGAAGAGTGAGTCCCGGCTGGCACTCACCACAATTGGCCTCCTTCTCTATCAACGCATACAATAACCAGAGGAAGGACAGAGGTCAACACACGGCGTACTCTTGCAACATTCATTCACTAGATGACTCCAGGGGACAAGGGAGAAAGAGAAAGAGAGGAAAAGAGAGAGAGAGAGAGAGAGAGAAAAAAAGAGGGAGAAAGAGAGATACGGAGCGAAAGAGATAGAGACAGAAGAATGAAGTAGAGAGAAACGAGGTTGAGATAGAGCAGCGGAGATTGAAAATGGCAATTAGGGACCAATTTTTTTTTAACTAAAGAGACTACTCATAATATCGGCAATAATACTTTAAATGTGACCTCAACTGGAAAGAAGCGACGTCTTTTCAATGAGTGGAGAGAGTGGAAGACGAGGAAGGAATCGAATGGGAAGAGAGGGAAACGTCATTCGCTCATTCTGCTCCCACAAAGTGGACAAGTCTTCTTCTGGCCATGTTTACTCGGACTGCCATTACAACTGCTACAGTTATTTCATCAGGGAAACATAGGAAAGAAGAAAGAAAAGGTAGTGAATGGGGTTGGAATGGAAGATGAATACAGTTACGGGAATCTAACAAAAGGAAATCGAGTAGGCCGACAAGCACTGCGTGTCATGCACAGACAGTCCTACACTTCTCACCATTATTATTTTTCTTTCCTTGTCTCTACCAATCCATCTCTCTCTGTCTACCTCTCTCTGAATTCTCTCTCTCTCTCTCTCTCTCTCTCTCTCTCTCTGCCTCGCTCTGACTATTCTCTCTCTTTCTCTCCCTACCTTTCTCTTTCTCAATCTTTCTCTTTTTCTCTCTCTCTCTCTATCTTTCTCCCTCTCTAGTTGTTTTTGCATCTCTCTTCCGGTGTCGCGTGCCTCTCTTCACTTCACCTTGCCACCCTCTCGACAGCCGGCTCGCCCAATGCACGCCGAGCCACTTCAACGCATTCGTAAATGCGCGTGAAAGTGATGCGGGACCAGATATTAGATGGGAGAGTGAGGGCGAGCAGAGAGGAGACAAGATAGAGAGAGAAAGAGAGATATAGAGATAGAGAGAGGAAGACAGAGAGAGATAGAGAGAGAAAGGAAGAGAGACAATTGAGGATCGCAGAGATACCAGTGAAAAAAAGTGCGAAAAAAGCAGAATGGAGCGAGGAAGGCGGAAGTGATAGCTCTTCCATGTATATTCATTTCGTTGTCGATGCCTTCATCTCCCATCACTTTTCCCAGTCATAAGCAGAGGATACAATCCACCACCAGTAAACACGTGTATACAGACGAAATTGCATATTGGTTTTAGATGAGAAGGTAGTAAATGTTATAAATGATGAAGTAGATGAAAATGCGTTGACTAGAGAATCAGCCAAATGAAAGGATGAGTAAGCAGACTCTTCTCATTTTGGGTATTCGCCTTCCTCCCTATCCACGCTCCGCCTCTTTCTCTGTCATCTCCGTTGAGTTTCTGTCTCTAACCATCCCTTCAAGATTGAATAGAAAGATATGAATCTCTATCAGGCACGACTGCGAGCTCTTCACAAATTCCTCATTTGCATGTTTCACCGCGCTAGAATACATCAGACTTCTCCAGTTGTCTCATCGTCCAAACTACAAAAATAATATTACATATGAATTCTCGCATCGTACAAACAAACAGTTTTACTAATTTAAATTGCAAAATAATAATAAAGCCATCTTAGAATGATGCATTTGTAGAGTGAGGAGTGGTTACATGGATCTGAAGTATCCACAGAAAGAAAAAAAAAACAACGGAATGCATCCAAATTTAAGACATGGAAGGGGGCTCAACTCTCGCTTCTCAATTCAATCTCTCTCTCTCTCTCTCTCTCTCTCTCTCTCTCTCTCTTTTTCTCTTGTTCCTCTCCATTCCTATATACATGCCTTTCGCTGAATCCTCAATATATCTTTTCCATATCATGTCTTGCAAACATAATTTTACATTCAAATTAATAAGTGAATAACATATGTCAGGTGAAAAGTTGCCTGACCGAGCGTCATTCCGAGATACAGTATATCATTCAGGACGGCGGCTACAAACTATAGCGTGTTTTGGTTTCCGCAAACCTGATTTTTTTCGAGCTCTAGGTATGTTCATCAAGTTCAATATTGTGTGTGCTTTGCTTTAAATGAAATTTACCACGATATGTGATGCGTCTTTGTCCTTCGTTATATGGTCTTTACTCAGCGACAGTGATTTGCTGTTATTTATCATGAATGTTCGACCTGATTGTAATTGTAGCGAATTTTTACACAATGGTTTTTTTTCAGTGACACTTAGTCATGCTTAAGCGGCTGAAGCAGCAGGTCACACAAGTTGTGAATGCAGCAAATGAGGTTATTAATCTTTTCCCTCCTCACATCTGGTCGGCTAAATTCATCATAGTTTACTTTGTGTTTTTTAAGACTGCCCAGTCATTTGATGGACCGAACGCGTCCGAGGAGAAAGAAGGATTTCTTTGTCCACTTTGCATGGTCACATTTTCCTCTCCTGAATTGCTGAGCGAGCATTTCCCCACACATTCTCAGGTTATCCTTCAAGAATTTGTGATGTCATTTGATAAAACAACGTCGCATTTTTATTTTATGATAATGACACACGGAGAATTGGTGGGCCCGGTAGAGTGCGTGCCCATTTTAATTTCGGAAACCTCGCTCCTACGACACTCGCGCACCGAATGTAACAGCAGTTCATTATTTTCTGCACATAATTAGAGTACGGTATTACTTACGGGAAGATTTTTTAGTACACTTTTAAGCAACGAACTGTGCGAATTCCTTAAGGGTTTTCCGTTCGAGAGTTCCGAATATTCATGCTTTGGCCTAACATGGCCGTGTTGACCTCCCGAACTAGTAATTTTTTGCGGCACATGATTCAGTGCAAACAGGGTGGGCGCTAATACGGCAGTTTGTAAAGTTCATCTGCTCATCTGTTCATCTCGTTCATCTGTTGTAAAGTTCATCTTATAAATTTCAGTAGAAAATACCTTATTGTAAAGTTCATCTTGCCCTATATGAGGTCTAAAGATGAACGAGATGAACAGATGAACAGATGAACTTTACAAACTGCCCGCTAATACACTGCCTGATACCCCGTGGACTGATGTTCTTGGTTGTAGAACGATCTTCATCTGCGTGTAGAGAATCCTAATTTCGAGGATTCACCCAACTCTTCCGGTGGAAATGAAGTCCATAAAAGCGTTGAGAAGGAGTTGGATGATCTACGATCACAAGTTAAGGAAGAACGATGGTATTCGCAGGAATTGAAAAAGGTCAGCTTCCTAACGACAAACTTCTAATCTCACATAATTCCTAATCCCAGGAACTAGAGCGGATTCAATCGGTGGTTGCTCAATCCGAGCATGTCCCTGAGGAAGAAGTCCCTTATCTCATGCAGCAGATTCAGCTGCTTGAGGCTGGCAAGTCAATGGGTTCGAATGTCTCCGTCGTCCACGAATTAAGATGTATTATAATTTCTTTTAAGTGACTCAGCGTTTGCTCGAACTTGAGAAGGAATCTGCTGGACTGCGCAGACTTCTTGAGTCGGCTAATCAAGAGAAGCGGGAAGTCATGTCGAAAGTTAAGGAGTTGACTGCGAATATCAAGGAGGCAGTTGATGAGAACGATTTTATTAAGGTAGCATGTTCTTCCCGTTATTGAATTTCTGATTTAAAAAGATTTCTGACTGTAAATGGATTTTTAAGACATAATTTTGCAGAAGGAGAAGGATGACATAGCTTCAGAACTTTCTCACTGCAGAAGTTTAGCCCAGCAGTTGGAGAAGGAAATCGTCTCATTGAATCAAACATTAGAGCAAAGGTGCGAGGGTTATCGTGGTTCATTCTATTTTTTCGTATTACAAGAATGCTAAATCTTGTAATTTTTACTAATTGGCTAAAGATTTTTGGATGGTTTGAAGTGTAAAAATAACACATGTATAATCAAGTTACAGGCCAAGCGAGGATGATGTTTCTGTTCTGAGAACGGAATTGGTGAATGCACAGAAACTCATGGATGAGATTGCACAACAGAAAGACATCGAAATCCGCGAGCATCTCCACTCCATTCGGATGCTTTCTGCTGAAAGAGAAAAGTCTTTCCTTATTTTCTACCTCTCTCTCTCTCTCTCTCTCTCTCTTTCTCTCTGTCTTTCTTTCTCCCTTTTCTCCTCTCTTTCTCTAATGTATCCATTACTTTCAGACAGCACATAATGCTGGAGAATCTGCAGAAGGAGCTCTCTCAGAACGGAAATAATCATGAGAAGTATGCGCTTCCTATTCTGTTTTATTGTTTGCACGGTTCATTAGACCGTGTTTTAACTATTTCTTCAGAGACTGCGAGAAGTTTTCGACTATGGAAACGAAATTGACCGAAACATCGGCGAGAAATAAGACCCTTGAAGAGCAGTTGGCTGTCTGCCAGTCGAAACTGCAAGAAGAACAGACTCGGTACGCTAGAGAATCTTTTGCAATCTTCCATCTAAATAGTTCAAGTGTTTAGTTTTGACTTTCTCATTACCAGATTGACTGGTTGTGAGAAAGAGAAGTCTGCTCTGGCAGAGAAGGTTGAGGAGGCAGCGCAGCGAAATCAATGCAACCAGCAACGACTGCTTGAGCTGAACGAGAAACTTGAACAGGTTCAAACAGAAAGCAAGTCTGCTGCCACGCGTTTCACGTATTACCTGAATATTTTTTTTTATTTGTCTCAACTTCAATTATCCCATGTCATTCATTTTATACGGCTAACTTGGTAATTGGCTCCTTTTCATTCGGAAACCACCTTTTACTTTCTGGTTGATGATTTGGACTTGAAAGCATTTCAGATGAAATGTTCTTGACACCTCACCAGCATTTGTTCCCTCTGCCTATTTGAGCTGCCCCCGACAATGAGTATTCCCATGAATTTTCTATCCGACCGCTTAAGAGACCTTAATCAAATGTTGACTTTCCCGTCTAAAATGTATGCGATGCATACTGGCCTTTTTCGCAGAGGTTCATTGAGCTGAACGGGTCAATAACGGCGCAAACTCTTGCTACCAAAATCTAATCTCCTTGTATATCTTTAAAGTGGTTAATGCTCTTGTCAAAATTTCTTTTGTCAAAAGAGCTATAAGATGGATTGGACCACCGTACTTTCTGCTTTCTTACAGATACAAGGAGAGAAGAAGAAAGCCGAGTCTGACTTGAGTTCTTTCGAGAAACGCAACACTCTCCAGGATGATTCAATCAAAACGGCACGTTCCGTTTTAGTCCTAGAAAGTGTGGGGGGCGGAAGTGAAACTGAAATGACGTCAATTTAAGTTGGAAGAATCGGTTGTTGATCTGACGAGTGAGGTTTCCTCCATGAGTGCCCTTCTTGAGAAGGAGAAGCTACGAGTGAATGCAAAGGTGGGTTCGAGGCAGAGTTGTATGCAGTACTCCCTTTGTATTCCTAGACGAAGGAACTGCAAGAGATGAGTGAGTCCATCGCTTCTCTCGAGGAGAAGTTGGCATTGCAAAGACAAGAGAGAGAGAAAGCAGAACGGGAGAGGGAAGCAGAGACAGCGAAGACTGCCACACTCGAGAAGGAGATGGCCATTCTCAAGCAGAATGCCGACTTGCTTCGTGTCAAGGTACCCGGCTTTCTCTCTCTCTCTCCTTTAAAAAAAATATTTATGATATAATGAAGGATATGTTGTGCATTGCCGGGGTTTGAATGCCTATCCGTTGAGGTGACGGAAGGAGAAGGAGGGGCGAAGACAGCAATGGAGCAGCTGGAAAACGAGAAGGCGAGACTGGCCGAGGAAATCGGTGTTCTCAGTAGATCCCACAAGGAAAAGGTGGGTTGTCATCCGTGTTCTCCTACACTTCTTTTAATATCTCTTATCGTTTTAGAAAGAAGAAATGGCAGAAAATATTGCTGAACTGGAGAAGAGGCTGCGTGAGATGGAGAGGGGGCATTTGGAGAAGGAGAGGATCCTCCAGGAGAAGCTTGACACTGCGAATTCAACCCTCACTGAAGTGGAAGATGAGAACACGAAAACAGTCAGTTTAACTAAGATTTGAAGAGCCTTCAGGAATATTTATACCATTTCCAGGCTGAACGGTACGCAGAATTGGAGAAGGACGCAGAGGAGGAGAGGGAAAAGGCTAGGGAACGACTGAAGAAACTACAAGAAACTATTCATTCGACCCAGGCAAATCTCCAGACTGAAAAGCAAAGGGCAGACAAGGTTTGTGAACATTGATTTGTCGCCCTCTTACAATATCTCCATTTCACTTCCCAGGCTCAGTCCTCCTTGGCGGAGCGAGAGAACGAATTGCGTGAGAAAGAAAAGCATTTGGAGGATAGCAAAGCGCGCATTGAAGATGCGATGAAGAAGTTGCAGGAGGCAGAGCAGAAAGCTCTCGCTTTGGTTCGAGTTCTATTCTTTGCAGCCGGATCTTCAGAAGTGAAGATGATTTCAGAGTGGAGAGTTGGAGAAGAGCGTTCATTCTCTTTCCACGAAGAACGAAGCGGAGAGTCGAATGGCCAATGAGTTGGAGGAGTACAAGAGAATGCAGTCTGAGATGGAGAGGAAAGTGGCAGAGGTTAGCCACGCCCACTTGGCCATGCCCCAAGGCAGCCAAGGAATGCACACCGCACGTGAAGACTATCTCTTTCGATGGCCAGCCCTCACTTGTCTCGTTTTTGCATGACTCATCCATCCTTTTCTATTCTTTTTCCGTCAGCGTATCAGCTAACCAAGGAATAGTAGACAAGAGGTGTCCTTTGTTCTCTATTCCCGAGTGTCGATTTGTGTCGTGGTGCGTGGTGGTTTCTGCGGCTGCCTCTCTTGCATGCGCACAACTGAGTCGGCTCTTCTCTGTACAGTATCTCATTCAGCTGCAAGCCGAGTCCGACCACACCTCTGCAGAGCTGACCGCATCCTCTGCTGATCGCGATGCCGTGAGAAGTGAATTGGCCAAGGTTCAAGGTTGGTTATTCATTCTGCACCTTTCAAAACCCTATGTTCATACATGTATCCTTAGGCGAACTGGAGGAACGCGAGAAGTATTGGATGGGAAGAGCGAGTGAGTGGGAGAAGCAGAAGGAGTTCAATGAAAAGACGAACGAGGAGCTCATGGAGCAGAACATTGAGCTCTTGGAAAAGTCCAAAGAAATTCAGAGCAATCTCGACGATAAAACGGTTTGTTTCTGAATTCTGCTCCTTGTCTTAATTTATTGTGACAAGCCATTTTATTCTGCTAGAGATCTGACAGTTTAGACGAACCTGACGTCCACGCGAAGTGAGCTGGAAGAAAAGAATGCGCGTTTAGTGGAGTTGGAGGAGGAGGCTCATCAAAAGGATGGCAACATTCTTCTTTTGCAAGAGTCTGTTCAAATGCTGGTTCGTGCAACTATTTCTGAGTTCCATGGATGCACAGGTGCTAGACGCTGCATTCCATTTGGAGGAAGAAAGGTGTTATTCTTTTAGAACTAGGAATTCTCATCCTCACAATTTTCGGGGAATCTTCCCCCGCCGGGATCAAACTTGTACCAAACATTGTCTTCACTTGCCCAGCTATATGGTATTAGCACCAGTTGGCATTTTTGAAATTATCCTGTTCTTTACTAAGAGTCTATTTGCTTTTGCATCAGGAACGTATATATACTTCTGTCTGGCGAAAGCAGTAATATTTGAAAAGTCTTAAAGAGTACTTTGTGAATGTAACTGAAATTTTTCAGATTGTTCAATTAAATCGATAAAAAAAATGTTTAACAGGAAACTATTTTCTTCCTTCATAAGGGCTATTTTAGGTTTTGTGAACTGTTAATTAGTTGTAACGCAGAGGTGCTAACGGGCCCAAACATTTTGAGCCGGCACGGCCCGTTGGGCCCAACTTCTCGGCCTGGCCCGGCCCGTGCTTTTTCGGGTCCTCTAATTTTGGGGCCGACCCGGTAATTTCTTACTTTTTTACCCACGGGCCGGCCCGACTTTCCTTGAGCCCGGGCCCTGGAAATTTGGGTCGGCCACTTTGCACCTCTGTTGTGACCTGGTTATTTATAATTAACAAGTAGTTCTGAAACACATTATTTCCTAAATCGTAAAGAGCAACAACCAAAACTCAAATCGAGTAGCGACTCGCAACTCATTAAATACCTTTTACTCCGCTCTTGATTTTTAAAATAGATAATTTTTCAAATGTTACAGTCGGCAGAGAAGGAGTCGCTGTATTCTGGTGCAGAAGAATATCGAGTAAAGACAGAGGAAGAGGCATCTCGGGCCAATGTATGCATTTTTCCACATCTGGTTTTTTTGCATCTCAGTTTATTTATGAAGAACAGGTCCTAAGCTCTTGGATATCAACTTGACAACATATGCAGACTATTTTAGAGTTAACGTATTTAAAGAGTCTGGCGAAGGAGTTGGAGGAAAGTCGTAATCTGCGTGAGGCGGAAGTTGTGATGGCATCGGCTAGAGAGGGAGAGCTCTCGGAGAAACTCGCCACTTCCGAAACTTCTCGACAACGTGCAGAGGAACTGGCAGAATCTCTACAAAGTGTAACTACTTTGCTTTTCACTTGACTATTTTGGCGTTCCCAAATTTCTGAATACTTGCATGTTTAGGAACTGCGGAATGCAAAGGAGCGAGCGCTGCGTTTGGAACAACAATTTAATCAGAAATCGGAAGAGCTCGAGGATTTAGAATCCAAAATAGTTAGGACATTTGTTTATGCAATTTCATAAATCTTCCAATATGTTTCTTCCAGTGTCACCTTGAAGAGGACTTGTGTGGCCAGCGCAAAGTTGCAGAGGCAGTGGAAGTGGAGAGAGATCAGCTGAGAACTCGGCTCTGCTCTGTCAGGAATCTCCTTTATTTATCTTAAGTGTGCTTCTATCTAGCTTAAAGGAATGTTGTGAAGATATCTTCTTGTTATTTCTTAGCTGGAACAAGCACTCGGCGAGCAAGAAACGGAGGCCATGAAAGCCACTGAGAAAATGAATGCAGCCGATGAACTGATCAATCAATTGCGCCAGGAAGTCAACCAGGTCGAATTTCTTTTTTCTCTGCTCTGTCATAAAAAACTACTTTTGAATAGTCAAGCTCTGATAATTTAATAGTGGTAATGCCTTCAGGCATCGGAGAGGGCAAAGTCCTTCGAAAGATTGGCTGAGGATATCAAGAAGGACAGCGAGAAGGAACTGACACAGAGATGTGCAGAACTGGAGGCAGCCAATCAGAGAGAGGCGGAGACGGCAGAGAAGGCAGTGGAGAGGGAGCAGGAGATGGAAGGAGAGTTAGAGAGAGTGAGGAGAGCGAGAGAAGAGGCTATCCGTGACTGCGAGGAACTCCGAATCAAGAGCACGGACGGCCAGAAGACGCTTACAGAACTCACGAAGAAGAACTCTGGTTCGTGCTGTCCTTCTGTGTATTGCTCTTTCATCTCCTCTCCTTGCAGACCTTCAACAGCAGATTGCTGCGTGGGAGGAAGAGAAGAACGCACTGATTGAACGGTTAGTTCACCTTTTTCATATTTATTTGCTTTATATAAACGCGATCTACCGCTAAATTACTTGCAAAATTTTTAGAAACCTCAAATACATTTTATAGCGAAAATACAAACGATTTTCACCTCCTGCCTGGTAGTTTAAAGGTTTTTTTTATATAGGTGGTAGTTTCATTCTCTGTTAGTGGCACAGGTAAATGAATAAATATGGTTGCTTAGCTATGCATTTCAATGTTGATAACGTGTTTAGATGCTTGAATACCGAGAGCGACTTGGACTTTGAGAGGGAGCGGGCCATGGAGAACAAGAGAAGATTCGACGAGGCCCTCTCGGCCATGCACGAGTTGGGGAGGGCCAACCAGTCATTGCAGATGGGCATGTCCAAGCAGGCAGGCAGGAAGTGGCTCGACGATGCTGCTTCTCTCAACTGCTCCTGCTGCAACAAGGTCATTCTCTTCTCTCTCTCCTTCCTTGGCACCACCCATACTCTCTCTCTTTCTCTCTCGCTCTCTCACTCTCTCCATCTCTCGTGAATTGCCTTGCAGTTGTTCTCTCTGACAATCCGCAAGCACCACTGCCGAGTCTGCGGCTACATTTTCTGCGCGTCTTGTAGTGACAAGACTGCTCAGATTGCCAGTCACAAGAACCCCGTTCGAGTCTGCCGCCAGTGCCACATTGAATGTGCCAATCGATAATTTATCTATCCCTTTATCTCTTTCTTTTCCGGATGGTTGTACATAGAGAATTGAGTTTGACCTCTTTTCGGATACCTCAAGTGGAGACTTAAGACAATCCAAGCACAATCAGACTGCATAATCTTACATTATATATCTTTTACATTGTGCCATGCTAAATGCCCGTTGTTATATTATAGAGAATTTGAAAGATTGTTCAAATAGATAATTTATGAAAAGCCAAATATTTATCAAGCGCATGCATAGACTGGTTTGGTGCGGTTTTATATTGTGATAACTTAAGTTCTACTTAGGTATCTTTGTGTGCCAAGTTGCTGAATCGTAATGCATTCATTCTTCGTTCAGTCATTGTGTGATATGCATTGAAGTTGAACAAGAAGTGATAACTCATCTTCGTTTCTTAGACCTTGCAAAGTCGGTGATTGGGCCATTAAGCTGGTGAAAGTGACGAGAGAAGAACCGGAGATATCCATTTTCGCGGGAGTGGCTCTTGTGCTGCAATGATTGGCGCCTTTTTCAGAGCTTTTTTTTTCTTGCTACGGAAGTAGCCTCGTCCTTAGATTAGATCTAGGCCCAACCTTTCAGTTCCGTTTTCAAAAAGACGAACCAGAAATAGTACATGGCAGTTGGATGGCCCATAATATCATTCTCGCGTTCTTCATCTCTGATCTCTCCTTTCATATCTCTCTCTCTCTCTCTCTCTCTCTCTCTCTCTCTTTCTCATCTTCCAACTTTGTCATCCGCTCGCCATCTCGTCCTAACTAGTCAGATCAGAGTTTTCCTAGTTTTAGGAAGGAGAAAGAGCGCGACCAGCTCGGCGACAGCGGCCGTGAAAGACGCAGAGAGAGGGCGAGAGAGACAAACAGCTAGAGGAAGAGAGAGAGCGAGAGAGACAGACAGCTAGAGAAAGAGAGCGAGATAGACAGACAGCTAGAGAAAGAGAGAGCGAGAGTATGACTTGTAGAGGATGGTTCGGCCGCTCATTTCCCATGCCATCTTTTTCCTCTTTTACGATCCCTTGATCCCCTCCTCCTCTTCCCCTCCCTGCACGCTGTCTTCTGCAATGACTCCCGCCTTGTTTATCCAATTCCCCAGATTCTTCTATTCATGCTTTTTTCTCAACTCTCTTCATTGAGACTGAATGCATGTCCAGTGCCTCTCCCTTGTATTACTCGTGGCTGTTCTTCTGCCAGCTTCTCTTGGCTGTTTCTACAAGAATGAGAAGCGTGAACACGGAGAAGTCTGGGTTAGAGATTCACTTGTTCAACTTTTTTTTCCTTCGACCATGGAAGATCATTTCTGATGTCTCTCTCTCTCTCTCTCCCTGGCTCTCTCTCTGTCTCTCTCTACCTGGCTCTCTCTCTCCATGGCTCTCTCTCTCTCTCTCTCTCTCGCTCTCTTTCTTTCTCTTGCTCTTTCTTTAGCCTTGTGTTAGTTATTCCTTCTGAAAGTCTGCTTCACAGGTTGTCCGTTCAACATTTCTAATGAACTGCACGATACGTCCCGATGGTTCGTGGTTTACTTCCATAACTGGCTGCAGAAGTCATGGAGGAGTGGAGATGAAACCGGGGGACATTGTATGGGACGGAGACCAGGTGAGGATGTCTCTTTCTCTCTTTCTCTATTCTTCATCAAACTTTTTTTCGAACTCTCCTCTCAATCAAAGTGCTCTTAACTGACAATAAGATCTTTTCCTAATGCCTTAGCGACTTTCGAAAGTTCTTTGACTTCTTTCTATTTTAGTCTCCCATGTGACATTGCGGTTGAGATGTTCTGGTTCCTCTCAGATTCCCTCTTCTAATTTTATCTCTCTGATCACATTGTGTGCAACTCTTTTCCCTTTTACTCTCTTTCATACTTGGAAAGTGAAGACAAGCCTCTTCATTCATTCTCCAGACTATCGAATGTGTGATTGAAGCTGGTGGCCATGTTGAAATACGCAGAACACTACCGAAGCCAGACGATGACTGCCAGGAACGGAGAGTGGGTATGGAAAGGAGAGGGATGCAGAGAAAGAAGGAAACGAGAGATGGTATGGAAAGGAGAGGGATGCAGAGAAAGAAGGAAACGAGAGATGGTATGGAAAGGAGAGGGATGCAGAGAAAGAAGGAAATGAGAGATGGTATGGAAAGGAGAGGGATGCAGAGAAAGAAGGAAAGGAGAGATGGTATGGAAAGGAGAGGGATGCAGAGAAAGAAGGAAAGGAGAGATGGTATGGAAAGGAGAGGGATGCAGAGAAAGAAGGAAAGGAGAGATGGTATGGAAAGGAGAGGGATGCAGAGAAAGAAGGAAAGGAGAGATGGTATGGAAAGGAGAGGGATGCAGAGAAAGAAGGAAAGGAGAGATGGTATGGAAAGGAGAGGGATGCAGAGAAAGAAGGAAAGGAGAGTGGATATGGAGAGGGGAGGGATGCAGAGAAAGAAAGTGAATAGAGGGAGAGTGTATGGAATGAGAACAGATGTAAAGAAAGAGGAAGAAGAGAGTGAGATAGAGAGAGATAAAAGAGGCATAATGAAATGTTAAGGTGAGTCATGGATCTCGAAGCGCAACTTCAACAAGACGTGCCTATCGAATGGGACAGTGGCTATCGTGAATTGCCTATCCGATTCTGGAATTCCATTCCCTCTGAACACTCAGATCACCTTCAGTGGCATTCGATACTCGTCAGACTTATTTTATTCTTTATTGCTAGGCTTAAAAGGAAGGCCCAAGCAGTTTACTTACAGCTTTCTTATTGTTATAACTGGCACATGTACATACATCCCATTGCCAGATGCACTACGAAGCCGAATGGTCACGTTGTGCTGGAGAGAGAGAACGTGTCACCCAACGAGTTACTGGCCAAGGCACGTCTTCCATCTTCTTTCTCCGCTCTCCCTCTCACATTCTCTCCCTCGTTCTCTGCCTCTAACACCTCTCCCATTGGCCCTCTCCCTCCTTCTGACTCTCCCTCTTTCTCTCACTCTTTACCCTCTCCCTCTCATGCTCACCCTCCCTCTGCCACTCCTCCGCCTGGATTCTTCTCCGGCCAGAACGAGGTCGGCGTTCTCTTCATTCTGTGTCTTCTCAGCAGTGGCTCTCACCTGCACTTCTCACTCATTCACAGCCGTCTTCCGTGCATGCCACAGCAACAACTTCACCCTTCCATCTGTCCTACTTCTCCCCTTCCCTTTCTTTACTAGACCAATCTGTCATTTTCTTCGATCTTTACTTCGTCAGCTCTTCGCTTTTCTTGTCGTCGTCCCCTTGCACGATCTCTAAACGGTCTGAATGTTATTTGTGGAGGATGAATGCGAGTTGTCCTGTTCAGCTTCTGCGCGGAGAGTTGGGTGCCCCGGATGACGTCATCGCCAAGGCAAATCGACACAATCCATTCCTGGTTCGATGAGTTCTCTACTGCAGTTCTTCATTCTCCTTTGTCTGCTCAGTGTCTTTCACAACAGACTACAACTCTCCTGTCCACATTGCATACATGACAGATTACTAATCACTGCTTCCCTCAGCTCACCGCTCCAGTCTCCGACTCCGTCACATGCAATGGCGACGGAATAACTCGAGAGCCAGCTGAGACGTCAGCCTTCTCTCTCCTTCTCTTCTTCTCTCGTCCTCTCTAATCCACGTACTCTTTCAGATGGATCTCGGAGAATAAGTTCACGAAGAGATGTTCACCAACCGGCGCTGTTATCATCATCAACTGCATAATCAATGACGAAATTGTGATTCGTGTCAACTCGGCTACCCGCATTGGCAACAAGGTATTCACCCCTTTCTTCCATATTAAAAAGTAGTAAGTCATAGAATCGAATCATTCAAAATGGAAATAAAACGATGCCGTGATCGCACTTGGCAGGTGTACTCGTGCAAGCGAAGGAATGGCAGCGTCTTTTACGAAGAGAGAATGCTGCAGTGATGTTGATTCTGATGAACGAATCTGTTATAATCTACACGCCGCGCTTCTCTTTCCTATTCAATGACGGATATTCACGATGTAGCTGATACTGCAATGTCTTTTCCACTACTTCATCTTTCTTTCTTGCGAATCCTTTTCCCATTTCATGAGAGGTTTTTATTCCAATATCCTCAATCGGGTTCTCGACAAGTATCTCGCATTTTTGGCAGTTTTCTGTTTCTTTTAAATGCCGCCTTCTAATGGCCGCTCATTTGATGAGATGATTATAAATCTGCGAAATGCGTTATTTCTCGTATTCTACACTGTATAGAATGAAGTCTCCTTTCTCTTTGTCGGTTGTTAACAAAGAAACAGTAGTTTTATCTTGTTGTATGATCTGGCTGCTCACCTGCACTCTCCCCCGTTGCCATACTCTCTCTACTCTTTCTCACTCTTTCACTGTTTCCCTCTCGCTCTCGCTTGCTTTCTCTGACAATGGCCGAACTCTCTTCATGAAGATGATACTGCCGTGGGGTGAACTGAAAGACGCGAGAGGTTATACAGGGCGGAACTCGTTCTTCACTCGTCTTCCGCCTCTTCGTTTCTTCCTCGCATTTTGGACTGTGGATTGCGCGGAAGAAAAATGTAGAGAGAAGCTCTGAAGCCCTGCTTAATCTTTCCTTTCCCTCACATCTTTCAGTCTTCTCTTCTTGAAATGCCTTCTTGAGATGTGGCATAGTCGTCTGTTCTCTCTCCTCATCACTTTCACTCTTCTCCTCGCGTTCTCTACGACGGAGAAGCTGACGGTGAGGAGAAGAATGAAATCGTTATAGTAAGCTTTTTTCTACATTTACTGAGTGAAATTATCTGAATATTGTGTTCGGACTTATTCGAGCTTGCTCATTTATGACTAAACAATTCGATTTCAAGTATTCATCTATGTACATACAGTTTTCTTTATTATACAAATAAGATCAAATTCTACCAGAGTGAAGGAATGAAAATGTTTCCGTGGCCTTCGTTCGGCAATGGAAGCATCTCGTCGTGCCCGAAGCGATTCTCTCCCGCTTTTCTCTGTTCCAGATGAGACTTCTCGCTAGTACATTCACACATTTACGGAATAAAAAATATAATTATGTCAACTGCTTTGATCTATAATACAACCTGAACTCTCGATATCGCCCACTCAATCCATCTATTTCTGCTTGTCGTATAATCAGTCATAAGCCGAACTGATCAAGGCGAGCAGAATCGAATACAACTGTAGAAATTGGGGAAGTTGTTGTAGTTTCCATTCGCACCGTAGTACGAGAAGCGAACGCATGATTTCACTTTGTCAGACCAAGCGAATCTGAAAGAGATCAGGAGGAGGAGGAATGGAAACAAGATATCGAGACAGGTATAGATCAAGATAGAACTGAAACAGACAGAGTGAGAGAGCGAGGGAACGGGGGAGAGCGAGTGGGAGAGAATGAGAGAGAGAGAGAGAGAGAACGAGAGAGAGGGAGAGAGAGAGAAGGAGAGAGAGGGGGAGAGGGAGAAAGAGGGACTGAGAGAGATTGAAAAGGAGAGAAAACCTTGGTTTGTCATCGATGCCTTCTGCGAATGAGCCCGTGTCATCAATCAGAGAGCAGATGTATTCTAAATAAAGCGTGATAAAAATGTGTGTGGAATACTTGAAAGAGGACAGGACCTTTGGAAGGACAGCAGACTCCGTCCTTGCAGGAGTGTTCACTCGGACACAACCGCGCAGCTCGCTGGCACTCCACAAAGTGATGGTTCGGAATCAGATGGTTAGAACCACACTTCTCAGCTAAATCACAAAGGGGTTGCCTGAATGGCAAAGCCATGAACTCTGACCCTGCAGCCACTGGGAACCGGGACTCGTTGGGAGGCTGCCCAGCATGGAGGAGCTGCGATTCTCAGCCCCGGAGCAGGCAGTCAGGCAATCGGCGCGAGAATCGAAGCGGTTTCCGTTCCCGCCACAGCCCTTGTAGAGGAACGGCTGGCACAACTCTGCACACATGAGTTGTATGGAAAGCCTTTCCTTTTCAAGTTTTATGATTTGATTTATTTTGTGAGTGGTAACTTTTGGGAGAATTCTTTACAGATTCTTCTTATGTACATCCATACATAGAGCAAACACGAAAGCAGATCTTATATACATACATATACATACATATGTACATTCATACATATGTCAACAAAGTTAGCATTTTTTCTCACAGCGGCACAAATGAAAACATGACATTTGCGAGAGGCACCTAGCGAGTTCTCTGATAAGCAGTCGTTCTCCCTTTCCCCCATGCACTCTATCTTCCGTTCCTTCGATTTGTTTTGGCTTTTTCCCCAGGAAAACAAGCATCTCTTTTAAAAGTAATAATGACGTTAAAATATAACAAGACAACTAAATGGATCCTTACTTGTTTTCGGCTGGTAGAAGAAAGAGAACTTTGAAGAGCCCTCCGAGCATGAGAAGCCAGAATCATGAGTACTCGCACAATCTGACACAAATCACTCTTTTATAACCATAAGCAGTAGCAATTAAAGGACAACAAGATTAATGGAGAATTGAACAAAAGAAAAGACCCGATGCCGCCAAGACGGAACACGCAAGAAGTGGAACGACGGCCAGCGAAATCAGGTGTGACATTTTAGACTGAGAAGAAGACCGAAAGAGTCTCGGCCTCCGTTACTTTGACTGAAGTGAATGATTCAATCAGTCGCTTTCGATCTTTCTCTCTCACCCTATTCATTACTACTCTCTTCTTTCTTTCAATCTCTCCATCTGCACACTCTCTCGCTCTCTCTCCTCTCCAACTGTTTCTCTAAAAATATTTGTGCTAACCTTAGCGAACCCAGCACGCTCCCGTTGAGCATGACAATCAATGTGAGATGGCAAACAACCGGTTGAAGTTGCGATGGTTCTGAGAGTAAAAGAGAAGGAAAGGGCCTCGATGAAGCGGAGTGACGTTCTCTGTTCTCTCCACAACAAAGTCACATTGGACATCACTCTCATTTTCAGTCGGCAAAGATCTACATGCATCTAATCTCAACACATCTTTCATTCTCCCTCGAGGACATGGACAAGTGTCTCGGATATGTCCAGGACATTTTCTGGGGTGGCAGACAAACGTCCCAGACACTAAGCAAAAGGCCTATGTTAATACACGGGTCTCGCATCTGTCTCTCATATGTCTTTGAAATGTCGCAGACACTTTTGGAAAATATTATGTCCAAGACATCGAGAATAGCTGGGACAATGTCCAAGACATCCTGAGAAGGCGAGGGAGTGTACAATTTGAAGAGAGGCGAAACAAACACGCCGAATGTCATTTCCTGTCTCCGATACAAATCACTCCCCTCGCATATCATTCTTAACCGTCGCGTTCTATTTTGCGGTACGCTCTAGTGCCGATAGTGCATGTTAATTATTGTCCGACATAATTATTATTTGTCTACGTGAGTTTTCATGTCCTCTAGGGAGAATAATCGTGCGGCAGATTTTAAAGGAAGGGGAGATCATGGCGACATGCGTTAAAGCTATTCACAAAATTTTTTTTTAAACGTCAAGAAATAGAAAAGTCATTAGTTTTATTAGCGCATATTCTAATAAAATCGGCTGATCCTACACTTGTTTCGCCAGTTCGTTCTCTATTTCTTTCTCTCCTTCTTTCTTTCTCCCTCTTTATGACTCAATGCTTTCTTCCAGTCTTTTTTATCTCTCATTAGCATTTAGATGTTTGTAGTCACTTAAGTGCATGTATCACTAGCCCCGCATTCATGAAAAGAGCTGCACGACATTGATAAGATAAAACCAAGCGAAACCAGTCAGGAGTTTTTTGATAACAGAATAGTTTTCATTTACATATAATTATGAAGTATCATTTTAATGATTATAGTAATAGAATGTTACCAAAGATACGAATAATCTTTACAAAAGCAAAGCATAAGGTAAATCATCGATTTGCGTGGCCATAGTTATATTGTCTGAACTTGAAAAGATGAAAATTGAATAATAAATACATAAAACAATTTTCAACTGCTCAAGTAATCAATCATACACTTGCCAGCTATAAAAGGTCAATGATATGAAAATAATAGTAAGAATGAGAAAGACGTAACAACGATATGGAAATTCTCATGACCACCGGCATAGAATGTGAAGAGCGGGAAAAGCAGAAGAAGAAGTGTCTACATGTTGGAGGGATGGAACTCGCCCTTGGCGTACTCTCCCTTCTCTCGATGAGAGATGGAGGGAACGGAGGGCCCGTTGTACTTCTTGTACTTGGAGTAGTAGCAGACGCAAGTCATTCCGACCAGGAGGACTGCCAGGGCCAAGGCCACGATCAGGATCGAGATCTGCACCACTTCCAGTAGACCGACGATCTTCTCCACTGTGCGGTTCAGATTGTCCAGAGTCTAGGAACATGCATGAACATCTTAAATTGAGTTAAAAATAATACAATTTGAGTCAAAATCGTGTGTGTGTAGTATGCAGATGCGTAGAACTGAACGGGAGCATTGGATGAAATATTATGTAAGAAAAAGATAATATAAACTTACATCATCAAGACCCATTCTGCGTTGTTTTCCTGCCATTTCTACACTCGCCAACTGAAGAAAAATCAAGTCTGAAAGTGATTAAAACACGTGATGTTCTTGGCTAGATTGTACAACAATTCGACGGCCGAAGTAAAAGGCGAAATGAATCTGGAATGGGAATGAGTGAGAAGAGAAAAGAAAAGAGTGAGCAGAGTGTTCAGGAGTGTTTCTCCACGAAGTTCTCCTCTCTTTCTTTCTCTTGGCTGCCGCGGGGGGCCTGTTGAGTCAGCCTCGGAAGGGGAGGAAGTGAACATCGAGAGAAGCAGACGGATAAGGTCAGCGGATTCTCTCCCACTCCAGTCACCACAGAGAGAATCATTCACTATGCCATTGCCATTTTTAGGCTGAAGTGTACATTTCAATTGATGTACACAAGGAGGACGATGAAGAAGCTCAATACCGGCCATCGAGATTCATTTACTGGACTACAATTGGAAAAGAAAACTATACTAATTTGTCGTTCGTTCTTCAGGAGAGAGGGGCATGCATGGAGAGAGTGAAAGGGAGCAAGTGAAAGAGAGTGAGAGAGAGAGAGAGAGTGAGAACGAAGAGAGAAGAGAGAACGAATGATGGTAGAAATGTGTAGTTGCTTGAAGTGAAGTTTGTGGTTGCAAAGGTGGAAGCAGTGCTTGAGAAGCTTCATTCATTCATTCAGGCTCCTTATCACTCGATTGATCGTTGTTGAAGTCTCTCTCTCCGTCAAGTGCCGTTTGCAGCTTCTTTTCCTGTCTTCTTTTGTCCCCACCCCTCTCTCTCTCCTCTCTCTCTTCTCTCTCTCTCTTCACTCTCTCTTCTCTCTCGCTCTCTCTCTTCTCTCTCTCTCTCTCTTCTCTGTCTTCTCTCATTCTCCCTCAAGGCGCATCGCTTTGTACATTCAAACATGGCATCTCTGTGTGCATCCATTTAACAATATATGAATAGGAGCACAAAGCAACATCTAGAAACTCTTCGTGCTCATTCGTCTTTGGATAGGAGATCAAACTCACGTTGATGTGGCACTCATTGTCAAAATGCCAGAAATTTTATACATCATTCTTCGAATACAAAACTATACTGTTTGAACATGCATATATAATAATTAACTAAAGAGAAACAAATAAAAAGTTCTCTACTTGACACAATTTACTTATTGCAATACCTAATATACATTAAAAGTGATTGATGGGCCTCAGTTTTCCGAATTCATGCCTACATGTTTCGGGGTGGGGTTTTTATTTCAATCGTTTGCCTCTCCAGAAAGGTTGTTTGACTTATTACCAACCAGGTACAATTATTCATGAAACAATCTTGATTTCGAGCACAATATTCTAATTTGATCCAAAATTACATTTCACCGTCTTTCTTTGATTTTCCGTTGAGTTTTTAGGGAGTGAAGAGTTGAGAGCAAGAAAAGAGGGCGTCGCCGGCCACGTGGCTCATGACTTCGCGTGATTGGCAGAGTCGACTTCGTCTCCTTCTTCGTAGCTGCTTCTTTCTTTTTCCCCTCTCTCGTTCTTTGCTCATTCAAAGGGCTTCTGCAAAGTGTTAGAGACAAGACTATTTTTCATAGCTCACTTTCATCCATTCGAAGTGCAATCCGTTTCCATGACAAGATTTGACTTGGCTTCCAGCAGACTTCTTCTATCAATGAATAGGTCATACCGTATGTATGTAGAAGATTACAAGTAGTAAAGAATACGCACGAGCTTTGCTAATGATAACATTTGTAGATCAACAAATGTATGCTTGTATGTATATATACTTACACATGTATAGCATACGCTGCAGTATAATCTAACGACTTATGACTTTGGCTTCTGCTCCGAAGTCATTTTTAGCGCAATGTTTTTTTAAAGTAAAAACATAAAGACCCATGGACAAATTCGCTTATTATATAGCTGATGATAAGTCATAATAAAAGAAATAAAAGGAAATTACATTTGCATTCTTTCTTTATCCTCTTTGTTGAAATATTTGTATGCTTGAAGGGGATAAAAACACCATTTTGAGAGAGAGCTTCAATGTAAAAGAATTATCTGCAAGTGACACATCGTCAACTATCTTTTGCTAATCCAAGATTTATTGAAAGGCTGCGGCGAAAGGCAAACAGCTTAACTCAGCAGAGCATATCACATTTACAGCTCTTCCCGATTCCTAATGAACGGATATCCACAGCACAATCTAGAAGTTCCTAAGCCATCCTTATCACCTACCCCCCCCCCTTCACCCTTTCTCTCTCCCCCTCTCTCACATCACTCTCTCTCTCCCCACTCTCTCTCTCTCTCCTCTTAGCTTTCTGTCTCCTCTTACACTACCATGTTCCTTTTTCTTCTCATCTTTTCTCTCTTGCTAGAAATTTCTTGATTTCTCGTCTGCTGTCTAAGTTTTTGCATAACTCCCTTTACTTCCCACTCCCTCTTCTCTTAGTCTCTCTCTCTCTTTCTCTTTCGCGCTCTCTCTTTCTCTCCCCTAACCTATGATGTCTTCTTGCGCAACAAGAGCGTGCCTCAACGAATGTGTTTGTTCTCTTCTGCGCGCATCTCTGTGAGAGGGAAATAGTGCAATAAAGTGAGAGAAGGGAAAAGATGAGAGAGTGGAGATGGCTAGAGTGGATAGTGCAGAGAGAGGAAATGTCGGCTGTCTGCGTCTGCTATTGAGTGAGAGAATGAGAGAGTGGAAGATGTAGAGAGAGACAGAGAGTGAGAGAGTGGAAGATGAAGAGAGACAGAGAGTGGGAAGCGGCTCTGCGCCAGTCGCCATGGCTTGCGATGGCGAAAGAGACCGGTCGGAGGGCGCAGATTGACAGGCGAGCAGCGATGAGTCACCACTCGCACTCCCCTCGGGACACTCCCTCCCCTCCCCTCCCCCACTCTCCCCCTCTTTCTCTCTCTTTTCCACTCTCTCTCTCTCTCTCTCTCTCTCTCTCTCTCTCTTCTGCTCTCTTTTGCTCTCTATGTGGTAGTTTGATCCGCAATCTTTATATCTTTGATATCCTTCTCCTTGTCAAATTCCGCGGTCGTTTCTCGAAAAAGAGCGGCGACCTTATTCTATGCTCGTCTTGGATTGAATTTGTCTGCTGTCCTTCCACTCTCGTTTATCATTGTTATCCTACCTTCTTTTATCCATCCTTCTCTTTCTCTCCTCCTCTCAACTGCTTCCATAACATTGCCTATACGAACTTCATATATCCACTGAACCAATCTATGCATATTCTCTTGTCGTAATCATTTCGTCTCCCTCTCAGTGTGGGTTGGCTCTCTTTTCTTATCACTTCATTCGCTTGACGTCAGCCTCTCTTTAGCAGCTGAGCTAGCCAAGAGAGAAGGAGTGTGGGATAGAAAGAGAGAGAGAGAGAGACTAGAAAGAAAGACAGTGGGGCGCTTTCCGTTCTCTACTCCACCAAAGGAGTGCATACGGAACATAACAGACATCCTATGACTCATTGCCATCTCGATTCATTGCGTAGAAAGTAGAGAGGGAGAGACTGATTTATTCCAGTTTGTTTCTTCAATTCGCGTGTTGTGGTTCTCCTCTAAAGCTCTCCTCAGTTTGCCCTTGTGCACTTCTCTTTCAATGTGTCTTGTTATCCACTTCCTACCTTCGCTATCTCTCTCTCTCTCTCTCTCTCTCTCTCTCTCTCTCTTTCTCACTATCTTCCTCTTCACTTCCTCTCTGTCATTTTCCGCACTCTACACTCTCGCATGTGAACCTAGAGGATCGATTCGTTCGAGTTGGTGTGTTAGTTGAAGTATTTTTTCCTCACCCTCGCTCCCTCCATTCTCTATCTCTTCCTCTTTGCTTCTTGAATTCCCTCACTTTTCCCTATTAGCCATTTCACTATACCAAACTGCACTCTTTTTCCTTAATTTTAAAGATATTACATCTAAAATTACATTTTCATTTTGCTAGTCTTCTTGATTTTAGCATTAATTTTACTAATCATAATTGCAACGTCTATGTACCTTTTAAGCATTTTTACACGAATTTGTAATTTTCCCTTTTAATTTTTACAGAAATATTAACCTTGGTTTTCGGGATTTTTATATGGATATCGTAGGATCTGGTTCATTCTGATATTATGACGAAAATTGAGGTAAAACCTCATTTTTAATAGTCCTTTTTTCTACTTTAATCTTTTAAGGAGCCCCGATACATCCTAATTTCACCTTCTGCTTTTAAGCGAAATAATTGTATCTCTAGTCCCCGGAGTCCATTTAAAAATTATGCTAGTCCAACTAGACTGATAATCTCGGTGCCATAATTTCATATGCTATTTATTTCAAATGCTGGCTGGTACTATTTCGGTATTTCTATCCCACGGCCTCCGAATTTTTCAAAAAAAAATTTTCTTGTAACATCACCGACATTTTTTCAAATTTTCCATTTTAGACTTGCAGCATAATTAAGCGAAGAATTTGTAATGTATTAAATATAGTGTCCATATCTTTAATAGCATTCCACTACCCTTTCCTTCTCCAGTCTTTCGTCACGTGTTCTTCTCCTCCGCGATCTTTGTGAGCATCTCTCCCTTTTCCATTCTTGCGCTCTCCTCGTTCTGCATCTTCTCTCTTATGTCTTCGCGTGGTTGCTTGGCGCATTCATACGTTGATATGCAGAGACTGAACAAATGGGAAGGATCGGGAGATGGAGAGAGACAGGCAGGGAGAGGAAGGAGAGGGAGAGTGAGAGAGAGAGGAGAGAAGGGCAGTGAGAGGAAAGAGAGGGTTAGAGAGAGCCGCCAGATGCCGTAGCCTCTTTCACTACTTTGCTTTCTTTAGCCATGCCTGCATCGAGTGCGAAACAAGAAAGGAGCAAATCGACTAAATGTGGATAAGCTTATATGCGCTTTTCCAATGTCGTCCCTCATGGTTTCTTTTTATAATTTCGAAATGTTATATTTTCCGGGACCTCTCTCCTCACTCAACCTTGATCTCCTTGCAACTTTCGCCTTCACACTTAATCTTTTTTTCTCTCCTGGATAGAAGCACTTTTTTGGTTTGGATGCTCGGATTCTTAATCAAAATCAGCATGCATTAATTTGCACCAGAAATAGCACGTGAGATACATATCCTCATTATTTCGTTTCCTGTCTCTTTCTTTCGCTTCCCATCACCTCTTTTTATGTCGCTTTCTCTGCCCTTTCTATCAAAATCCGTTCATGCTCCAATTCTGGTCAAACATTCTATGCCTGCCTAGCACTTTCCATCCTAATTCTTTCTCGACTGAGGCTTTTCTCTGTGTGTGCGTGAGAGAGTGAGAGAGGGGGAGAGGAAGCATGAAAGAAAAAGAGAACGCAGTGAGCGAGAGAGTGCTAATGCGATAAAGATGAAATTAGAAGAACTTTTTTTTCGTGTCACACTTTGCGGTCTTCAGAATCTTAACCATCTTAGTTAGAGGATGAACCACGGAGCGATAGAGCAGGAGATGAAATGGCACGAGTTGAGATATGGAATTAAAAGGGAGAGTGGGGGGAGATATGTATATAGCGCGAGAGAGAGGAAGAAGAGAGAGATGGGAGATAGATTTCAGAAGGAGAGAAAAATGAGACAAAGAGAGAGATTTCAGAAAGAGAGAGAAAGAGAGAGTGAGAGAGAGAGCGAAAGTTGCTCAAACGGACTCCCGGTTGTTATTGCCACTCTTGCTTCACATTCTTTCAGTAGTTCTTTATCGTTTCCCCGTTATTATTTTGTTACAGACATAAAGATAATTTTTTTGCTAATTTTTTTGCAGCTGTTGTCAGTTAATCGCAAAATGAGAACTCTGGAACTAAGCATCGAATGCAATGCACTTTTCCCTCTCATTGCTATTGCTTAACTTTCTATTTATTCCTATTGATATTGCTTTACTCCTTCTTGACCTTGTTATTGTAAGCGACAATTCTTGCATTCCAGAAACTTCCCATTTCATGTCTGCGTAGGAGTTCGCAGTAAGCGGTTGTTTATAAATAAGCCAAGCTGACGATGTTAAAAATCGTGTGCTGAATAAATGAAAGCTAAACAGATAACATCATCCTATTTTCATAAGAGTATTATCTTCTTGTAAACGGAATGTTCCATGCAATAAGTTGTATATACCATGACTGCAACAGAAATGCTGACGTGATTTGTGTTCTCATCACAATTCACAACCTTTGATGGTCATCCTATTATTCATTAGGACTCCCATTCTCTTACTCTCACTGTTCTTTCATTGTTGGCGAAGATCTCTCTCTATTTTAGCTACTTGTGGCTAAAAAAACACTAAGCTGCTTTGTTTCGGTTTAGTAAATATACCGACCGCTACATAGACGTTTATGCCTACATAATATTCACATATTAATTACTAGTACACAAAGGAGTTATAGAAGCGTATGCTGATCTCATTGAATTAGATCATTTGCGGAATTAATCCTCTTACATATCGCGAATCTTGGCTTTAAATATTGAAATGTTCATAAGTATTCATCTATCGCGAGAATCCAAAAGACATAATCTGCATAATGAAAAGTAAAATGTGCTTGCAGCTAATCGCTGTTCACATCTGCCTTCGTAAGCGACAACTCAGCGGCTTCCTCTTCAAGTCAGTCAGCTTTCCTCTTGCACAACAAAATAAAAAGATAGCTAGCATAAACATGGTCTCCCTCTTTAATTTTCCCGAATACCCTCTCTCCGCGCGCCTCGAAGAGTCTGCATCCTTTTCGTAAAGCTGTCTCCGTCTCATAAACGAGTCGTCTTCGTGGGAATCCGTTGTCGGAAGCTGTCTTCTGATCTCGTGTGGTGATAACTGAGAGAAGAGAACGATAAGGGCCGGCTGCTTTCATCTCCAGCCATTGAAGGGTTGGGAGAGAGAGAGACTCCCACGTTGATCATCGAAGAGAAGAGGGGAGAGGGGAATAGGCAGAGGCATTTTGGAGAAGCACAAGGATGCCCTTCTCACCGCTGCTCCCTCCGGTCTCCTCTCTCTCGGCATCGCAAAGGCACTCCGAGTCGTCCTCTGCTTCCACCACCCCTCCCATGGAAGATTCCCCTTCAGCCTCTGCCCTCTCTCTCCCTCTTCCACTCTCTCACCCTCCTCTGCCACACGGTCTTTCCTCCATTGGACACGACTCTCTGCTTCTCTTCCATCAACAGGTACAACGAAGAAATCTTCCGCATACGATGTCCACTTCAGTCTCAGCAGAGTCTAAAAGTGTTGCCGGGTAGTGAATGTACACTAGTAAATAAGCACAAAATGCCGTATTAGGAGATAGTCTGATTGCCACATGAAATTTCGCTATGAAACATCAATCTCATCTTCCGGTCCTTCTCTTCTCATTCACGTCTTCTTCTTCGTGGCCGTTTTTGTACTCCTATCTATTTTTATTTTTTTATTATTTTGATGTCAATCACTTGGGCTATGTCTGCATAAACATAAATGTGATAAGTATATCATATATCTATTTCTATTATATATCTATTTCTCCATTACTTTTCTCTTTTCTCTTCTTTTCTTTTATTTTCTATCACCATTCTATTTCTCAAATTATTAGAATTTCACTAATTAATTAGCGAGAAGGAAATTCAAGTAGTGTATTCCTATTCATTTGACTGCCTTCTTCCTTACCTTCTAGCATTTCTTCTACCCTGGTTTTTTTTTCTGCGCACGCTCCCTGTTTCTCTCTCATCCCCCCTCTCAATGTTTTCCCTCTCACCCCTCTCTCCCTCTATCTCTCTCTTTCTCTCTCTCTCTCTCTGTCTCTCCCTCTCTCACCCCTCTCTCTCTCTCTGTCTCTCCTTCTCTCACCCCTCTGACCACCTTTCTCTATCCCTCTCTCTCTTTCTTTCCCATTTGCATCGCTTTATTCAACTCAGCTAAAAAAATTGTGACCCAGGACTTTTTTGGTTCCTTGTCGTTTTCAAATGGCGTCACTCGCAACTCTTGGCAACATGAACGGAGCCGCCAGGCTCGCTCTTTACTTTGTTCTCCCCGACTTACCCTCTGTCTCTCTCTCTCTCTCTCTCTCTCTCTCTCTCTCTCCTTTCTTTTCTCTCTATCTCTCCCATGCGTTGTTCGTTCTCTCTTCCTTAACCTCTCCTGCCCTTTCAGACAGAACTCCAAATCCTGCGATTTTTTAAACACCTGTGCCTCCACTTTTTTGCTTTTTTGTTCGGACCATGCCAACTTAGCTTGAATTAGGCGGATCTGTGATAATAATAAAAAAAAAGCTTGGAAAATGATTTAAAAATGCCTTTTATAGCGGAACGGGGAAAAGTGGCAGGAAGAAGGAAGGCTGACCATAGCAGAGCACATTCTTATCGGAATGGGTCAGCTTCTCCTTTGATGTCACCGCTAGTCCTCGGATCATCTCTCATTCTCGCCAGATCTTCGCACTCCTCTCTTGATGGCTGGCACTGCTAACTGATCAGCAAACATGGATATTCCTTGCTCTCACTTCTCTCGCTTGGAGATTTCCTCTCTCTCTGCCTGATAAGATTGTCGTTGAGAAAGCGAAGGGATAGTTGTCCTGGTTTGTCTGTCCAATCTCGCCTGCCCTACCTTCGCTGCTCCGTATTGTTCTGACATTCACACAGCAACAACGCTGATTCACTGATGCAGGCGAGCCTCTATTCTTCTCTTTCTAAAAGAGAAGAGAAATAGCACACTGATTGGAGAGACACCAGGCACAGAAACGGCAACAACCACACTCTGCTGCAGCTTCAGGTGGAATGCCGAAGACGGAAGAGAATGAGAGAGAGAGAGAGAAAGAGAGAGAACGAAGAGGAAGAGAAGGAGAGGATAAGAATATAGGCGAGAAAAGGGCCGAGAGACACAATGCCAGAAAAATAAAAGAGAGAAAGAACAGCCTGCCGGTCTTGAAGAATACTGTATGTGTTTCCTGGATAGTGGTAAAGACGACGTAAATGAATCCCTTAAGCTAGTTACAGGGCAAAGAACATGGAGCGAAGCCGCGATTATAAGCAATGGAAAAGGCGACAGTTTACAGAGTGAATAGTCAGTTCTTCACCTCACACACAACCATATAATGCGTGCTTGTTTAAATCGAGAATATTATCTCCCTCTAAATCTTGTTCTCTCTGCTTCTCTCACTTCTCTATTCACTCTCACCCCAAGATCAACGGAAACTTTCTTCATCTTTGCGAGCATCTTCGAATCCGCGTCTTCTCCGTCCCTTTCTTCTCCTTCTCGGCTGAAGTGGGCGTGTCCTCTGCCTTCTATGGTGGAGGAGCATTCGAAGGCTCGTCTTCTACAGTACGTGTTTAGGAAGAGAAGACGAGAGACAAAGAGAGAGAGAGAGACAGGTAGAGAGATAGAGAGAGGAGAGGCAGAGAGAAGCAGAGAGGAGAGGCGATCCAGCGTGGTTGCTCTTTCTCCTTGCTGTGCCTTGGAAGGCCGAGTGAGTGGTCGATTGAGTAGTCGCTGAGTAGTCGTCCTCTTCTCTATCAGACGCCTTCTCGACTTGCCGTGGTGTCTCATCCTCGGTGACTCTCTCTCTTACTCACTCCTGGGGCGGGAATCTCTCTCTCTGTAAGAGAGTGCGAGAGAAAGAGAGATGTACTCTGTTGCTGCCACAATCACTTCGTCAGTGGAGAATGGATCAGTCGTGCCCTCGACCTCGTCGGACTCTTCCTCGGCGACCACCCCGGGAGGGGAGGGAATCCCCCCAGGGGGGATGCCTCTGGCTGTCTCCCGCCCCACTGCTATCCATCTGAACTCGCAGAACATCTACGGTGGCTATGAGTCTTCTCTTCTCAGTGGTGGTGTCATTGTTTCGAACTTTCCGTCTTCCTCTCATGAGATGTGTTCTCCAATGACTTCCACTCCCCTCTCCGTCTCTGCCGATGCTCTCTCCTCCTCCTATCTCGCCTCTTCTCCTTACTACTTCGACACAACATATCCGGGAGCTTCAAACAGCTCTTTATTCAATGGATACTCGCCTTACGGAATTCCACTACTCATGGTATGCGTTAATCCTGCTTCTCTTTCTTTATCCCAGCCACAACAATTTTGTTTTACTTCATAGGGAAATGTTTCTAACGAGGCCACACATAAGCCTCCTTTGTTTGTTTGGTGATTTATATGATATCTAATGTGCTGAGAGCCTATAATCTAGTTGAAGCCAGTGACTTCTCGTGAGAAGTCAAGTGTAGAAATACGGAATAGACCATTCTATGTGCCTAAAAGAAAGCACAAAGTCGAATTTCAATCTGGCCTTTTTCACCGTTGGCTGTGAATTGAGTTATTATTAAATACATAGGTAAACGAAATGAAATTGAAACAAATTGCTCACTGAAGATATAGCGTCTGCTCCTATTCAAAATTCGTATTGTGGATTTTCATCAATTTCTTACAATCACCATATGAACATAATTGCTAAATATATACATCCTAATTCACCATTAGCTGTTCAGTTAGATTTATGGGGTAATGGATTTAGAAAATTAATATCGGAGTTCATTATTTATTTCTGGATATTTATTTCTGGAAGGTCCAATCAATTGTTATTTGGTGCTGCCATCTTATTTGTTTAAATTAAACAGTTTTAATCCTTGATTAGACAAGAAGACTTCTCTAGGGAAGATGTTGATAGTCTTCGTGTGCTTATCTCCATCACTGTATTACCTTCTCTATAGATGTTTGCCGACTGCTCTGTCTTCTCTCTCTTGCTACACACGGGGACTCTCGCCTTCTTGCCTGTTTTCTTCCCCTTCTTGACCCTCCCTCCCAAGTACAGTACCCCTTCCCTTTTATGTCTCTTCTCCACTGCAAACGCTCATTTATTAACGAAGAGCGGGAATAGAGAGGAAGATTTAATGATCACTGATTGGGCGTATATTCAAAATAGTCTATTGAAATCGATGCTTCTGGGGTTCCAGGCAATGACTATGCATGGGGAGACAAATATGTAGAGAGTGAAGAGTACTGCAGAGGTCACACCAAGCAGAGAGGGAAAGATTGTGAAGAGAGAACAGAGAAATAGAGAGGGGAGGGTGGGCGTGTTCGCCAATGACAGCCGCGGATAGAGACAACCCAGGGGATGAGTCATCAGAGCTAGAGAAGGGATGAGATAACGTACATTCTCAAGAGAGACGCTCAGCAAGTCTGCAAGCGATAGGGAGTGTAGACAGAGATATTCATGCAAAGAGAGAGAGAGAGAAGTAGGGAGAGAGACACAAGAAAGAGGGAGAGAAAGAGAGTAACAATTGAGTGGCACTATGGTGAGTGAGTGGAAGCGATGAGTCGTCGCGAAGAACAGTTCGGTGGTGGTTCCCCTGAGCAGCCGGGAAGCAGTGGCCGTGCCTGTCCACCTCGGCCTCTCTCCCACCTCCCTCCACCCCGAGTGGCTCTCTCCTTCCCCCCTTCTCTGAACCCTCCTACCCTCTACCACCCTCCTCTCAGACATGGCTCTGCCTCTGCCTCTGGCATCTCTCTCCCCTTTCCTTCCTCACCTTCCGAGGAGTCTCAACCATCGACATCCTATCAGAATCCGCGCACGGCGTCAAAGGTCCCTTACAAGAGTCAGAAATTAATGTTCAAGTCTCAAATTAAATCCTGAAAATCATATCAGTTTATCTCTTGTTGAACGGTGGAATATTTGCTGATTCCATCAATTTCAGCAGCTTCCTCAGCACCCTCAAGAGCAGCCTCCGTTCCCTTTTCTACAGCAGCACGGCGACTTCTCTCAGTTCTCTGTTAGTCTATGTTTATCTCAATCTTTTTTGTTTTCTTTTATTTTCACCTCATTTTATTCTTTTCCCACAACCCACTCAAACTTCTACTTAAAAAGCATGTCATTCCTCCCAATTTACTTTCTTACTCTTGCTTCCCTCTCACAGAGTCCACTTTGATTCTCCTTTCGTTATCTCCCTCTCCATCGATTGTCATTGTTTCACCAGCAAATCGCTAGTCTTGTCAGATTGTGCAAGTGAGCAGCCCAGATCCCTCTTGCTCGGTTTCCCTTCGCGTTCTGCTTGGAATACTAACTGTTAACAGTAATGCCTCTCAGTCCATTGGCCCATTCATTCTTCACGCCTACTCGGTCTCTCCTTTTGTCTTTCTCTCTCTGTCTCTCTCTCTTATTCTCTCTCCCTTTCTCTTTCCCTTTCCTTCTCCTCCCTCTCTCTGATGATCACTTCTCTCCTTCTTTGTTGCCGTTGGCTTGCTGGCTGGCGCGATAAGAAAGGGGAGCGAGAGAATCTGCCAGAGGGAGACGGTGCAGGCCTTTTCTCCCTTGACTGCCACGCCTTTCTCCTTTGCGGCCCACCCCCCACTCGCCCTGTTCACTTCCGGAGTCCTTCAGTATCTCTCTCTCTCCCACTCTGCCTTTCTCTCTCTCTCTCTCTCTCTCTTTCTCTCTCTCTCTCTCTCTCTCTCTTTCTCTCTCTCTCTCTCTCTCTCTCTCTCTCCCGATGCAACTGGGAGATTCTCCCCCTCCGGATGATCCTTTCATGGAGATGGCCTCGATGGCTGTCCATGCCAGCCCCCTGCTGCCTCCCTCCTGCACTCCCAGCTCCTCCTTCGATAACAGTCCTGCTCATCAGTTTCTACCCCCTTCTTCAGCTGATCAATTCTATGATTTCTACAATCCATCCCCTGATCCCTTCCTTGAATTCTTTCCCTGCCCCTCTTACCTCCTCACCGACATCCAGCCATCGGTACAATTCCTTTCTTTTTCTCTCTCATTCTCTGTCTCTCTCATTCCCTTCTCTCTCTTCTCTCTTTCTCTCTCACTATTATCTTTGACTCCTTTCAGATCCCGTCTCTAGCGTACCCTTCAGCCGGTCACCCCTCGTTGGTGCCTCCTCCTTCTTCCCTTCGTGGTGTTCCGTTGGACGCCCGAGGGGGCCTCTCCTCCTCCTCCTCCGTTCCTTTCATGGGAGTTCGCCGTCCAAGCGGCAGAAAGCCGAGAGAGGCCGAGATGGTGAGTGGAAGAGTCCCTTCTCGTTCTCACTTTCATTGACTCAAGACTCGCCTTCTTTCAAGGGCAGCTTACTATCACTGTTATGCAATGATGATAACATGCGCCAGTTACACTTTAGTTTCCGCACTCTCTTCCAGACCTTCGAAGATCCTTTTCATTTGGAATCTTTCCGTTTTTTCCTCTCCTCGCTATGTCTTTCTCTGTTTGCCTTTCTTTTCTTTTCTTCTCCTTATTCACTCTCTTCTTCTGTCGGGGAAGTGGCAAATGAATCTGTAAAACAGTCGGGAGATGACTCATTCATTACAGTCGCATTCAACTGAACCACGTTCCCACTCCATTTTTTCCCTTCTCCAACTACTTCCCATGCGTGATGCTTCAACTTTATTTGTTATATATCAATTTATAAGATAAGTAATGTGTCAACATATTGCTTTTAAACATTTGTTGTGTCAATGCGCATTTTTATCTATCCGAGGATGAGAAATGAAAGAATTGTTTAGGAACGAGAAAACTGAGGGAGAGGAGAGAGAGAGAGCGCTCAGGATATAGACGGAGAAAGTTCGTGGGCGTTTCATATACTCGTATGGAGTGATAGGAGAGTGTCAAGAATAAAGTGCGGGATTGATACTGAGAAGGATGAGCGGGTGGAAGAAAATCTGACTCATCTGTGGACTGTCAATAACTGAATGTGCGTACATAGGGAAAGTGGACAAGGACGAAGCTCGAGATTCAAAAAATGTACACGTGCAGAATGCAGCGTTCTTACTCTCTCTTTTTCTCTTTTTCTCTCTCTCTATCTCTCTGTCCTTCTTTGTATTCATGGGTTCCGAATTACATCTTATGTATTCTCTTTTCTGATTATGTCATTTCCTATTTTATTTTTTTTTATCGATATAATTTAACAATATTTTAGTACGATGATGGGACTGATCCGGAAGAGGTTGACAAGAAGCTGAAGAGACGGCAGAGAAACAAAGAAGCCGCTGCAAGATGCAGGTCAGTTCTCACTCTCTTCCTCTATTCTTCTGTCTTGATCCTCCGTCTTTAGACAACGCAGAGTCGAGTTGATGACGTCACTCCAAGGAGAAGTCGACAAGTACCGAAGAATGAACAGAGACAAGGAGATCGAGCTGAACAAGATGAAGAGAGACGTACGCTTCCTCCTCCTCTCTCTCTCTCTCTCTCGCTCTCTCTCTCTTTCTCTCTCCCTCTTCTTCTCTCTCTCTCTCTATCTCTCTCTCTCTATCTCTATCTATCTCTCTCTCTCTTTCTCTCTCCCTCTTCTTCTCTCTCTATCTCTCTCTCTCTCTCTCTCTCTCTCTCTCTCTGTTTCAGCTGCAAAGCCTGGAGGTTTTCATGCGGCAGCACGAGTGCAAGATGAGCGAGTCAGAGCGAGCCGAGATCCTTGCCCGTTTCCCGACGGCGCGGCCCGCTGCCCTCGGCCGGCCCGTGCAGCAGCAGCCCCCTCCCCTCATGCAGCCTCACCCTCCTGGCGTCTCCTCCGGCTGTCTCATTACCCCTCAGGCCGCTTCCATCTTCCGTTCTTCCACCTCTTCTTCTTCCACAGCTTCTTCGTCAATCTCTGCCGCTCCAATTCCAGGAACCATCAAACGAGGTTCAGTAATATACATTGTTATCGGGGGAAGAATTATTCACAAATGGCTCATGCTTGATTTTTATAAATATAGAATGCGATGTATAAAATAATATTCATATATATATATATATATATATATATATATATATATATATATATATATATATATATGTTCATTTTATTGATACACAGTAAAATTCTTAAATTGCAGAGCCATCAAATGATGAGTACACGCCAATGTTCGACATGAGAAAGAGAAGGCACAACGACGCTCCTGGCAATGAAAACGACGTCTTCGAGAGACCCAAGGTAGGCTCTCTTCATTTACATCTTCAGAACCAACTACTCTTTCTTATCTTTCTCTTCCGTTACTCATCCACTCTTCTTCCTCTTTCCTCTCAATTCTCTTCTTTCTAAACTCTTTGATCGTCGCCGCATTCAAGTTCGAAGCTGAACTTTTACACCCAAGCAAACATTCACTTCTCGATATGAATGGTTATGCGTTGTTTCCTCTCAAGTCTTTAGTCAAAATCAGCACGGGACTAAATCACTAAGCATATATTACATAACTGGATTCCTTTGAGATGGCAAAGATGGAGGAGCCTATGAATGCTGACAACCAAACACTTACTCAGGCAGTTCTTGGCATCTCGGATCTGCAGAGACCAGATCAGCTCAAGGTATCATCCCCCGCTTCGTTTTACCTGTGTACGCGGATGAATGCTAATGGTGATTTCAGCTTGATCAGCCGTCTTCTGAGGTGAACTCGGGCGAATTGACGACTCCTTCTAATTTCGGCTACCCCCAATCCGCTACTGGCACTGGCTACACTCCCTTCCTCGGAAATACATTCGGTCAGTTCTCTTTCTCTTCTCTTCTTTCTCTGTTTCCCGCCTCTCCCACTTCTTCTTATTGTTAGCTTCCAGTATATACATATATAAAGGTGTACCTTGCAATGAATTCTGTGCAGATCATTTCCGGTTACTGATAAGTAGTTGGTAGATGATAGCGAAAACGCTTCCTGGCGCCAGTAATTAACAGTGAAACCCATGCCTGATATCTGACGAGGCCGTTCTTATCTTTCCGTTCAAAACTGTGGATGAAACTGATAGTTAAAAATAGTTGTATGAAAGTGAAAAGAAAGGATAAGAAATTGGAACTGAGATGTTGCAGGCAGCAGCGGTGGTTCGAATAACATCCTGAACCAGCCGACGGGACTGACTCCCGTCACCAACCAGGGCAACCTCGCCGCCTTCTCCGGCATGTCTACCACTCCTCTGCAGAACAACGACCTTCGCTCTCTCTGAGCTGTCCTCTCTGTCCCATTGTATATTTGATGTTGCAATCTTCGTAGACCTGGCGTGCGTCCACCTTCATCCATCCATCGTCCATACAGGTCCATTCCAGAGAGTGACAATAATTCACTGACATTTATATGCATCGATTGTCTGCACTTTCCAAATAGTTGTATCATTATATCCCCCGCATTCCACTCGGTTCATCGTGTAACTTCTCCTAATCAGTTGATAGTAGATGTCTTGATTGTCAGAGTAGACTGCATGATTCCGCCATAGCAGCAGAGTTGTAGAGCGGTCTTCTCGTGTTCGCTCGCTCTGTTCTCTCTTGTCACTCTAAACGCTTTACTGTCCTCTACCGTCCCTCCAGATTCACTCTCTCACCATTCCATTCTTTTTTTCGTCTCCTTACCATTAGCCTAGCCATGCCAGCCCAGTCCTCAGCTTGTCATTTACTCTTTTTACACGCTCTCAGTCATTTCTAGATGCCTTGACTTCTTCCTTCACATCATTCATTGTCACAGGTTCTTCTCAAACTATGTTTAATTGTAGGCATCTTAACATAGAGCTGTTTTTTATATCAATTGCTTCGGTGATACGTTCATCGTTGTCTTCTAATCAAGGGTGTTTCAGTTTGGTTGCACCATTGAAATAGCAATATCCTGTCATCGATCATTCCTTCTTCTCTCTTCTACATAATCAGTGTGCATGAATGCTTCGAAGAAACCAGAACAGCATTTGACATTATAATAGAAATGGCTTTTGCAGTTTCGAAACAGAAGTTAGTTTTGTCCAGAGTTAACCTTTCAGCGGTGAAAAGGGTGACATGTTGCACCACCATTCACATATTTGATCGTGGTCACTTCACTATCCTTCAACATCTTAAAATGAATTACAACTGGAAAAAAAGTCTATTCTCTTATCAGTCATAACAAAAACAATTTTCATTAGATGTGAACAGCAAAATAGAATAGGGTTTTGATGACAGAATAGAAAGAGGGGCTTCGTCTCAAGCATCTCATACAAACTAATCGTGTTTTTAGCGTAAATAAGAAGCAGGAAACCTCATAAAAGACGACAAAAAGATTGGGTATAGCGACTAGAGCAATTTGAGATGACCAGTCACTGCATCAACATCCTCCACGGGGCCGAAGACACCCAGCACCGTCCTAGAGCCGGGCGGAATCAGAGTGTATCCTGCATCCTGCACGAGGTAGCAGAACAGACCCTGCAAGGAAACCATTGAGAGAGAGAGAGACAGGGGGGTGGCGGCAGAGTAGGAAAATAGGAGAGAAAAAGCGAGAGTAGCTAGTGATTGGATGGAAAAGGATAGAGTGGGAAGGGTGAGTAAAAGAAAAAAATAATAAACGGACGCGGTCCCTGGCAGCCTTGAATAGATCCATGAGCTGCTCGGTGCTCTCCCCTTTCACCACAATCTTCACTTCTCCGTGTCTCCGCCATGCTTCCAGAGCACTGAAATCAGAGGCTTCGGAATACTCTCCTTCTCATTATCAAGTATTCAATCAAAACAGCAGTGAATGGAAGATATTCAGTAGTCAATTAGAGTTGTTAAACTCTGCCTCACCAGGGATGAAGAGAATAGAAAACAACGCAGAAATGACGCTTAAGTGATAATGGAAGTGTGCTTAGGATGAAAAGAACCTCTTGCCCTCGTCAGTTGCAGCGGCGTTGCGGTAGACGGCCAGAGTCGCGTGGCCCACCTGAGGAATCATTCATTCATACTTATGAGAAATATATCATATTTTCGGCAGCTTCTCACACCTTTCCTTCTTTTAGCTTTGTGAGAGGGAAAACATAGAGCAAACAAAATCATATCCAGTTGTTGTAGTGATGAAATTGGTAGCGAACCTGAGCAGCGAGTTTTCCAGTTCCCATCTTGAGAGAAGAGTTCGCGACCAGAACCATCTTGTGAGTTCGTTGCGGCAGTGATTGCGAGCCTGGAAAGGAACCGTAATTAAAGCAAAGAAAACCACGGCTAAGTGCATTCATTATGGATTTCAATCTTCATCTTGGAAAGAACAAGAAACAGCTGAACTCCAACCTCCCATTTCTTCGTCTTCGTCCTCCTCGAAGTCGCTCTGGTTGCTCCTCTCAACAATCCACTGCACCGCTGCCTCGACACCGGAATTCGCTGTTCTCAGCAAGGCCAAATGAGCCGTGTACTCTTCGAAGCCGAGTTCAAAAAGTGCAGCCAAGTGGGCCGGGTGCGCCTTAACAGTTTTGTTTTACATTGCTGAACAAGGCCGGTTCATGTGCCGCCGCCTGCTCAAAATCCCGTTGAACCCCCCCCCCCCCTCGGAGGAAACATTTTTTGCCTGAAAACGGCCTTTTTTCATAATAAAGGTGAATTTTGACCGAAAAAGACATTTTTTTCGACTTTGTACCTCCCCGGCCCATAGTCCTACGCCGGACCTTGTTAAGCATTGATTTACACAACAATAGAAGACGAACATGGAATACTCATCAAAATATTAATTAAGTAGAAGGGAATGATCATTTAATGACTAAATAAAATCCCGTGATTGTATTGGACCTCAAAGCCAGCCGGATCAGTAGGATGTGCAATTGAAGTTGCGGATGGCGCTATCAAAGAGGCAGAATTGGGTACCTGAGGAGACACCCATGACTTTGGTCGTTAAAACGCAAGATTAAAACTGAAACCTCCGGGAATTCCTCAAGGGACCGCTGAGGTTGTGCAGGGGCGGGTGCGGGAATGGGAACGGGAACAGGTGGAGGGGGAGGAGCAGAGGCTGCGGCCGGGTCGAAGGGGTCTTGGACGAGGTCGGAAAGGAGACGAGAAGAGGAGGGGGCGGCAGAGCCAGCCACGGCACGAGTGGACGAGGAAGTAGGCGTCTCTGGCTCAGGCGGAGAGTCGCCCGAGTCACGACCAGATGAAACACTGCCAAAGGAACAAGAAGGATCAGGGCAATGGGGAGAAAACAAAGATCTCTCATTCACAACGGAAAACCACCCAAGGATAACAAAACCAACGAAAACAACACGTTTTCGTAAGTCGGCTAAGGTAGTCAGCACAATGAATACAGATTCTTAAGGTACATTACCCCAATAACAGTCAAGGGAAAATAATCACTCATTGTTTTTTCAAGTTCATTAAATTCGATAGTAAAAAAAAGGAAAATATAAACTAATAGTCTGAAAAGCGTACGGTAAATCAGAGGGAGGAATATTCTCAGACATTCAGTGAACGAATCTTCTCCTTCCTGGCTTCGGCGTTCTTCTTCTGCTGCTCCTCTCTTAACACAACAATGAATCCATACCTACATCTTGAGAAGAGCCAACTTGGTTCTGTTGTAAGCGGTGAGATCTTCCGAGTCTCTGGGTCCACGGATATTCTCCCAGCTGTCGGTGTCAAGATCTGCTACCTCCTTCAATTTTACATGTTGATTTCATGTACCAAATTCCTTTACACCATTGCTGAAATTTTTCCTCCGGATTTGATTCGGAGGGTACAAGTGGGTAAACAGCCAACAGGGGAGTTAAAAAGTGAAAACAAAAACGGAAAAGGAAGGTTACTGTTAAAAAAATTGTTCCGGGTCATTGGCCAGACCTATTTCAGCACTGCTTTACACGTAAGAACCTCGAGTGAATCCAAGAAGAAAATATAATAAGTAAAGTAAGAAAAAGAACCTTATAGACACTTTCAATCGTAACGTTGTCGCGCAATTTTAAGCCACTGCTAGCGAGTTCCGCTTTCTAAAAATCACGTAATGAATCTATTCGTTAAAAGAAGAAAAAAATTATTAGAAGGACACATTTATCCAGAAAATGAATTCACTAACCAAGTTTTCAGTGTTCGCGCTAAGCTGCTGAACTTTGCGGAAGTCGAAGCGAACTTGTTGGAAGTAGTGTAAGCCGTATGCACCGCCCAGGACGATGGAAAAGAAAGGCAAGCCTAACTTGATGAACTTGAGGTTCTTAGACATGCACTGTCTCGGCTCGGCCCATCCAGTGAGAACCTCGAGAAACATATTTCTAAATCCGCTTTGGAACCGAAATACTCATCCAAAGCAACACACATCAACATACGGAAATAAGAAAGGGGTACGGAAAGAAGGCATGACAGAAAGAATTCCCAAACATTTCCCAACATTGTAATATACACCTTATATTTACTTCACTGTTAACACATTGACTAGAACTACACCATACACCTTAATTTTATGATCACACAAAATTAGAAATCTAGATTAGATCTGGTTCTTTTGCGTGGATATTATGTGAAGATGATGTGTCATGTTGTGATGATAAGGTAGCATAAAGAAATAGCATAACATACCATAAAATGGTGCTAATTATAGCATGGGCTAGGACAGAGCGAGTTGTGTTAGTAACTGGGAAAGAGAGGGAGGAAGGATTACTGTGCTTGGCAAAAGTATTCAAAGCCCAGCGGCTTTTATTAAAAAGGAATGGTTACAAAGAGATGAACGAGTAGAACGGAAATCAAGGAAAATGCTGGCCGCCTTTTAGACAGTTGCGAAAATGAAACTAATTGGGAACGCGGTCAAAAATTTATCTACGGCCACATACAAGTGAACGCTCAAGTGTGAAGTCAACGAGTAGCTGAGACATCATTTATTAGAAAAGGAAGATGAAACAGAGCGAAGAATTTTTAGAAAGAAACTTGAGCTTATAGATGAGTTTGAGGTCAAACAACCGTTCGAAAGCATGAGCGTGGTTAGAGTGGACTTCATCAGTGGAACAAGATTATTCTGATAGACATGCTAAATTTTTGTTTTTATTTCTTGTTTTATATTAACTAGATTAATTCCGAAGCTAGGCCGGGATTGGGATATTTCTGAGATGTGACTGAAACTCATGCTGTAAAAACAATGAAGCAGTTAGTAAAGTTCTACGGTCAACAATCTGACAAATGTGGTTACGAAACTGACAATGACATGAAGCCTTATCCAACAGCACTGATAACAGAGGCACCTTCAATTGTTCTCAGAGCCCATGTCCTCCTCGTTCTCCCTTCCTCTCTCTCTCCCTCTCTCTCTCTCTCTCCCTCTCTCTCTCTCCCTCTCTCTCTCTCTCTCTCTCTCTCTCTCTCTATCAGCTGCTTGCTTACCCACATTCCTCTGCTTCACCTGGCAGTTCCTTATTCATTTGTCGCCTTCTTGGCTGTTCCTCTTCTGAGTGGCGAGAATTCATTCAGTCAACCATGCCTCATTCACTTCCCTTTCTATGCATACTCCCACTCCCTCTTCTACTCCCACTTCCTCTCTCTCTCTCTCTCTCTCTCTCTCTAGCTTCGCATTATTGAGATTTCCACTGCACATTTCATCTCTATCTCGCCTTCTTTTTACTCACTTCTTATATGAGATATGAGAAGTGAGAACAACCCCTGGGTTGTTCTCACATCTCATGTACATAGCTGTTAACATGTAATATCTCCTTCTCTCTCTGTCTTTCTTTCTCTCTCTCTTTCTCTGCTCTCTCCCTCTCTCTCTCCGATCAATAAGCTATCCGCCGTCACGGGTTACGGTAGATGGGAGATCCTTGAGAGACGTCGGCAGGCAGCTTTGCTCTCTCTCTCTCTCTCCCTCATCGATCGAGAGCGGAGGGAGGGGAGGGAGATGCCGTCTGCTCCTCTCCTCTCCCTTCAAGTCCCCTTCATGGAAAAAGAGGTCTCCCTCTGGACGGAAACCCCTTCCTTCTCTGCCCGTGGCTATGTTGCCATTCATTGACATCTGAATCGTTTCATTAGAAAGTGCTCTCTTCTCCTCTTCCGACATCGATAACTCTGTAATCTCCTCAGCTTCTCCTGTTCCCAAATTCGTGCTTATTTGTCGTGACATGCTCAGGCTATGATGTCATCGGTTATGCGCCACTCTGTTACTCTCGCACTCTCCCGCTGTCCCTCTCTCTCTCACTTCTCCCTCCCTCCCTCCACTTCTCTCTCAATCACTTTATTTGTTTAAGAGGAACTTCATAAAATTAAGAAAATACCGACCAGGTGTTGGTTGGCAGGAATTTTCTCAAGGATTTTCTGTTTGAGAATCCCTTTGATTCTGCTTGATATGGGAATGTGAATCTGAATAGTCTTCATTTTTTAGAACGGAGTTCCTCTTCTCTCATCATCCCACTCCCAATCCCTTGAAAAGAGGCAGACCGAAGAATTGGCTATTCTGTGAACATTCACTTCGCTTCATTATTTGAAAATTTTCCCTAGCGCGAAGGCAAACTATTTTGAATTTTGGTGTTGTGAGATAGAAGAAAACGAGAATCTCCTATATTGTGGAGATAAATGATATCGACGTCTTCAAATGGATGAATGCCTGGAAGATTAGATTAAAGACTTTTTTATGTGTAGCAGTAAACTCATTTTGAGTTCGGACAGCGAGAATGTTCATGAAACTCTGCTCTGCATCCACACTTGTTTCCTTTAGAAAAATACTGTAGTCTCTTGCTAGCAATTATATGCAGTCACAGTGTCCAATTTATGAGATAGTTGTATATATATAAATTCTAGCCAATCCAAATTTAAATGCATTAGCATTTATTGATTCTAATGCACATATATGTGTGCCCATGAGTTCAGTCTATTTCTTTAAAAGTATCTCCACTTCTCGTTCCCACCAAATATCATGTGCTCGTTGCGTGAATGGTTCTCCAAATCTTGCCACAACAGGGCAGCAGCAGCCGCATCCTCAAGAATGGGTGGGAAGGGAGGCAGTAGTCAGCTGCTGCTGCGACGCCCTCTCGCCCTCTCTCTTCTCCTTGTACTCCTTGTCGCCGTTGCCGAGGCTGTCGAGGTTCAGCTTCTGTCTATTCAAATACTCAGAATCACCTCTAGCAAGAAAGAGTGGAAAAGGTAGAATGACAGAATCCTCTATTCAGGTGTACACCAACCACTTCCATGTTCATCTCAAGCAGGCAGGAATAGAGAACGCCCACCGCATTGCCAAACGACACGGATTCATCAATAGAGGACCGGTCTCTGATCACCTCTCGATATATTTTTCCGCTTTCCCTTCTCTATATTTTTCCTCTTCCCTCTCTCTCTCTCTCGCATTCCCTCTCTCTCTTATTCTCTCTCTGACTTCTCTCCATCCACGAACCTTCTTTTCACGTTCGTTCTCATCTTCCCACTAATCTCTCTCTCTCTCTCTCTAAACCAGAATTCTTGAAGGTGCTCGGGTCAGACAGTGAGTTCCACTTCGTCCAGCCCGCACTGTCACATGCAAGAACTCGCCGCTCCATCGGCCATCACAAGAAGTTACACAACGACAATGACGTCAGAAGAGAGAGAGATAGAAGAGAGAGAGAGAAGAGAGAGAGAGAAGAGAGAGAGAGAGAGAGAGAGAGAGAGAGAGAGAGAGAGAGAGAGAGAGAGAGAGAGAGAGAGAGAGAGAGAGAGAGACTGAACTGGCATGGTCGGAAACTACCACGGTTGACTAATTAGTGTTGTGTAGATTCTTCACGTCGAGCAGCTCGTCGGTTACAAGCGACTGAAGAGAGGATATCGGTGAGGACACCAGAAGATTCTTACTTATTCAATATCTTCCTCTCTCGTCTCGTGCTAACATCATTTTCCGTTCTAATCGCCGTTTCCTATCATCAAGCAGCAATTAGTGCTTTAGCACACTTTCATTTTCAATTCAGCCAAGTGAATCCCGTTTTCCTGATCTCGCATATGCAGCTTAAAATCTCATTCTCTCACGCTCTCACGCTCTCACGCGCTCTCTCTCTCTCTCTCTCTCTCTTTTTCTTCTTCTAATTTCTCCCTTCACATGATTCAATGAGCTAACCCCATTCGTAGACCTCTGGAAGAGCGTCTGCAAGCCCAGTTCGACTTCTCTTCTGTCCAGTCTCCAACGGATCCTCTCTACGCCTACCAATGGTACCTGGTTAGTAGATCAGAGTCATCTATTCGAGCTGTCTGTGATGACAGAGTATAAATGCAGAAGAACACTGGCCAAGCTGGCGGAAAGCCCCGTCTGGACTTGAATGTCGAGAAGGCCTGGGCACTCGGATTCACTGGCAAGAATGTAACGACTGCCATCATGGACGACGGCGTCGATTACATGCACGACGACCTCAAGAACAACTTTGTCAGTCACAATCACATCTCGGGTGCATAGCAAAATACACTTTGAATCAACACTTATTGCAGTCGAAAATACCCTTACCCTAATTATAAGTAATTAGAAAGTGTTAAAGAATGCGGAGGCTTCGTACGACTTCTCCTCGAATGACCCCTTTCCGTATCCTCGCTACACTGACGACTGGTTCAACTCCCACGGAACGAGGTTTATCTTTCATTTCAGAACAATATGATAGACCTCTCCCATTCATTGGACTAATTCATCACTGAAGTCCAATTCATTTGTGTTTTCACTCTTCCAGATGCGCCGGAGAGATCGCCGCTGCCCGCGACAACGGAGTGTGCGGAGTGGGCGTGGCCTATGACAGCAAGATTGCAGGCATCCGAATGCTCGACCAGCCATACATGACTGATCTCATTGAGGTCCTCTCTCTTTCTCTTTCTCTCTCTCTCTATCTCTCTCTCTCTCTCTCTCTCTCTCTCTCTCTCTCTCTTGATCTCTTAACCTCCAGGCCAACTCGATGGGACACGAGCCGAACAAGATCGACATCTACTCAGCCAGCTGGGGACCAACCGACGACGGCAAGACGGTCGACGGCCCTCGCAATGCCACGATGAGAGCAATCGTTAGAGGCGTCAATGAGGTCCTTTTTCATCTTTTACGTTAGACACACCAATTCTCACTTCAAATAAGAATAGTTGTTAAATTATAATGATAGATAAGATGATGCAAACAGGGCCGCAACGGCCTCGGCTCGATCTTCGTGTGGGCGTCTGGCGACGGAGGGGAGGACGACGACTGCAACTGCGACGGATACGCTGCTTCCATGTGGACGATCTCCATCAACTCGGCCATCAACTCGGGAGAGAATGCTCACTACGACGAGTCCGTTTGCTTGCCACCAAGACAATCGGATAGTGAAAGGGTCCTTGCAGATCTTGCTCTTCAACCCTGGCCTCGACCTTCTCAAATGGAGGACGGAACCCGGAGACGGGCGTTGCCACGACTGATTTGTATGGAAGATGCACGCGCAGTCACTCGGGAACCTCGGCCGCCGCCCCCGAGGCCGCGGGCGTCTTCGCTCTCGCCCTCGAGGCCAATCCACAACTCACTTGGTACTACTTCTCTTAATTTTATGTCATAATGCCAAAAGAGTTCAAAAAAGGCCATTGTATTGAGTGTGCATAGTAAATATCTTTTTTCCCTTCAGGCGCGACCTGCAGCACCTGACAGTCCTGACTTCAACTCGGAACTCTCTCTTCGACGGCCGCTGCCGTGATCTTCCCAGACTCGGCCTCGAGGGCGTTAGTCTCTCTTCTCTTCTCTCCAGTGAAGACTTCCCTTCCAACCACTTCTTCTCAGGAGAAGAAGCCGACCGGCAACTGCACTCACTTCGAGTGGCACACGAACGGAGTTGGTCTGGAATACAACCACCTCTTCGGCTTCGGAGTCCTTGACGCCGCTGAAATGACAATGCTTGCCGTCGTGTGGAAGACAACCCCGCCGCGATTCCACTGCGAGGCCGGCACCATTGATAAGCACTAGTCAGTTCAGGAGCAGCGTAATTCATATCACTCAAAATGTCTCTTTCTGGTTTCATAAGAAGATTTAGCAAAAGAAAGAACATTTAGCAACATTCCCGAATCCGGCAACCTCGTCGTGGAACTCGAGACGGATGCTTGCATTGGAACTCCCACTGAGGTAACTTGGAACACTATTCAGATCTTATCGAATTCCTTTGCATAAATGGTAAATTGCAGGTGCGTTATCTGGAGCACGTCCAGGCCATCGTGACCTTCAACAGCACTCGCCGTGGAGACACAACTCTCTATCTGGAATCGCCCTCAGGCACGAGGTTGTTCAGTAGATCTTTAATCTCTTCTTCGTCTCTTCTGCCATTCCTCCATTGTGTACCAAGAATCCCTGTTCTCTCTTCGGCTCAAGCAAGCCATGTTTGCCTTAGTCGAGGAAGAGAGGAGAGATCCTCTTGCCAGGTCGCTGATTCTGTCGCGGAGACCGAAAGATGACGACGGCAAGGACGGGTTCACCAACTGGCCATTCATGACTACTCACACTTGGGGAGAGAACCCCACCGGCAGATGGAGACTCATTGCCAGATTCCAGGTGGGACAAAGGGAGAACGGAGAGAGGAAAGGAGAAGGAGAGAGTGAGAAGGGAGAGAGAAAGGGAGAACGGAGAGAGGAAAGGAGAAGGAGAGAGTGAGAAGGGAGAGAGAAAGGGAGAACGGAGAGAGAAAAGGAGAAGGAGAGAGTGAGAAGGGAGAGAGAACGGGAGAACGGAGAGCGAGGGAGGGGGAAAGGGTGAAACCCCACCCGCATATTGAGACTCATTGTCAGATTCCTGGTGGGACAGAGAGAGAAAGAAGCATGAAAGGTAGTTATAATGTTGGCCTTTCTCAAGGATTCCTTTGAAACTTAGTGCCACTCTTTTTATTCTTTGGAATATTGATGCAGCCAGATGTGTTGATTATGCAATGAGGAATTCCCTTGCAATGTTTGGAGTAGAAACATCTTCCTTCGTCTCGGCTGAAAAGTACTTTCCGCCTGACTTTTTAGAGGGTAAAGAACGGGTGCGCACTTGCACATTTCTGCAAATAATCTGGAAGTTCTGTTTGTGAGGGTGGCAATATCTGGAGGAGTTGGAGAGGGTAAATATTATGTGATAGAGAGATGGGAAATCTGTTTAAGTAATTTTGATTTGTTATTTTGCTATCAGACTGTTTCATTCTCTTCTTGCAGGGCCCCGGCTCTCACCGCGGCACTCTGAAGAGATTCACTCTGATGCTTCACGGAACCAAGGTGAGTGATCCCATCCCTGCTAGGGTATCCAAATCATCCTCTGATCTTATCAGGAGCCTCCTTACGCGGGCATCGACCCTCTCCTCGGCCATGTCAACAGCAAGCTCGAGGTCGTCCAGAAGGCACACAAGCGGATGATCTGATCTCCCTCTCTCTCTCTAACTCTCTCCCTTTCACTCACTCTCTCACCACTTTCACTGTCTATCTCTCCATTCCTACTACGGTCTCTCGCCATCGTCGGCACATCAACACGAATCTGTGCGAATACTGGTCGCAACTTCTCTCTAGTCTCTATCGTCTCTGCCTCCTTCTCTTCCCTGCTCTCTTTCTCTTCTTCCACATTCCGTCCTGTAGATATGGCCCCCTTTTCCTGAATCTCATGTATTCTTTTATTTTCAATCGTTTTCTTAAGAAGACAGTGAGGATTTGCAATTAGACAGAGATGATAGAGAAGGAAAAGGGAAGGGAAGTCTGCTAGTCACAACTCGTAATTTATTTTCCATCACTGGTCAATCCGGATCCTCTATTTCATGGAAAGACGAGAACTATTCCTCCTGATCCTTACATTCCAAACAAAGTACGAGCAGAGAAAACGCAAGCGGAATCTCTCTTTGTTAGCATCTGAGGGAAACTCGCCTAACCTCGGTTGCGAAGAATACTTCGACGGCTCTCCTGCCTGCCCAGAACACCTCACATTCCTTGCATAAATGGTTATTTGTTGAGCATTGCTTGCTTGTCCTTTGTATTCGGGAGAAGGAAAAGAAGAAACAGAATATCGAAAACGTTGATCTTGTGAAACCCTCTTCCCTATTCCGCTTGAAATGAAGCAGTTATGTTTATTGACGAGTTGTTCCAGTTATGAAAATCCATGAACTAGAAAATATCACATGCCATTGGAAGAGCGGATGATTTGCATGAATGGAAATGTGAAAAGTACTTGGCAGTTTCATATTAAATGGCCGCCGCTTTAATAGTCGCAGGGCATTTGCCTGTTCACGTGCACAATAAACCGGCTGTAGAAATGGTGGAGATAGAGTGAAGGAAATAGTATTGGTTTGGAGAGAGACAGACTGTCAGAGAGAAGAGGAAGATGCATGATATCGAAGAGAAGACAGGGATCGAATGATGTGGAAATGAAAAAGGGAGAGAAGACGAGTGAAGAGAGAGGGGAGGAGAAAAAGAGGAATTCGAAATAGGATGATCACTGCCGGGGTGTGATACAGTCGTGTCGAGTTTAAACTCCTTTTTTTCTTCTGCTTTTGCGGCAGGGAGAGTGCAAGGCGAGATACAAGATAATTCTCATTTCCACTTCGAAATCTTAATCACCGAGTAGTCTTGCCCCACCTTTATTGTGAAGCAGAGAAAGAGAAAGAAAAAAACTGAAGGAAAAAGGTAACCTAGAGAGAGAGAGAGAGAGAGAGAGAAAGAGAGAGAGAGAGAGAATGAGAGAGAGGGAGAGAGAGAGAAAGATAAAGAGAGAAAGAGAGAGAGAGAGAGAAAGAGAAAGAGAGGGGAGAGAAAGAGAGAGAGAGAATGTGAAGATGAAGAGTGAAACGGCCTGCCCAGCTGTGACTTTAGAACCCGACCTTCCTGTGCTCGTCGCGACTAAACTTCTTGTCGCAAGCCCTCTGAAATCTCGTGTTCACCTTCATCTCCTCCTCACTATATGTACTTCTCAAACATTATGCTATAACTCTTACTTCTCTATTTCTCTCCGTCTCTTTATGTTTGTCTCTCTCCCGTCTCGATGGCTCTAGCTCCCGGCTTCTCTCTCTCTCTCTCTCTCTCTCTCTCTCTCTCTCTCTCTTCCTGTCAAATTTGATCTTTCCTCTTTTTCAGTCTCCTCGTTTCCCCATATCATCCCTATACACACAAATATGATTTGTGACCTCTCCATCCCATGTAATGCTTCTCAATCTCCACGATGTCTCCCCATTTAATTCCATTCAACTCTTCCAATAACTGAACTGTGCATGAGATGATGGTTGAATCTTTCTTCACTCTCGGCCCATTCATTGCTTCTCTCTTCACGACTTCTTCAGATCACAATTTCTTGTCCCTACGGCAATAGCTTTATTCCTTGCAGTTGAAGAAACTTCTCTCTCATTTCACGTCAATCCTTTCATTCAAATGTCGCTTAAAAACTTTTAGTTTTATCAACTTTTGCTCTTCTGTGTAATGAATGATTTTTTACCAGACGAATAAGTAGAATCAGCGTGAGAATGACTATGCAAATGGCACTGAACTGATCGTCCACCTCCACAGCCTGTCACTAATCTCTATCTCTCACTCTCTCTCTTTCTCTCTCTCTCTCTCTCTCTCTCTCGCTCGCTCTCTCTCCTCTCTTACTCTCCTCTCTCTCTCTCCTCTCTCTCTCTCTCCCTCTCCTTCTCAATTTTTCTCTCCATTTCTTTCTCCATCCTTCTACCTGTCTCTCTCTGTTTCTATCGCCCCTTTAAATCTCTGTACTTCCCTCTGTTCACTCTCATACACTCGCTCTCTGACACAATGCTCCATTTATAACTGTCCGTTTGGTTGTATTGAGTAAGTGTATACGTCGATTAGTTCAGTGAATGCTTTCAGATCATGATAAAATGCCTTTTCCAATGATGATTCCAGAGTTAATTGCATCGTTATACATACCGCATCAAAAATTTAAATGTTTTTCTTCTCCTTTGACTGCTACGATTAGTTGTATTTCTTTAGTTGTAAACTTTTGCCTAGAAGTGTTGATATTAGTGAACTAATTAAACTAATTTCCTGAGTGGAGATGACACTGGAGGAGCAGAAGGAGCAGGTGGGAGCAGAGCGCCGCCGCTTCTACCGACCGGCCGAGTCGCCCCCTCCTTTCCTTGCTCTTCTCTTCGGCTTCCAGGTTACTCTCTCTTTCGACATTGACTTGAATGGGTAATAAGATGAGAATGATGCACAGCAAGTGATGGTGTGCGTGTCTGCCCTTCTCACAATCCCATTCATCATCTCCACTGAACTCTGTCCTGGCGCGGATCTCACCAAGCTGAGAGTTCAGCTCATCTCTTCCACTTTTGTCTCTTCTGGCATCTCAACTATCATTCAAACAGTTCTTGGAACAAGGTTCTCATTTTCAGTTCCTCTCTCCATGCCTCTCTTAAAATTCAATAGTTTATCCTTGTCCCTATTTGACTGGGAGTGGGTTGAGACTGGCACTTCTGCAAGGCACTGCCTTCGCGTACGTTCCTTCCGTGCAGTCCTTCATGAGAATCGCAGAGTACGAGTGCCCGGCCGGGCCGGGGGTCAACAACGAGTCGTTGATCATCGAGGAACACGTGTACATGGGCAAGCTTGGACTGGCTAGTGACCCTTCCACTCCTCCTCTTCGAGGATCTTCCATCTTTTCAGCTGCAAGGGTGTCTGATGGTGTCTGCCGTGGTGCCGATGCTAATCGGTGCGACTGGCCTGGTCGGAGTGCTCACGAAGTTCATCGGCCCTCTCACTGTCTCCCCTCTCATGCTTCTGCTTGTTATCTCCTCAGTCAAGATGTGCGTCACTCGTGTATCTCAACATTGGGTCGCTGTCATGTTAGTTCCTCTCTCTCTCTCTCTCTCTCTCTCTCTCTCTCTCTCTTTCTCTCTCACTCTCTTTCTCTCGCTCTCTCTATCCCTCTGATGAATTGTAGTCAAGCGGCAACTCTGTTCGCAACTATAATCTACCTGGCTGAGCTGCGAGTGCCCCTCCCCTGGCATAGAGATGGTCGTTTCCACTGGGTGCGAGTGAACCTCTTCGGTCAGTACCCCTACCTGATCGCCATCCTCGTCTCCTGGGCCTTCTGCCTCGTTCTGACCTTCGCCGACCTCGTGGATCCGGACAGCGCCGCTCGTGTCGACAAGCCCAAGTATCTCACGGTCATCCGTGATGCTGACTGGTTCTCCGTGCCCTACCCAGGTCGAGTTTGCCTAATGGCCCTCTGGCTGCCTCTCTCCCTCCCCCTCTCTCTATAGCTTTCTCTGTCCGCAGGTAAGAATGGAGCCATCCCGAGTGTGCACGCGGGTCTGTTGCTGGCATTCATCCTATCTGCGCTGACCTCTGTGTTCGAGTCGGTTGGTGACTACCACGCTGCCGCGCGAGTCTCTCGTGAACGGGCCCCTCCCACGCACGCCATCAATCGAGGCATTCTGGCAGAGGGAATGGGTTCCTTCGTGTCTGGCCTGCTTGGGCCTGGAGTCGGAATGACCACTCACACTGAAAACATTGGAGTCATTGGAGTCACGAGGGTAAGGCATTCTAAACACTTTCTTCATTTCTCTTTATTCTCTTTCTGTATGTTTCAGGTGGCCAGCCGGACTACGATGGTCGTCGCCGGTCTTCTTCTCATCTTTCTCGGCGTCTTCACTAAGGTACATACAAACTACATATACTAAAATTAATCTTCTGCAAATTATTATTTTAAAATCATTAGAAGTATTTATTGTGGCTGTTCAGGTCGGTGCTGTTCTGGCAACGATTCCGGAGCCGCTGGTGGGCGGAGTCCTCGCTTCTTCAATGGCCATGGTCAGCGGAGTCGCCATCTCCAATCTACAACAGGTTCATTTCCATTCTCAGGAACTACGATAATGATGCTGTCCAGGTCGACTTGTCCATCACTCGCAACATGGCCATCCTCGGCTTCTCTCTCATGGTTGGAATGATCGTTCCTGGCTACTACGAGCAGTTCCCTCCCCACACTGGTTCGCTACCATCCATATGTTTCCATTCATTTATAATCTTTAAGTTTTTCGTGTTTTTCATTTTTTTTATTGAAAGAGAGAAATAGAAAAGATGTCTTTCACAGGAGTCACCCTGTTGGATCAAGTTCTGAATGTCTTCCTGACTCTGCCAATGTTCGTGGGCGCCATGACTGCATGTATTCTGGACAATACTGTTGGGGGTCAGAGAGAATACTTGAGATGGATGAGAACGAGAAGGAAAAAACATGAACAAAAAAAAAAGAGAGAGAGAGAGAGAGAGAAGACAGCAGGACAGAGAGAGAGGAGAATGAGAGTGAGAAAAGAGAGGGTAGAGAAAGAATGGAATGAGAGTGTGAAAAAGAGAGGAGAGAGAGGTCTTGAGGTGCAACTCGTGAGCAGCGCGGACTGCAAGAGCGTGGTCGTGTCTTCGAGGGCGACTTCTCCTCGGATGTCTACTCATATCCCAAACCAATCCAAAAGATCCTTGACAAACTCGCCTGCACCAGGTCCTGGTCTTTTTTCTTCTTTTAATTTTTTAACCTTTCACAGACATTCAGAATTCCTGCAATTCTAAACGATTTATTTTATAGGTATATTCCATTTTTACCGAAGGAGAAGAAGTCAACAAATCGAGTGGGAAGTACCACAACCAACATTCCCGTTCAGTAAGTATTATCCGTTATCACATTACATCTCAACACCACGAATTCAGAAAGAAAATCGTCGCTATAATTGTTTTCTTGGTATCAGCAAACATTCATATATACAAATGTGCTACATGCTTTGCTAATAACACCTGTTTGGATTTATTTAAATTTGTAATGATTATGTCCCTACTAATGGCTGATATTTCAAGGATTGCGATGGCATCAATACAGGAAAAATCTTACAGAACTTTGCCAGTCTTTATATCTTGTGCATCGGGTTCTTATGCCATATTTAGTGTAAATGACACTGCTGTATAAATTAGTCTTGTCGCTCCAAAAAATTATTCTCGCACGACATCGAAGAGAAGATCCTCTCTTCATTCTACAAATGTACTGGAGGAGATGATACATATACATACATATGTGTGTACATACATACAGTCCCGCCCAGGATCTTGGTACCAAGGAGGGGTCGGAGGGGTCCAAATGCATCCTCGGTAATAACTATTTTCCTAGGAAAGAGTAAAAAATTTAAATAGTACGTTAGTTTGCTTTTAGAAAACTGATGTTACTGTTAAAAAATCGATAATTTCTTATCACTTGATAAGAAGTTATCAGTTTTCCCTTATAAAAAATTGCATTTCTTATATTTTTCAATAAAATGTCTCCTGTACCATTATTTTGTCTCTACCCATATCCCCAAATAATAAAAATAGAGATTGTATCATTGATAACGGAAATCGATAAATGAGACCTTATCACGCATGTTCAATTGGACCGGTATGATGCTTCATATCTAGGTTGCTACGCTAGCATTGATACTTAGAAAAGTTGCGCTCGCCCTTTTCATGTTCGGTTTAATTAGCCAAGTTTGAGGTAGCCTAATAGCACAGGCAGAGAAAAAAAGGGTTAGGCCCCGCCCCCTCGGCCTGAGAAGCCGCCCTGCACTGTTCTTTCTGAAGAAAGGCATGGAAATGCACACAATCAAAAATATATTGTTAATCGGCACTTTATTTGAAAACTGATTACATAACTAGATTCAGAATCGTTAGGCGAATCTGCTCACCTATGGAACATGCGTCATACGGTCTCATTTATCGATTTCCGTTATCAATGATACAATCTCTATTTTTAATATTTGGGAATGTGGGTAGAGACAAAATAATGGTACAGGAGAAATTTCGTTGAAAAATATAAGAAATTCAATTTTTTATTAGCGAAAACTGATAACTTCTTATCAAGTGATAAGAAATTATTGATTTTTTAACAGTAACATCAGTTCTCAATAAGCAAACTAACGTACCATTTAAAATATTTTACTCTTTCCTAGGAAAATAGTTATTACCGAGGATGCATTTGGACCCCTCCGACCCCTCCGACCCCTCCTTGGTACCAAGATCCTGGGCGGGACTGTATGTATGTATACTGTTACCAGAAAGTTTTACACAAGTGTTTCAAATATCATAGTTAATTTCCGATTAGGGCATGTGTATGTTATTATGTCGTGCCAATCTAGTCAGTAGAATATGGGGTTCCATACAACGTCTGGGGAGAGGTTTACTGCTAGGTAAGTTAACTCATCGCCAAATACTAAGTCGACGTCCATTTCAAAACGCTCGTGAAAAAAAAATAAAATGGAACCTCCTCGTGAAGACTCAGAAGCATCCTCTAGAAACCTGTTTGGAGCGAACCGCATTAGCCAATATCAATAGATTTTGAACGAGGCTGCGGTCCGTTGTGAACGGGTCTCAGGAACCAAATACAATAATAAGTACCATTTTGATTCCCATGTATCTGGAGTATTTCAACTACTGTGAGAACTACTCGCGTTCATCCGGTGACTTGGCTCGTCAAAAGACCCGCCCAGAAGTAAAACTAGAATTTCATTGTTATATTATGCCTGGAGATTTGCACTACCTTTTTAATACTAGCTATGCACATATCTACATACATATGTGTATCGAATTTAGAGACCGCAGACGATTTTTTCAAACCGTTTGAAAATGTAAAGAAGGACTGTTTTTAGGGAGTTTAGGTGATGAGAAAACTATTTCTAAAATCAGAATCCCACGAAACTTTGAAAATATCTTATAAAAACGCCTTTAAAAAATGCGAGTTACTGGGGAAGATGGACAGCCTACAGTAAGCCGCATATGTCAACGTGTCAAATGGAGTTCGGCTGGTCAGATGCTCGAGCCAGACGATAGTGCTCGATAAATTTAATTCCAATTACTTTTCCATTCTTTTGTTTTTTTTTTAAATCTAATTTTATATCCGGCTAATCTCCATGATCAGTTTCTAAGTGCTTTCACATCCTCAAATCGCCTCTATCGAAGTGGTTAATTATTTCGACTAAAAAATAGCCACATAATCAACGACAATTCACTATGGCGTCGCAGAATCTCGGTCATGGTCTACATAGGTATACTGGCGGATGTCTTCTATCATAAAATGATATTTAAAAATCCCGAGGATATCTGGGATACATATTAAATCATTATAACTGGGAGAAACCACGAAGTGGAAATACTGTTCGAGGGAAATTTTTCGGGTTTGCTCGCAATATACGAACAAAAAAATCAGTGTGCTGAATGCAGATTGACTTTAAGTATAATCCACCTGCAAGAATCGATCAGGGAATACCGATAATAAGCTTGAACCTGTTTCATCTAGAAACCATCTATCAATGATATTTCCCTGTGGCGTCGGAGAAATTCGACAAGAAACCGCCTAGCTATCACACAACATGCCATCTAATATTAAATTAAAATAAAAATCCCCGAGCTTTCGGATGAACCAAATTATAGTTGAAAAACTGAAAAAGCCAAGCTCACGGAAAAAAAACCTTCTAATGAGATTTTCTCAGCGTTGTGCCCGTGTATGCAAGACAGAATAGCACCCAACACTTTGAAAAACCTTCCTTTAAAGTATTCACAAAAATATTCTTGACAAGTTAACCGACAAACTGCAAAAAAAGAATAAAAAGTTATAGAACATGCTCTTTTCAAAAATTTGAATTGATCAGTCCGAACTTGACAAATTCCGTTATTCCGTTACGGTAGGTTGTCCCAGTTTTGCGTTATGTCATTCTTTCACTCTGCGGTCTCTAATCGAATTATAGAATATGAAAAGGACTCCGTTGGATGCATTATATTACTGAAAATGCAGTATGTAGAAAGAGAATGGAAAAGGTAGAAAGTAAGCGAGAGAAAGAGAGAGAAGAGTGAAGAGAATAGAGTGAAAGAGAAATAGAGTAAGAGTGAGAGATTCGAAGAGTGATGAAAGAGTGAGAATATATCAATGTTTGAAAGATAAGTAAGTGGGCTGATGTCGAAAAAGGAATAAAATGTGTACAGAATGAGCTTGAATGGAATCCATCTCTCTTCTTCGTTCTTTGATAAAAAGAATGGAACGAAGTCTTCTCATTCATTTCCTTTCTTCTTTCTCTTCATCTCTACGAATGTAGATTGATCACTTAACCTCCAATTGCGTGACGATTCGATTCCCCCTTGTCAACTTTACATCTTCGAATTGCCTTATTCATGTCAGTTTATTTACTTTATAACTTGTGAAGATATGAAGAGAGTTGCTAATAGCATGACTTGCACGGCGGAGCTGAAAAGATTCCTCTTCTCGACACCCAGCCACTGTTACATTTCATTGGCCCGTTCTATCGTACTATTCTACAGTACTCCTTGACAGAGAAGGCTTTAACAACAGTACATAGCATGTCTCGCGTGGAAATCATGTACGAATGGCACGAATGGCAAGATGTTGAACATGGGAAAAAGCAGAGACACAGAAGAGAGAGAGACACACACACACACACACAAACAGAGACAGAGCATTCAGAATGCGAGAACTTAATTTTGGGGTCTTAAATTGAGGGCGGTTTTTTAAAGAATATTATTCATATCTGCACAAATGTATGAAGTACTTATGCATATATTTCTGCGTACTATTTCGCTCTTTTTCTTTCAACAGCGTTGCACTCTTGAATTACAATAACAAAAAAGGTCAAACACTATTGTAAAAACATGCAAAAATAATTAAGAGAAGTATAAAAGAACGTTTCCCTGATTCCACATATTCATTCCCACTCTTCTTCTCCGGTTAGCTGATTTAATCGTCGCCACTGCTGGAGGCGATGGCAGGCGGCACTCAGGGTCACCTTCTTTCTCTCGATTTCTTCTCCTCCTCTTTCTCTAACTCGCTCCTACTCCCTTTGTCTCTTTCTCTAACTCTCTCCCCCTCCCTTTGTCTCTTTCTCTAACTATCTCCCTCTCCCTTTGTCTCTTTCTCTAATTCCCTCCTTCTCCCTATGTCTCTTTCTCAATCTCTCTCTGTCGTGTTCCTTTCTTCAGATGACCGTCTTCCTGTGCTAAACGAGACGGTAGAATGTCATACTGGTCCGTATGTTCTCCTGACGAGCCTTGGCGACGGCGGCTACGGGAAGGTCTTCTCGAGCAAGGACCGCGATAGAAGGTCACTTTATTCTGTTCTTCTCGTGAAAGTGAAACGGTTGCATTTATGTTAATCATACCAATTTGATTATCAGATAGTTCTGTGAGATTCCAGGCCGGTGGCAATAAAAGTGGAGAAGTTCTCGCGTTCGATGCTGGGTCTTGAGCTGGAGGTTCTGAGGGCGGCGGCCGCTCAGAACATGCGCCACTTCTGCCGCGCTATCGACTACGTCAGTGATTGCATGAGACTCTTCCTCTTGAGAGCCAACCCATTCCAGGGTTCCATCCGCCCGCAATTCGCATTCATCGTCATGACGATGCTGCAGAAGGATCTGTACAAGCTGCGCAACGACATGGATAGGCGCCGCTTCACGCTCTCCACCGTCCTCCGCGTCGGCATCCAGACAATGGAGGTCAGCTTCTCCTACTCTACTGCTTCTCATCTCCTCTTCAATCTCTCTCTTTCTCTATATCTTTCTCTTTCTCTCCTTTCTATCTCTTTCTTTCTTTAAACTGTCTTATTCTCTCTCTCCCTCTCCCTCTTTCTCCTCCCTCTCTTTGCAGGCCATCCGCGAGATGCATACCCTCGGCTACATCTCGCGTGATGTGAAGCCGTCGAACTTCGCGCCGGGACTCCGCGAGAATCGACAGCAGAAGACGATCTTCATGTTCGACTTCGGACTGGCGCGCAAGTTCCGAGACTCCGTAAGAGGGAATGAAAGAGCAGAGGGGAGGCAGAGGAAAGAGGATTGTTAGAGAGAGAGAGAGGAAGAGAGAGAGAGAGGGAGAGAGAGAGGGAGAGAGAACGAGAGAGAGAGTGAAAGAGAGCGAGAGATAGAGATCCACGTTGAAACAGACTCGGTTGAGAATGGCAACGTGGTGCCTGCTCGGCCGGACATTGGCTGGCGCGGCACGAACCGCTACGGAAGTCTGCAGGCCCACCGACGCCACGACCTGGGTCGCAAGGACGACGTGGAGAGCTGGTTCTACCAGCTCGTCGAGGGAACCAAGGGCCAGCTGCCCTGGCGAAACGTTCCTGGTTCCTATTTTGCGGTTTCAATCTATTTTAATGTAAAATTCATAAAATAATTTTGGACAATCAATGGGATCATCTTCCCTTAACATTCTTCTTTCTATTAATAATTCAACCTTAAATTCTAATGGTGAATTAAGTGATGTAATTTGTTAAATTGTGCTATTGCAGAGCGAGCGCAGGTGTTCGAGCTGAAGCGAGTGGCTCGAGAAGGAGAGGGCCGAGTGAGGTTCCTGGAAGAGTGCCCCTCTGGCTACGACTCCATTCTCACGTCCGTTTCAAGAACAATCAACTTAAGTTAAGATCATCTACAGAATCTTCCAGAATAATCGACGGGCTGGCGTACGCAGACGAACCCCCCTACGAACAGATTCTCGACAAGCTCAGGGACATCTGCGAGAGGGAGGGAGTCAACACGAGACAGGCATTCGACTGGGAGGACGACGATGTCAGGATGAGGGGGAGAGATTGACAGAGAGAGAGGGGAGAGAGATAGAGAGAGACCGAGAGAGAGGGGCAGAATCTTGCAGCTGAACAGCACGCAGAGTCTGCGTGGGCAGCGCTCTCCATCCGACCGCAACCGATCGGGAAGCAACAGGAATAACAACAACTCGGGTGGCCAGAGGGGGATTGGCGCCAGCAACGAGCGAGTCTGAAGAAGCCGAGACTCCTCTCTTCCAGTTTCCCTTTCTCTCTCTCTCTGCCATCTCTCGATCTCCTTCAATGCCACTTCTCTTCCTCACTAATCTCCAACTCTCTCATTCGGTAAACTCGCGGAATCCGCCATTTCTTTAGCCAGCACAGTCCACAATGTCAACTTTCACTCCTCACGATTGATCAGAAGGAGTAGATAAAAAATACGTCGTGAGCTATTCCCAATAAAACAAACCGCTGTAGAAATATGTAGGTTGTTTTACATTTTGAGTCTTTTATTCGTATTTGCTTACACATAAAAAGCATGCACCTAATAGTTTATTGATATTTTGATCCTAGCGAGCAGCCTGCATCCTTCTGAACTGCGTCAGTCTGAACGAATTATACAAAACGTTTGCAAGCTCGTACATTGTACATACATATGTACGTATGTATGTATTTACTTATACCAACTAATTCACTTAATTTACTACTATAAATAAGACCGCTGGATTAATAGTGTTGTAATACAAAATAGCAATCACTTGTCTACTTGTAAGAGTACGAGAGGAAGGTGACCAAGTTCTACTTTAGCTTCAAGAGCCCTCTCGTGCACGCCGCCAGCGCGTTGCCATGGGGAGTGCCACTCTCTTTCTCTGCGTCTATTTCTTCGTCTGCTCTCTCACACTCTCTCTCTCTGTCTGCTTCTCATTCCTCATCTACTCTCTGGCACTCTCTATGTCTGCTCCCTCTCATTCTTCCTTAAGTGGATTCACTCTCCACTAGATGCTCCTTCCTTCTTTATTTTGCTCTGCTTCCGTTGATTTGTTGCACTTCGTACTCTCGCGCGTGTTATACATATCTCATAATTTCATTTATTACGTCCTTTCTATCAAGTTCTGCGTCATTTTGGTTCTATGTACATACATACGTAATAAAATAATGTAGTGTGTAGGAGTATACTAAATACGAATAAAAAGTGATTATCGAATAAATTAGTTGCTACTTCTGCGGATGTATGTACATACTGATAAAAACAGGATTCTATTGTGCATAGAATGCGTCGAGAGTTGTCATCGTCTGCGAGTCTGTCGGAGTGGTCTTCTTCTCCAGAAGTCATCCTCTCCCACCACTATCGTCTTCTGCAGCAGAAACGGGGCCGAGTGGACACCACCGCCCCTTCCTCTCTCTACAACTCTCCCAAAAGTTCGTCATTTCTATTCTGTTCCTGGAAGTCTTCCTCCAATGCAGGCATTCACTACATTCCTCGTCGCGCTGCTTCTGCAGATGCACTCAACAAAAGAAGAGTTAGTCTATGGTAGTTTCTTCATGTAAAAATAGAATTGATGAAATAGAGAGCGGGACTGAAGAGAAACAAAATATACATTCATATACATATGTATGTACGTATTGTAGAACGTGTTCGTTCGTCCCTCGTCAGAGTTGTCAGCGTTCGTGAATGGGGGAGACGGGAGTCTGCCCCCCTCCCTCCGTCTCCCACTCGGCCCGAATGTCCCCTCAGTCATCCGCCACTCCCGCAACTACCAGGCTCCTAAGAGAAGAAGCAACCCAGCAACTGCCGTCGCCGTCCTCTCGCGCAAGGCCAACAATGTGATTACATTTCCATTTAGCGTTCTGAGTCTATGTACATCCATATATCCCATTAGCTTCATTTTATATTCGTGAAACTATTTTTTCTCGTATAAAATTAAGCTAATAGGAATGCATACTCAGTATTCTATTCCCTTTTGAATCTGAAGTCTCAGGCTGACCCTCAACGTCCGTCCAGACCTTCCGAGCCAGAAGCCCGCTCTATTCACACTGGTCTTCTCTTCAAGAATCATGTCTATTCCGCTGTTATTAGTAGAGGCGTCTTCTCCGATCAGTTAGAAGGCTTCTCCTATCTTACGTTTCATAACAATTGCAAACAAACTCTCTTTTTCTCGTTTTCTCTCCTTCTCTCTTTCTTTCTTTCTTTCTCTCTTTCTTTCTTTCTTTCTTTCTTTCTTTCTTTCTTTCTTTCTTTCTTTCTTTCTTTCTTTCTTTCTTTCTTTCTTTCTTTCTTTCTTTCTTTCTTTCTTTCTTTCTTTCTTTCTTTCTTTCTTTCTTTCTTTCTTTCTTTCTTTCTTTCTTTCTTTCTTTCTTTCTTTCTTTCTTTCTTTCTTTCTTTCTTTCTTTCTTTCTTCTTTCTTTCTTTCTTTCTTTCTTTCTTTCTTTCTTTCTTTCTTTCTTTCTTTCTTTCTTTCTTTCTTTCTTTCTTTCTTTCTTTCTTTCTTTCTTTCTTTCTTTCTTTCTTTCTTTCTTTCTTTCTTTCTTTCTTTCTTTCTTTCTTTCTTTCTTTCTTTCTTTCTTTCTTTCTTTCTTTCTTTCTTTCTTTCTTTCTTTCTTTCTTTCTTTCTTTCTTTCTTTCTTTCTTTCTTTCTTTCTTTCTTTCTTTCTTTCTTTCTTTCTTTCTTTCTTTCTTTCTCTCCTTCTCTGTTTCTCTCTCTCTGTTTCTCTCTCTCTGTTTCTTTCTTTCTTTCTTTCTTTCTTTCTTTCTTTCTTTCTTTCTTTCTTTCTTTCTTTCTTTCTTTCTTTCTTTCTTTCTTTCTTTCTTTCTTTCTTTCTTTCTTTCTTTCTTTCTTTCTTTCTTTCTTTCTTTCTTTCTTTCTTTCTTTCTTTCTTTCTTTCTTTCTTTCTTTCTTTTTTCTTTCTTTCTTTCTTTCTTTCTTTCTTTCTTTCTTTCTTTCTTTCTTTCTTTCTTTCTTTCTTTCTTTCTTTCTTTCTTTCTTTCTTTCTTTCTTTCTTTCTTTCTTTCTTTCTTTCTTTCTTTCTTTCTTTCTTTCTTTCTTTCTTTCTTTCTTTCTTTCTCTCCTTCTCTCCTTCTCTCCTTCTCTGTTTCTCTCTCTCTGTTTCTCTCTTTCTTTCTTTTTTCTCTGTTTCTTTCTCTTTCTCTCTTTTTTCTACTCTCTCTCGCTCTCTTGTAAAAATCACGATATTGAGGTTTTGACCATTTAAATTTATCTCAATTTCTATAGCTAAAAAAACACGCAATTTTAGCATAATACAAGACGCAGTGAAGAACGAGGCGAAGCGGTGGAAAGATCGATTAACAGAGGTATCTTATATCATTTTCATTTTCTTATTGAAATCGCTTTTTTTATTATGGAAAAAAGCTGTCTTGTTATTGCAGAAGGAACTCAGCCAGCTCCGAAGGGAGATTTTCAGTGAATTCGGCATATCTGAGGCTGATTTCTTCCAGCTGAATTCGCTTTCCGATGAAGTCAGCTGAGATTCACTGAGCGATTCTCGCTTAGAGAATGAAGTGTCTTCACATGTAGCACTATTGGCAAGACAACAAAAAGGAGAGAGACAGTGAGAGAAAGAGAAGAGAAGCTTTTGTCGTTCCCTGAACTCGTTGACGCCTTGAGCTTACCGCTTATTCTCTCGCCAAGTCCAAAGTAAAAGAAGGTGGTAGGCATTCCTCAAGAAGATGATGGCACGTGTTCTTTGCAGGATGATCAAAACACTTTGCACAATCTCATTCTCGAAGAAACTGAACAGAACTCTTCTGGAAGGTCAGTTCGATTTGTCTTTCTTGTACATTTCAATGAATTGTGCATGTCAAGTTGTTATTGGCTCAATAATTAATGTTGCTGGTTGCTCAGATCGATATCTGGCGAGTCTTCCTCTTCTTCATCGACCCCTTCTGAATCGTCGTCTAACTCTTCTTCCTCCACCTCCTCTTCCTCCTCTTCTGCTTCTTCTCTCAAATCCTTCTCTAGCATGGCCTCATCCTAACTCCTCCGCCATTTCTTTTCACAGGACGCCATCATATTATTATAGGAATCGTAAATAATCTTATTTATTAGTGATAGGAATCGTAAATTTAATCTTATTTATTAGCCAACTAAGCATTCTCTGTGATTGTCTTTCAGATTTCTTAATTAAGGGATGCTTTCAAGCTGTATCAATTCTCGATGCCGAGAAGCGCCAGAAAACAAATAAACGAGCTTTTGAATTAGCACCAATGCAAAGGCAAGTTTGAAGAGACCGAAATGGTTATAACGGCCAGGGAATGCTCTCAGCATATACATGTGAGAATAAGGGAATCAGAGAAGGAGAGGGAGCGGGAGGAGAGAGAGAGAGAGAGAGAGAGAGAGAGAGAGAGTGGGGAGGGATGATGAAGAGAGAGAAGATACGGGAGAGACGTAGAGAGAGGAGAAGATAAAGCAGTGGAGAGTCTCATTCGGCCAACAGGAAGATAACATCCACTCTATACATTTATCTCCCTCCCTCCATGTGACCGCTTCATGTTCTTTGTCCCCCCTCGTCTCTTTATCTTTTATCTCTTTCTTTCTCTTTTTCTCTCTCTCCCTCTCGCTCTCTTTCTCTCGCTCTGCCTCTTTTCCCCTCTCTCCCTCTCGCTCTCTTTCATAAGCAACTTTCTTCTGTTGTGGTTATTCTATTTGATTGCTGAAGCTCTTGCAACTTTCACGGCCACTCAGCTCTTCAGCCAAATAAGAGATACAGAGGATGCTGTTTATGAACGAAGAGAATGAAAAGAGAACCAGGAGGAAGGAGAAACAGTTAGGCATAGAAGAAACGATAGACACTGTTGGGAGGAGAAAAAAGTAATACGAGACATATTTGACAACGAAGAGATTGAAAGATAAAGAGAAAAGCAGCTAAACCAGTTGCAGAGATCGCCTAAACTTATGATCAGATAAGATGCTCCCGAGAATTCTCGAATTTTCCCTTCAACTAAATAAGGAGAACAACAAGAAGAAAAAGATTAACACAATTATCGCTATTCCATATTCTGGTACAAATGTTTTAGAACTTGAACGAATCGTATGTACATAGAGAGATGAGCAAATAAGCTAGTGATAGAGGAATTGAATTGAGTGAAGATGAAAGTGTGTGGACGGAAGAATTGAATGGAGGGGGGGAGAGGGGGGGGGGTGACAAGAAGGACACTTAGTCTGAGATCACTCACTCCTCCAATCGCTGTAATGGAGACTCCAAGGCAGCAAAAGGCAGACGCGTCCTGGTACTTCCATTCACTTTCTTCTGTCTCTCACTCACTTCGTCCACCTTCTGTCGTTGAACTCCCTCCTTTCTGCTTCTCTCACTATGCAATGGTCATCTCCAAGTGACCAGCATCTGGATGATTTTCTTCTTCATTAACAAGCAAATATATCTATCTTTAGACTTTTGGTATATTGGTCTGTGCTCTGCCATGAGTTGGCGGTACAAGTGAAAGAGCAAGGGGGTGAGAGCGGTGAAGAGAAAGAGAGTCAGAGAAAAGACTGAGGGACTGCGGGAGTGAGAGAAAGGGAGAGAGAGAGAAGAAGAGATCATACAAATTCAGTACCTCGTGGTATCTTCAGTGCTGAACCTTGTCCACTAGCCGGGCGCCTTCTGAGCGTTCTTTGTACCTACGTGTAGGGAATGAACAGTGACCTCTCCCATGTCTCTCTCACCCGTTTGCCATTCTCATAGACATCTCTTGCCTCATACTCTATGCCTCTCTCTCTCTAATCTCTCTCTCTCTTCTCTCTCTCTCTTCTCTCTCTCTCTATCTCTCTCTCTGTGTCCTCCTCGTACTTTGTGTTGATGTAGACTCCGCCCCCAAAGCGCGTGCGCATCTTTGATTCCATAAAACAGAGCTTGGAATCGCAGCTGTCGTTGCAGAAGAAGCTGGCGTTTCTTCGCTGTTTCTCTTTCTTGTTCTTCTGAATTCTCACCCACAGCAGAATGGCGGCAGCCAAGAACTTCTATCAGGTTCTTTCACTTTCTTTATTTTCCTGTGATCTACATTAATTGCTATAAAAATCACGAAATATATGAGCTCAGGTTGTCAAATCTGCACCAAAAGGAAGATTCAGCGGCATCAAACGACTCTACGAGGTAAGATGTTGCATGTTTAGCTAATTGTATGGCTCAATCCGCATGGATAATAATGATAAAGATATGGAGACTTCACAAAAAAAACACTAGATGCATAAAATTCTATTAAATGGCTAAGTATGTATTGTGAATGATCGTTTTCTTATCATTGGAATTGGATTTACTCTGATGGTGATTGATTTGTTTGTACAGCCAGGATGAATTGCAGGTGGAAGATGTGCTGAAGTTGCGTGGATCTATCGACATTGAATACACTCTCGCCACTCGCGGAGCCAACAAACTCTGGCAGCTCCTCCACACCGAACCCTTCGTCCCTGCCCTCGGAGCTCAGACTGGCAACCAGGCTGTCCAGTCTGTCAAGGCCGGCCTCAAGGCCATCTACCTCTCAGGTCAGCTTCATCCTCATTCTACTTCACTCATCACTGATCACTCAACACCATTACTCTTTTACGGGTGGCGATATCTTTCTGCTCTCTTTCTCTCCGCTGTTGATCTGCTCTTTCCCTTATCGTCTGTTGATGCTGTAATGGTCAATGCTGGCCAGTCCTGCTCTTATCACACTTCTTGCTGTTACCCACCAAGCACCCATTCTTGCCATCTTCTCGAGCAATTGGAATGTAACAACAACTGGAGTATCAATTCCAAGAATTGCCACATTGAACACGTGCAACTTATTTAATCGTATCTTTTTTAACATCATCTTTGAACTGGGAATGAGGTGATGGCCAATTTGGACGCTTTTCGTATTGAAATCCTTAAAATATTATTTCGAACCCCCACTGGCAACGTCGTATACTCCTTCTCCTTCTCTTTCTCTCTCACTATCTCTCGTCTCTCTCGCCCTCTCTCCATCTCACCTCTCTCTCTCCTTCCATCTCTCTCTCTCTCTCTCTCTCTCTCTCTCTCTCGCTTTCTCGTACTCGCTCCTCAGATGTAGTTGCCTAATGACGGGATGGACATTGCACTTTGTCCTCTCCCCAGTTACGCTCGCTGTTTCTTTTCTCCTTCTGTGCTCTAATCACTTTCTTTCCTTCCTCGTTGTGTCCTTTGTGGGCTTGAATAAAAATACTGCCTGCATCTCACGCCTTTTATGATCCAAAGGCTGCTAATTTAAGAAGAAAAAATAGTGCGGATGCCACAGTTATAAAATTTAACGAATTTTACATCCTCTTCGATATTCTCCTTTCATTTCCCTACTACTCCTCAAACTTTTGGGGAGTATGTCAACTGAGCAGCGGTCAATTGAGCAGCGGACAACTGAGCAGCGGACAACTGAGCAGCGGTCGATTGCGCGGCAGGCTCTAATTGCCTTCAATTTTAATATTTTCGTTTATTGTAAAAACCAAAGTAGCTATTTTGTCGAACTTTTGACTTTTATTATAATTTGAATACAAATTAACTCTTTTTCCAGAAAAAAAAATAGATTTATTCAAAAGAATTACAGCTGATCTGAAATAATTTGTCAGAAGAGAAACGAACAATTTTGCAGCTAAACAAATAAAGGAATAGAAAGATAACGCGTGAGAAAGTAGAAATATTTCGGTGCCCACGGTCATCTTTTCCATAATATTTCACGTGCGAATTTTCACTGCGCCTTGAAATGGTCCAGCTCATTTTTGTCCAAGGGACCATTCCGAACAGCGAGAAAGTTTGAGCGTTGCGTAGAAGGGCTTGTGCAAGCGAATTGCAGCTTTGTATCTGAATTACAAATTTCTAAGAAGATGCGATGTTGAAAAAATACACATGCAATTTTTGTTCTAATTGAGTAGAAGCTCAGTTATTGGCCAGTGTTCACAGGCCAAGCAGCTAACTCATATGTACAATGACCCGCAGTACAAGTTCTTTACCCAGGGATACATGGCCTTGATGCTTGTTCCACCGAAGGACGTGCAGAAGTATGTATAACATAAACAAGAAATTATAGACAGAATTCTTCGCTGTTCGGAATGGTCCCTCGGGCCAAAATGAAGTGGACTATTTCAAGGCGCTGTGCAGTGAAAATTGGCACGTGAAATAATATAGAAAAGTTGACCGTTGTTTCTATTTTCTAACGCTTTATCTTTCTATTCCTTTATTTGTTTAGCTGCAAAATTGTTCTTTTCTCTTCTGACAGACTATTTCAGATCAGCTGTCATTCTTTTGAATACATCTATTTCTTCTGGAGAAAGAGTTAATTTGTATTCAAATTATAATAAAAGTCAAAAGTTCGACAAAATAGCTAGGTTGGCTTTTACAATAACCGAAAATATTAAAATTGAAGGCAATTAGAAACTGCCGCGCAATTGACTGCTGCGCAATCGACCGCTGCTCAGTTGTCCGCTGCTCAGTTGTCCGCTGCTCAATTGACCGCTGCTCAGTTGACATACTCCCAGCTTTTGATATGCAAATCGAACAGAATAGCAGGAGGAATAATAAAGTGTTCGCAGCAGAAGAAAAGGATGATGAATAAATAGAAATATAATTGTAGGATGGCAAGTGGCTGCAGACGCGAACACAGCTGGCGACATGTACCCCGACCAGTCACTCTACCCCGCCAACTCTGGCCCCGATCTCTGTCGGAGGATCAATCGGTCACTGAGAAGGGCAGATCAAGTTGGTGATGAAGAACATGAGTTGGCAGTGGCGGAGTCTCTTGTAGATCGAAGCGGTGGAGGCGGAGGACTACCTGGCACAGCGTGACTGGTACGCGCCCATCGTGGCCGATGCAGAGGCCGGCTTCGGAGGAGCACTCAACTGCTTCGAACTCATGAAGGTTTCTCTTTCCCCTCACTCTATCTTCATCTTCTCTTAGTCTCCTTGTATCTATTCATTTATCGAACTTCTCAACAACTCTTTTAACTCTAAATTTCTTCTACGCTAAGATCCTAATTTTAGCTCAGCCATCGTGTTTACGCCTTTCAATTTTGAACAACAACCGGTAGACAATGACATTAAATGGAAAGAGCAGAGCAAGAGAATAGGAGAGGAGTGGGCGAAAGGGAGGAGTAAAGGGACACTTTAACACTCTCTGATAAGGGACGTGTTTTGCTGTGCCAACCACGTAGTCCAGTTTACTTTTGTCAATGCTAGGCAGCAGGGGGAAATTTAGGCAGCCTCTACAATTCGGTGGTCACAATTTGAATTGAGTGAGCAAAATGAGCTTGAGAACTGCAGAGAATATGTACATAAATTGTTAAGATCGGAGTTTTACGCGCTTGAAATGTCACTATTAATGTAAAGAAAACACCCAGGAAAATATTCGAGTGAAAAATTTGAAAATGAATAGAATACTGGAATATCTGTGAAGAAGGCAATGAAGGTAAAATGTCACATATTCGATTTGCAGTGTGTCATTATTCTTATTTCCAGGCGTACATTGAAGCGGGCGCCGCGGGAGTTCACTTCGAAGATCAGCTGGGATCTGAGAAGAAATGCGGACACATGGGCGGCAAGGTTTTTCTTTTCTTTGAATTCCCCCTTCTCTCTCATCACCGCACACTCTCTGACTCTCATTCTTTCGTGCACTCTCTCCTCTCTCTTCTCTCACACTCTCTGACTCTCCTTCTTTCGTGCACTCTCTCCTCTCTCTTCTCTCACACTCTCTGACTCTCCTTCTTTCGTGCACTCTCTCCTCTCTCTTCTCTCACACTCTCTGACTCTCCTTCTTTCGTGCACTCTCTCCTCTCTCTTCTCTCACACTCTCTGACTCTCCTTCTTTCGTGCACTCTCTCCTCTCTCTTATCTCACACTCTCTGACTCTCCTTCTATCGTGCACTCTCTCCTCTCTCCTGCAGGTGCTGATCCCGACAGCCCAGCACATCCGCCATCTCTCGGCTGCTCGGCTGGCCGCGGATGTCTGCGGAGTGCCCACCATCATTGTCGCCCGCACTGATGCAGAGTCATCCAGACTGCTCACCAAGTAGGCGAGAGAGCATGGAAACAAGAGAGGGTTCAGACGAGGGAGAGAAAATCTGGCTGTTGCAGTGACATCGACGAGCGTGACCACCCCTTCATTGACCGCGCTGCTGGCAGAACCATGGAAGGATTCCACCGGTTACTCATTCTATCTCCCTCTTTCTGTATCTATATCTCTATTACTCTCTCTTTTTCTCCCTCTCCACCATAGAATGAATTTGCTTGCAGACTGAAGAACGAGACTGCGGTGCAGTACTGCATCACTCGTGCCATTGAATACGCCCCGTACTGCGATCTCATCTGGATGGAGACTTCCCATCCCACCCTCGCTGATGCCAAAGAGTTCGCAGAAGGAGTCCGCAAGGTATCTCTCTCTTTCATTCTGTCTCTTTCTCTTTCTCTCTCTCTCTCTCTCTCTCTCTCTCTCTCTCTTTCCCTCGCCCTCTCTTTCCATCGTTCTCTCTTTCTCATTCTCCCTCTTTTATGCATCTCTACCCTACCAAATAATGGATGCGATGGTTTGCAGGTGTACCCGGACAAGATGTTCGCGTACAACTGCTCTCCATCCTTCAACTGGAAGCAGCACCTCAGCCCTTCTCAGATGGAGAAGTTCCAGAAGGAGGTCTGCCTGCCCATGATTTCATGTTCAAGAGGCAAAATTTTCTGATTTAGCTGGGTGCGATGGGCTTCAAATACCAGTTCATCACTCTGGCCGGCTTCCATGCCAACTCCTTCAGCATGTTCGACCTGGCCAGACAGTACAAGGAGAGCGGAATGCTGGCCTACTCCGAGCTGCAGCAAAAGGAGTTCGCTTCGGAGAAGTGAGTGGCAGTCTGTCCTTGCCTGGAGACTAGAGATCCCTCTTGAGACACGGCTACACTGCGGTGAAGCACCAGCGAGAGGTGGGCACTGGCTACTTCGACCACGTGGCGAATGCCGCAGCTGGCGGAGAGAGCAGCACCACCGCCCTCGCTGGCTCCACCGAGGAGGCTCAGTTCCATGGCACTGTCACTGCCCCCGCCGACGACGAGGAGATCCTTACTGTACGATCTTTCTCTTTCCTAATCTTATTGCGAAGAGAGAGAGAGAGGGAGAGGAGAGAGAGAGGAGAGAGGGAGAGGAGAGAGAGAGGGAGAGGAGAGAGGGAGACGAGATTGCAGCTGACCGCGCCGACCGTCCAAGGCGACGAGAAGATTCTGTCTCCCGAGGCCCTTCGCTTCCTCGTTTCCCTCCACAACAAATTCAACGGCCGCCGTCTCGCCCTGCTCAAGAAGCGCCGTCAAGTGCAGGAGGATCTGAACAGAGGAGTCATCATCCCCGACTTCGATCCGAACACCAAGGATCTCCGAGAGGATCTTTCGTGGAAAGGCGCTGAGATCCCGAGGGATCTGCAGAACAGAAGAGTTGAAATCACTGGGCCCACTGACCGGAAGATGATTATCAATGCACTCAACTCGGGAGCAAACGTCTTCATGGCTGACTTCGAAGACTCCAACTCACCCACATGGAGAAATCAGTTAGATGGACAGATCAATCTGTACGAGGCAGTCAGGGGACAGATCTCGTACACTCATCCCACAACCAAGAAGCAGTACTCACTCAACAAGGATCCCGCCGGTTAGCAGAGAAGTCAAGGATAAAGAGAGAGAGAGTGAGAGAGAGAAGAGTGAATGAGTGGAGAAATAGATCTTTCCAGTGCTGAAGATCCGTCCCCGTGGCTGGCATCTGCCTGAGAAACACGCCCTCGTGCACGGAGAGCCGCTCTCAGGCTCCCTCTTCGACTTCGGCATCTTCTTCTTCCACAATGCCAAGGTCATTCATTCTCTTCCAATATCTTTGACCTGGAGAGAGAGAGGGAGATAGAGATTAACAGAGAGAGAGAGAGAGAGAGAGAATATTCTGAATGGTTTTGAATGATCTGCCTGTCAGGAGCTTCTCTCTCGCGAATCTGGCCCGTACTTCTACCTTCCGAAGCTGCAGTCCGCAGAAGAGGCCCAGTTGTGGGCGGATGTCTTCGCCTTCGCGGAGAACGAGCTCGGCCTGGCTGCCGGAACCATTAAGTGCACTGTTCTCATCGAGCATCTCCTTGCTTCCTTCCAGGTTTTGCCACCTTTTTACCTCTTTGTATCGTAAGAATCTTTTTGCGTTTTGAACATTTGGCAGAAATAAATGAATGTTATATTTACGAATGAGATTGTTTTGAGATGAACGAGATCATCCACGCCCTGAAGAACAACATTGTCGGCCTGAACTGCGGCCGCTGGGATTACATCTTCTCGTACATCAAAGTGTTCCAAAACCACCGGAAGTATCTGCTGCCGGATCGCTTCCAGATCAGTCAGTTAATTTCATCTTTCTTTAACACTTCTCTGTATGATTGTGATGGAGAATGCTGGCTGCTTGAGCAGTTGAATGTTCTGTGGAGTGCCTTCTTCTCTAATGACTAGTGCTTGCAGCCATGCAATCTCCCTTCCTGCGTGCTTACTCCCTGGAGAACATCCGAGTGTGCCACGCCCGCCAGATCAGTGCCATGGGAGGGATGGCTGCGCAGATCCCCATTCGACACGACCAGGCAGCCAATGAAAGGGCCCTGGACGCTGTCCGCGCCGACAAGGAGAGAGAGGTTATTTATTGCAGTATTCAGTTAGCAAAGTAACTATAAAGAAAAAATGTTGTTATTGCTCATCATAATGGAAGAGATGGAAGGTCATAGTTTCTCTGAAGGTGCGAGACGGCCACGACGGCACTTGGGTGGCCCATCCCGGACTCGTTCCCATTGCACGAGAAGTATTCGATGCCGCCATGCCCTCCCCCAACCAGATCTCCAAGCAGCTACAACTCAAGACTGCCGCAGGCGACTTCATTACCATCCCAGAGGGAAGGAGGACGGAGGAAGGCTTCCGAAGGAACATCTCCGTCACACTCGGTATGAGGAAGAGAGAGAGAGAAAGAGAGAGAGAGAGAGAGAGAGAGAGAGAGAGAGAAGGAGAAAGAGAGAGAGAGAGAGAGAGAGAGAGAGAAGGAGAGAGAGAGAGAAGGAGAGAAAGCGGTAAAGAGATAGAGGCAATGCAGGCAGAGATTGAGCACCATTCAAAAATGGGCTGAGTTGTCGACAACACTCTAGAAATTGGGAGCGTTTGGGTGGCATGATTGCTGTTTGTTTTTTCGTGTTTCCGAAGTGCCTCTGGCAACCCGAGAGAATGCGCGGCATCCTTGCCTCAGCATAATGCAACCTACGAAGCCAGTCCGCACCTCTCTCTCTCTCTCTCTCTCTCTCTCCCTCTCTCTCTCTCTCTCTCTCTCTCTCTTTCTCTCTCCCTCTCCCTCTCTCTCCCTCTTTTTCTTCTTCCATCTCTTCCCACTCCTCCCGGATGACCTTGGCATGCACCAAGAAAAGAAACTCTAGCCTTGTTTATGAAGTGCTTTCTCTCGTCCTTCATCAAGGGTGGTTGCGTGCATTCACAGTTCACTTGACGCCCTGGACAGGATGCGCCCCTCTCTCTCTCTCTTTCTCTCTCTCTCTCTCTCTCTCTTCCATTTTCTTTCTCTTTTTCGTACTCTCTTTCATCTGTCTCTTCTGTATTCACTCTTCGTTTATAATTCCTTTTATTTCTCTGGTAGTCTTCTTGCGCTTCCTCCACATTTTCTGCTCGTATCATTCTTGCTTTCGTTAAGAACTGCAACAATTCGAGAGTCGGGTCGATGGTACTTCACTAAACGGGGCTCTGGAGGCAGAGGAGAGAGAGAGAAAGAGAGAGAGAGAGAACGGGAGGGAGAGAAAGGCAGAGGACGAGAAAAAGGCGAGTAATAAAGATCGAGAGCGGAGAAACGTGTTGGTTGCAAGGTGCAGACTTGCTAACATATTCCAGACATATTCCTGGGAACATCTTATGATTAGAAAAAAATTGTATTGTCTTGAAAAGGAGACAGCGTGAAGATCGGGTAGCCATAACGGAGTGAATAACTAGAATGCTAGTAATAGCCGACCATAGATTGCTCTGCTTTACAGGATACCTCGACTCGTGGCTGCGAGGCACTGGCTGCGTTCCTCTCTACAACCTCATGGAGGTCTGTCTCCCTCTTCTATCTTAGAAGGCTGGTATTCGAGATGAATGGTGATCTCCCCTTTCCAGGATGCAGCCACCGCAGAGATCTCGCGTGCTCAGCTCTGGCAGTGGCTCCACCATGACGCCAAGCTTGAAGGTTCCCCATTCTCTCTCTCTCCTTCTCTCTCTCTCTCTCTCTCGTTCCCATCTCTCTCTATCACTCTCTATCTCCATATATAGATTATATATATATATATATATATATATATATATTTATTTATATGTATACCCTTGTCTCTTCACATCAAGATTAAAGGTGCGAATGCTTCAAATATTAGCCATGCATTTCTGGAAATGGAAGCCTAACTCTGCAATCTGTGGGCATTTATTTTCAAACCCAGCTCATCCATTTCTTTTCCTTCCTTCTCTCTACGTCTTTCTCTTTCACTCTCTTTCTGTGTATCTTTTTTCTCTCTCTCTTTCTTTGTCTCCTTTTCTTCTTTCTCTCCTCGTTCTCTCTCTCTCTCTCACTCTCTCTCTCTCACTCTCTCTAGATGGCCGGACAGTGGATGCTCAACTAGTGAAGCAGACGATCGCAGCGGAGACAGAGCGTCGCCTAATCCGTGCTGGCTCGGTGGTTTCCCGTTTGCCTGAGGCAGCTGAGTTGCTGGAGAAGTTCGTGACTGAGGAGAGAATGTCCGACTTCCTGACCACCGATGCTTACGACAAACTCGTCTCTGAGGGATATTAGATTATCTTTGCAAACACCATCTTTTGTATTGAAACTTCCCCTATTTATTTTATGGAATTAAACCGAAAAAAAAATGGATTTGGTTTTTTTATCATTCGGCGTCTTCGCTCTTATCATGTGGTCACTTTCCTATTGAAATGCTGATTCAGTTAACTCAGTGCCCATTTCTTGTTTACATTGTTTATTCCTTGCATTGTCATCTACAATATTGTATATACACACGCGTTGGCTCCCTAGCTTGTGTTCTTTTCTTCCAAACTGTCCACGTGTAATGTCTTGCTCGTTTTCTTCATTCTATAAATAAGGCTATATTGAAGAGTGGAAATGAGACGGGGAATGCTGAATTCGTATGCCTTGACTACACTTCACTATAATTATTCTGACCTATTCAGACGGCGCCCGTAGTGGGAAATCCCGTTGAATGAAACGGGTGGGTGTGTTGGAGATGTTACAAGTCGGGTGAGGGGTAAATGAGAAGGGACAATCCTTGAGGATGTCCTTTCTCTCTTTCTTCTGTCTCTCTCTCTCTCTCTCTCTCTCTGCCCCCTATCCTAAATGAGAATTGAGCTTCTTCCGCCTCTCGTCATGTATACGCCCAACGCTCATTCAGCTGCGCTTCGATTTCTTTCAGTCCTGAACTTATTTCTCTCTCTCTCCCACTCTCTCTTCCTCTTTCTCTCCCACTCTTCACCTATTACTCTCGCCAATCTGCTCTATCTCGGTATGTCTCTCTACCACTCTATCACCCATCATATTGCAGTTGCAAGTTTACTCTCGCATAAATGCCAGTAGTTTATCTATATCTTCTGTGGATCATACGCACTTATTTCCCTTCAAGTCCGTATTTTGACCGCTAACTTAATGCAAGTTGCGCGTCTTTTGTTACCACTTCTTCCCTTGCGTTTATCATTTTTTGAATCAATGACTTTCCAAAGATGTAAAAAAGGCAATAGTACAGTTTTCTCCTGATCTCTTCATCCAATCATCCTTTTTCGAGATGAACATTATGCCTCTTCGTGTTCATTCCACTTGACTCTCCTCGCCTGTTTATTCTCTCAAGCTCATTCACAACAAAAGCAGTTACCGAATCAAGAGCTTGCGAGAAAGAGAGAGAGAGAGAGAGAGAGAGAGAGAGAGAGAGAGGAAAGTGAAAGGGGAAAGAGAGAGAAAGTGAGACAGATCAAAAGATTCGTAGATGACAGTACAGAAGAAAGAAAGTATATAAGAGAGAGAAGATAGAGAGAGAGAGAGAGAGAGAGAGAGAGAGAGAGTGAAGTCATCCTACCAGTTTGGCTCAGCCGATCGCGCAATGGCTCTGGAGAGTGAGCTGCAGGGGGCGGTGACCACTACTGCGGCATAGTTGGAGCCTAATCTCTCCATTTCTTTAGTCTTCTTCATTTTCTCTGCCACTCCAGCTATTCCTTACTCTGCCCCTTTTCCTGCTCTCTTCCTGTCTTCTCTTCCCTTCCCTCTCTCTTTCTCTCTCTGTCTCTCTCTCGCTCTCTCGCTGTTCGCCAACCTCTTTTCTCTGCTCTGCCAGCTTCACCCAAGGCATGTGAGGAGTGCTCCGCCCCTACTTCCCATGCTAGTGTCTCAGTAGGGAAAGATCTCCGCGAGTCTTTCTCTTCTATCTTTTCTCTTGTTCTCTGCCCTTTGTCTTTCTCTCTCTTTCTCTCTCGCTCACTCTCTCGCTCTTTCTCTCTCTCTCCCTCTCTTTCGCTCTCTCTCCACTATCTCCACTTCTCTTGGCTGGCCGTTTCCTCATTTGATCGTTGCCGATTGAGTTGCTGACCAAGTGAGAGTGCCACAGGGAAGCGACGGATCATGCTGGACCACTTTTCCAAGTCGTCTTTTCCTTTCGATGCTCTTTTGATGTATTAAAATTTGCCTTTTAAAATGTTTCCAAAGCATATTTACCAATTCGGCTGGCTCCCTGTCAATACACCGAGTAACATATGTTTATATTAATATTGGATCTACTTTTACGAGTGGAATATACATATATTCAGACTGAATCGAGTGATTTCTTCTGATTTGCCGATTAATTAGTGACATCTCTGTGCTTGTAAAGATAAAGACTAGTAAGAGTTAAGGAGTACGGTAGCTGATCGTGGTGGGAGTTCTGCATTGTCAGGGGGGCGCGTGTCATGCGTGGATGCCTCCCCTTTCTGGTGGCCGGCACTCTGCTTCATCTTCTTCCAGTTATCACTGCGGTTTGTCACTTTCTCTGCTTCTCTCTATTATCCATGATCTTTCGAGTGTTTTATTTGTTTATTTATTTTAAACTTCCCAAATCATGTAGTAATCCATCTTTTCCTTGGCTGAATCATTTGGCCCGCTGCTGTTATTCCATGCTATCTGCCCCTGGCCATCTCACCCGTTCCGCTTCTTTTCTATCTGCTCACGTCACACTCCCTTCCCTTCTCCTCTTTCCTAGACTGTTATCGCATGTCCCCCTCCCCTCTGCTTTGCCTTGAACGGCGTACAAGATATATCATATCCTGATATCCTTGAGGTCTGCCACTCCCTGATTTAGTGAAACCATCCAAATCGTTAGCAGCTGTATGGTCAACAATTAGATATTCTTCAGATTTCTATCATTTCTGCTGCACGTTAAGCACGAAAAGATCACAAATTACGTTATTTTGTTACTTAAATCGATCAGCCATGAGGAAGTGAGTTTCTGGTACCAAAAGCTTCCTACATTATTGGCAGTCGTCGCTGCTCCTCTCTTTCTCTCTCTCTGTCTCTCGCTCTCATACTCTCTTTCTCTGCTCTCTTTTCTCTCTCTCTCTCCATTCTCTTTCTGTCTCTCTTTATTCGCTCTCTCCAAGTCATAATTTGTGCGTGTCAATGGTGGTTGTCCTCGCTTCGCATGCAGTTTTCCCCCAATGGCCGGCGTAACTCACTCAGCCCTCTCCACCTGCCAGCTGCCCCCCACCGAACGGTCCATTTTCCTGTCTCTTTTTCATCTCTCACAAATGTCTCTGACTCTCTTCTTCCCCTTCTCTCCCGTCACCTGCCAACAATTCTACTTTTATTTCACCGCATTTCCTGTCTTACACATCTTTTCTCATCACGAGTGATTTACAAACTCTGTTTGTAAAGTGAATCTACAGAAAAAGGAATAATACACGAGGTAGCACCATGAATGGAGATCTCAGAAGTAGAGAGAAGAGAGTTGTGTATTGAGGACTCGAGTGATGGCCAGCCCACTCCCTACCACCGTCTCTACGGAATTCGCCGTCTACGGATGATCCGTCCCTGGCAGCAGAGCCGCCGTTCTCTCCCTCTGCCTCTCTCTCCTCCTCCCTCTCCTCTTCCTTCTTCTTCCTCTGCTTCTTCCTCTGCTGAGACTTCCTTCTCTCCCTCTCTTCCCTCTGCTCTCCCTGTCTCTGCGTCTTCATTCCATCGTCTTCCTTCTTTCCGAAGCCAGCAACAAGTTCAGGTAGGAATCTATTCATTTTATGCTCTTTTTTAAATATATTTTTTAACATAAAGGTTCTCTAACAAAAGGTTTGCTATACCTGAAGACTGCTAACATTTGTCTACTACTGGATTGCACTTCTCACTAAGAAAGGAGGGATGAATAGGAATTCTCTTGATTCAACGAGCGTTCAATTCCAGAACAGAGTACAAAAGAGTTCTTTCCTCCAATCTCCTCTCCTGGAGAATGAGAGGGTGAGAGAGAAGTGAGAGAGTGAGGTTGAAGAGAGAGAGAGAGGGAGAGAGAGAGAGAAAGAGAGAAAGAGAGAGAGAGAGAACCGAGACCCTTTTGTTCATTGCGGCTATGCAGACAATTGCTTTAGGCGTTCTGCTACAAGAAAAACAGAAAATGAAACATTTCTATCTACGATCTTCTCCAACGCACTTTTTTTTACTATATATTTTTTGAACTTGTTCCTACCCTCCCCCTTACGATTAGCATGTAGTCATCTCAGTCTCCCTTCTCATATATTCTGCCTATCTCCCTGCTTTTCTTTATTCCAACAGAGTCTCCTCCATTTTTTCCTTAATACATGAGAACACCGCGATCACATCACAAGTTTAGGAACTTCTAGAATGGTTTTAACGAATGTAGAAGCTAACACTGAACAACTTCTCTTCCTCTCTCCCTCTCTCTCCCTCTCCATCTCCCTATCTCTCTCTCTCTCTCTCTCTCTCTCTCTCTCTCTCATTCTTTCTCTCGCCGTCTGCATCGCGCGCGCTCGTTCCATCGCTCGCTCTCTCTCTCTCTCTCTCTGTCGCTCTCTTTATGTATTTCTCGCCCTCGCTCTCAAATCCTCCTCACTGTCTTACTTCAATCTCCTTGCAAGCAAAGCATAATATCTCTTGAAAGGATTGACGGAGTTCAAGAGCCAGACTGTGAGCTGAAGAGGATAGAGAAATTTGCAAGGCACTTTGCTGTTGGAGTGCACTTTATTTATTTATCGACATCAAATTAAATTGAACGTGACGACACTTGAATATGCAGAAATAAGTAGAATTATTATGAAATCCTTGAGTCATAACGAGAAAAAGACTTTTAAAGAAGAAGGAAGAACGCTTGATCATGGTTTCAGATAAATACAGAAAGATTAGCAGCACTGTATTGATACTTACTAAACAGTAAAAAAAGTGATGTGTGATTTCCTGGGATGAGTACTGATCCTCTGTGTGATATGGAGATGGACGTGGTGTGAGTGGATAGGAGAGAGTGGATACTCTCCTGTCTTGCAGGCTTCTTCCCATGTCATTCGTCCCTCTTCCCTCTCTCATCACTCTTCTGTTCAAATCTCCGAGCCTGTCTCTGTTGCTCCTTCACTGGATCTTATCAGCCAGGAGGAACTTATCCAAGAGCTCAAAAGGCAACGACTTCAGGCATGTTTTTCTTCCCACTATTTTCTCACTTCTTTTTTCAAACTATTTTAAAGCTGAAAATAATTATTAATGTATATGCAGTAAATGCTGTTAATTTGCCAGTGCAGAGCGGATGGCTGCTCATTATTAAACATTTTTGCTTGCATTTCGATATCTTTCCTGATAATGTCCGAGTATTCTTGCTTACCGTCATTCTAATTATCTTCTTCTGTGCTTCTCCTAAGAATCCAACGCTTCGCTCTGTGCTTCCTCGCTCTCCTCGCTCCCTTGAATTCTTCTGCTTGCCCATCACAATAGCTGCCTCTCCTCTGCTTGCCTCTCTCATCCTCTGACTCATCTTTCGTGATCATTGCCATGCCTGAGAATGCTCCCATACTCTGCTTCTCTTTCTCAATGTCATTTTCATTACACTCCTTTTAAGTGGAGCCGTGACGTCATCCCTGTGTGGTGGATGTCTTGAATTGCCACCGAGATTCTTGCTTCACCTGGAAATGCCCCTTCAAGGCCAAAGGCCGCCTTCTCTCAGAGCTTTGCAACAATTTGCATGGCTTCTCCCTTATCTTCTCTCATCCTTTATTCATAGTGGAGATATCATAGACGGGCAGTCAATTGCTTAGCATTCCATTTGGCTGACTGGCCAGCCGGTTCTCGCTTCTTCATTCCTCTCCTCTCTTTCTCTTTCGCTCGCGCATGCATTGTCTGCTCCCTATTAGGTCTATCTCTCTCTCTCTCTCTCTCTCTCTCTCTATCTCTCTCTCTCTCTCTCGCTCTCTATCCACTCTCTCTCGTTCTCACTTTCTTTCTCTCTTCCCTTAGGGGTTTCTCACAATCTCGTGGAAACTCTAGGAAATCCCGTGCTCTTCACCTCATTCTCCCGCTCTCCCGTTTTACCTTTCCCGCCATTCACCGTCTCTCTTTCACGGCCATTCTAGTATGTTGCATGCATACTTTCTCTAGTTCCAGCCCACTCTCTCTCTCTCTCCCTCTTCTCTCTCTCTCTCTCTCTTTCATTTCTCTCCCTCTCCCACTCTCTCTCCCTCTCCCTTTCTCTCTGCATCTGACTCTCGTTTTATTCTCGCGCTAAATCCGGTGATACATGGCATGGCAGAAAGAGAAAGGAGAATGAAGAGGGAGTGGGGGACACGTTTCCGCTCTGTTGTCTGCATGATCAGCTCTCTTGAGTTGAGCCTCTTCACGCAATTGAGTGACTTAGAGGTCCTTGAAGGGGATTCTAAAAAGAGGAAGTGGAGAGAAAGAAAGTGATTGCAGGAGAGACTGCGTCGCCTGGGAGCTCGCTACAGAAGACTGAATCTCCTTCCACCTCGTCTGATATCGTCAACTGAGGATGAAGAGCATGAGGAGAGAAGACGCAACTTGGCCCTTCTCTACCAACTCAGACGGAGGAGTCGACGACCACGGAGACCTCCTCCTCCCTCTCACTACTCAGTTGAGAGGGAGCAAGCGAGATATCAAGAGGATGAGGAGGGTGGAGAGAGAGAAAGAAGGGCAGAGCAAAGTAGAGAAGTCGAGTCGGAGGAGGAAGTAAGGAGCTATGAAGTGGAACCAAGACTCGTCTCCCGACCGCCAACCAACAATAGGAACTTTGTCAAGTTGCATCGACTTGCTCCTCCGCCTTCTCATGTTATTCTGCATTCCATACTCTACTGCTATCATTAGCAATACTACTCAACAATGCTCTAACTGCACAGTTCTAACAATTGCTTCTGATAGTTCAGTGATGATTGAAGGATGGGAGTAGAATAACATTTGTGTTTGAGCTGCCGATTCGGAGGGAGGCCTCGATTGACGTGGTTCCTCCTTCATTTGACATCGTGCAATCTAACGACGAGGATGCCATTGCGGTTTCTTACTTTCTCGCAGTTTATCTAAACAACGATACTTATTTCTCTCTTAGTTCCTCCTTTAATCTGTAGATGGTGCTGCCATTTGAGGAGGAGGAGACGGAGCCGGGGATTGGCTTGTCTGGCAGATACGAGGAAGTGGCCACGACGAGGCCAGTTCAGCAATTCCACTACCGACCACGCATCAATGGACCACTGCTGCGCAACATTGAACTGGAACACGCAGCTGGTCAGTACTACTCTCTAGTTTTTCAAATGGAAGAGGAAGGAACACACACAGAGAGAGAGAGAGGGAGGGAGAGGGAGAGAGAGGAGGAGAGAGGGAGAGATAACATTTTTTTTGCACCAATTAGGCTTTTCGTCGAACACATATGCTTTGAATGCCCACATCTGCCTTAAGCAGGTCGTCACAAGCCAGCTCCCCCTGAAGATGAAGCCGACTGGAGTTCCTCCTCGACCCGCCCGAAACACGTGGCGAGCTCTCCGATCCTCCACCGCCCTGCCCAGCAGACAGAAGTCTCCGCTGCTCCATTCGCCAGCTCGGACCAGGATGAGAATGCCGTCTCTGTTGAGATTGGCGACGAAGAGGAAACGAGTGACAGCGGATTCGGAGTTGGCTTGAGCCCCGTCGCGCCCCCCGACACGCCGCCACCCTTCCAGGCATTCAGAGGAGGGGGCCGAGGGGCTGCTCCGCCATACCCAGAAGAAGGGCCAGCAGGAGGAGGAGCATTCGGGGGAGGCACTCGATTGGGAGTGCGACCTCATGGAGTGAGGGGCAACAAAGTAGAGGAAGAGGAGACAACTCCAGCCACGACTGCCCCCCTCACAACCACGCAAGCAGCCACCACTACTCCGGCCACTACGACCACCCCTACCACCACCACCCCTTCAACCACGACCACTCCCCCCACTCCCATCCCCACTCTGCCCACCACTACTCCCCACTACCGCTCCAGGACAACCCAGCAGAGCAAGCAGTACAAGGTGTCGAAGAAGCTGAACAACCGGCCGAGACTGCGGATCCGTCGTCCAGGTGACATCTCTTTCATCCATTTCGAGCAATTCATTAGAAGTGCAATAAAAATAGATATAAATTGAGGAGAAGCACCGGACGAGAGAAGGCCGCCGACGCCTCCTGAATTCCGCAGTCTGACACCCTTCCAACAGGCAGCCAGCGAGCGGTTCCAGTTCGGGACGGGACCTGGCGGGTTCCCGCGAAGATTCGCAGCGGCTTCCGAGACACACAAGGCATTCACAGAGGAACACGGTCTGTTCTCTCTCTTCCTCTCTTATCATGATCACTCTCTTCTCTAGACTCTGCTCCTCCGGCCGGCCCCTCGGAGTTGCCTCCTCAGTTCGCGAACGTTGGCTTTGGCCTGTCTGGTGCGAATGGCGTGAACATCCAGGCTCCTCCTCCGCCAGCACCGCCTCCAGCCCCTCCCCCTCCCCCTCCTCCCACCACTCCTGCTCCCACTGCACCTCCTTCGCCTCCTCCTCCTCCTCCTCCTCCTCCTCCTCCTCCTCCTCCTCCTCCTCCTCCTCCTCCTCCTCCTCCTCCTCCTCCTCCGCCTCCTCCACCTCCTCCTCCTGAAGAGCCTCTGGTCATTCCACAAAACTCAGGCCTGAGGCCAGTAAAGCCTCCGAAGGAGTTCGGGGGTGGATTTGGCACGGCGAATAAGCCCAGCGCATTTGGAGGGGGCGGCGGATCTCCCTTCGGCGGCGGAGGAGGACGCGGCCCCGGAGCTGGTCCAATGGGGCCTCCGCCCGGTTAGCATTTCACAAACTTGTATTCGGATGTAAATTGAGGAGAAGCACCTCAATCTTTCTAATCCACACATTGAGATGAACCGGATATCTTCACGGGAGACTCTGGAGTGATGCCGAACCACGCGGGTCCGACAGGGGACGGGTACGGAGAGATCTCGAGTGGGGGCGCCCCTCCCGTCGACCACGGCGCCATCTCCTCCGGGGGCGCCGCCGCCATCCCCTCCATAGCCGCCGCCGTTCCTTCCGCGCCGAGTGTCGCTGGCTTCGACACCACTCTCCGTCCTGCCACCAGTGTCAGCTCTCTTCCTCTTATTCAGAGAACACTTTTGCTAACCACACAATTTATGTTTTTTTTAAACATATAATGTTCTCATTTCTAATTCTGTTTGCAATTTCTTTTTTATTTGTAACAACTTTGCGATACGAATGAGCGCATAGATTGATGAGTGGATTTCAGGTGCGCCCCTCTGCCCTTCTCCAAGCCCTGAACCGGGCAGACATTGGCTTCAACCAGGCGATCAGTCACTTCGAGCAAGGCACTCCTGCTGAGACCGCGCTGCTCGACGTACTCGAAGTCGCCCTCGGAAGCCAGAAGCTCGACTCTCAAGTTCCTTTTCTCACCTCTTACTTTTCAATCGCTCTGTCTCTCTCTCTCTCTCTCTCTCTCTCTCTCTCTCTCGCTCTTTCTCATCTATCTCACTCTCTCTATATATCTCTCTATCTCACTTTCACGCTCCCTCTCGCTCGCACGCAATCTCTCCCCCTCTCTCTCTGTCTCTCTCTCTGTCTCTCTCTCTCTCCCCCTCTCTCTCTTTCTCTCTCTCTCGCTTTCCTCATCCTCTCTCTCTCTCTCTCTCTCTCTCTCTCTTTCTCTCTCACTCTTTCTACGTCACAAGCGTAAATGTGCTTCCCACCAGGCCAAGCTTCTCGGCCACGTGGATCGCACGATCGGCCTGGACAACCTGCAGCGGCTGCAGAGATGGGCCAACACCGCGGGAGCTCTCGACATCTTCAAGGACCAGGTCTGCTCTCCTCTGCTCGCTGTCCTTGCTCTTCATTGATGCATCCCTTATTTGCAGTTCCTGAGGCTGGTCAAAAATTTACAACCCGCAGAAGAACTTCTGCCGACTTTGCCACCAGAATTGGAATATCTACTGAAACCGACCGGATAGTTGCCTCTCCCTTAGTTTCCCCTCTATTTCTAATCCTAATTATTCTCCTCTTTGTTTATTGTGTTATTTTGACTAGTGCATATCACATGAGACGGGCAATCACTCGGGAAGGATTTCACTCTTCCATTCCTCGACTTCTTTAGGAGACTCTTATTTCTCTTTTCGTTCTTGTCAATTCTTTCAGCGTTTGCTCAGTTTATTGCTTCGTTACTTGTATTTATTTTCTGGTTCTAGGATCACCTTGACACTAGGTCAAGTGTAGTTTACTAACTTTATTATTCTTTCATCAGTTTCAATTTCCCCACATCTTTCTCTCCCAACTCCTTTCACTCAGACTCTTTTCTCTCTCCATTAGCTTTGAGCTGTCTCATTATAGATAGATGCCAAGTGAGAAGATATTGTTTCGTCGTTTAAATGTTGTTTCTTTTGTTTAGGCAGACATGACAATTGCTCTGCCTCCGACACTTTCATGTGGCCGGATAACAACTCTCTCATCGTCTGTTTGTCTTATGAAAAATTAGAATCATCTGAATCTCTAGCTCTTCTTTTTTTTTCCTTCTAGATAGTTGAACACCTTTGCCTGTCCATTGTTGCAAAGATTAATAAAGTGATTTTGTGTACTGCATTTATTAGCACTGAAATACAACAACCGATCGTTCCCTATGCGCATAGCTATGCTGGTCTGCGAATTGGCGACAAGTTGTGAATAAGAATGGGAACTGGTGCAGGGGGAGTGTCGGATGTGTGGTGAGAAAGCAAATGCGCGGGAATTTTTTTAAATTTAAATGCTAACTTTCGCGCCTGATTTTCCAAAAGAACCTTATTTTTTTATTTTGGCGTAAAAATAAACCAGTTTATTTTTCTTCTGCTTAAATGATTTGATTGTATTATGGTCTAAAGGTTATATTCATAATTTCAGAATGACAGGTGACACTGTCGGGAGGGCAGCAGTTGCAGGCGATGAAGTTCTTGGCAAACCGCCTGCTGGCCTGGAAGCACTTGAGATTCAGCGCACTCTTGGCGAAGGTTCGCACTTTTTCCTATCTATTTATTAATGAAGTTCGGTACTATTTCGGACTCCTACCCCAAAGCCATGAAATTTTTTTTCAAAATTGTTTCTTGCTGAAATTTGCCCCAGGAGGACTATTTGATGCGAGGATTTCGGATTTTTGAATTTGAATTTCGTTTTGCTCAATTTTGTCGTTTTATTTTTTTTACGATATTTTTATGTTAAGTGAAAAATCTGCTCCAAATAGGCTAGAAGCTCAACTCGGGGGATATTTGAGGCCAGGAAACAGAATATGACGTTAGTTTTGATCGACTTCGCCATTTCAGGAAGACACTGTGGGTGTATTGTGGAATATTTAGGATAAATTGGTTGTTTATTATACCATTTCCAACAAGTAATAAGTATTGAGTTGGGAACCAAATAACAATAATAATCCTAGCAAGCATTGAGTGATGCTAGCTTAACTATCTAAAACGGCGAAATTGAGCAAAATGAAGTTCATGTGTGATTTCCTAGCACCCTGTGGCAATGTTTCAGCAAAAATAGTTTTTATGGAAAACATTCATGGCTTTGTGGTAGGAGTACCGTAATAGTACCTGAACTTCTTATGCTTCCGGTGCTTATGGCGAAGTGAAGCTACTCGTTGATCGGCGAAATGCGAAGCTAGCCATTGCGATGAAATGCATTGATCTAACACGACACGCCAGAGTCAGGGAAGAAGCTAAGAAAGAGGTTGTTCTTCACGTCTGTTCCTTTCAGTTTCCTCTCTTCCTTCTCAGGCATTAATCCACCGCCGAGTGACAGTCAAGGGAAATCACCGTAACATTGTCCGTTACATCGGGACGAAGGAAGATCCCAACGCTTCTCAGTTCTTCATTCTTTTAGAATATATCGACGGTGGCGAACTTTTCGATCAGATTGGTATGAATGTTGCGTGAATTGTTACAGGCGGATTCGTTCATTGTTTCTTTCCGTGAGTCAAATTGGATTAACAGAACCGGAAGTGGGAGTGTCGTCACTCTGTCGAGCTCAGTTCTACTTCAAGCAGCTGGCTGACGGAGTGGCATTCATCCACGGACTGGACATTGCACATCGCGATCTCAAACCCGAGAATCTCTTCCTCACTAAGAATGGTATTGCATCATCATATTCTGTGAACTTAATTGAAGAAGTTGGATTTCGGTTATGTGGTTGTATTTCATTCATGAAATGACAACTGCAGATGTCTTGAAAATCGGTGACTTCGGCTTGGCAACAATATTTCGTCACAACGGAGTGGAGCGACGTCTGCATTCAAAATGCGGCACCCGTCCATACGCTTCTCCCGAAGTTCTTCAGGGAAGCTATTAGTCAGTTGCTCATTTCCGCACTTTTCTGTTTTTGGAGAATTGGTGAAAATATTTCAGCCAGTGTTTAAATTGGTCTCTATTTTGCCAGGGACTCTCCTGTCCTGAAACATAGGAAAAGTGGGGGTCCTCACGAAACTTATATAAGCACCTAAAACCAGGTAATTATCGGCATGTTTTAATGCAAAAGAGGCAGTACCATTTCGATTTTTATTGGTGGACCCTTCCGAAAATCTGAAGAAAGGAGATATTTAAAGACTGATTTCAGTGCTCGGCAGACAGACATCTGGTCATGCGGAATCATCCTTGTCGCTCTTCTCACTGGAGAGCTTCCATGGGCGGTGCCTTCCGAGTAATACTCTACTTTTGTAGACACGTACTTTATTGTGAGGAGTTGCAGAGAGTCTAGTTCATTCGAGAGATGGATGAATGGCAAAGCCAGCTATGCTGCAGAGAGGCCGTGGTCAAGGATTGATCCGATTCCACTCTGTCAGCTCATTCTTTACCTTTCTCGCTCCATTCTCTTTTGGCCTTCCTAAAACAGCTATTCGCTCTTATTCAGCATTGCTTCGAAAGCTCTTGGCAAAAGACGAAAGTGCTCGCCCAATGGCCGACGCAGTGGCTGTTCATCCTTGGCTGACTTCTCCAGTTCTTCCTCATGGTTAGTTCTGTTATCTTCTTAGGTTGTAAAAACCCATGACAGCTACTGTATCCTTGTGCTGTTGTCTTATATTATGATTGTTACAAAGGAATTGCAATGATTGCAGAGGAGCTTCCTACGAAGAGACTCCGCATCTGCGAGTGAGTTCACTTTATCTATTTTATTCTGGCAGTCATTCATCGTGCTTTTAATTCAACCACTCGTTGATATTTTTCTCCTTTCAGCGAATCGATTTCTCAACCTCTGGCGGTTCGGAGAGTTCAACAGATGTCGAGTCAGAGTTCCCTTCTTCTTCTCACTCTTTTCCATATTCTGCTCATTCTTTCCCTTGTTCAGCACCGACCAGCGATTCTTCGGCTGCAGAATATGATGATGATGCTGTGAAGAATCCCTTCTCTGAAGAGGAACGCCCGAGCTTCTCCCAGCCGGTATCCATAGAGGACTTTTTCTTCTCTTCTAATATGGATGAGTGTGTGGCCTTTGGTAGTAGAATCGTTGATTTTTCTGTAGACTTTTTTATTTAGGTGGTTTTACCTGCTTCTTTGGAATCAATTTTTAAATAGGTTGGAATGGCTGATCTGCTTCTTACGCAGTCACAACACGAAACTGGAGTCATCTCGGGATTGGCTCGTTCTCTTTCTTCCTTTATTCCCCTTTTCTTTCTTCCTTTATTCCCCTTTTCTTTCTTTCTTTCTCTCATTCTCCAGTTCTCTCCCCTTCCAGAATACACTGGCTCGTCTCGCCCGCCGCATGACTCGGTTCTGTGTCAAGACGACCATCGCCGCTACTCTCAGGAGGGTTCGGCAGGTCTGCAGAGACGCAGCCATGGATGTACTCCAGAAGACGCCGACTCAGGTTACTTCCTCTCTTCCCCCCCTCTCTCTCTCTCTCTCTCTTTCTCTCATTCTCCCTCTCTCTCTCTCTGCTCTCTCGTTCTCTTCTCTTTCTTTCTCTCTCTCTCATTCTCTCTCTCTCTCATTCTCCCTCTCTCTCTTCTCTCTCGTTCTCTTCTCTTTCTTTCTCTCTCTCTCTCTCTCTCATTCTCTCTCTCCCTGCTCTCTCGTTCTCTTCTCTTTCTTTCTCTCTTTCTCTCTCTCTCTCTCTCTCTACTCTCTCATTCTTCTCTCTCTGCTCTCTCATTCTCGTCTCTCTCTCTCTCAGCTGGTGTGCACTCTTCGTGACGTGACATTCGTTGTAAATGTCTACATGATGTGCATCAACGACACGAAGATGGTTATGGTCGACTTCCGCAGGTTACAATCGTTTACAAATTGCATGGCATCTCTCAATGAGTGTGTTGAGGTCCCGCGGGGATGGCCTGGAGTTCAAGCGCCTCTTCCGCCGTGTCCAGCCTTCCTTCGCAGACATCGAATGCACGCAGGGTACTCAGTGGCTCTTCTCTCATGGACTCACTCATTCTCAGCTACCATAGCTCACTTTCCAATGCTACTCCAATGATTAGTTCAAGTTATTCTTTCAAAGTCAACACTTTTTCTTCTTCTATTTGACTTGCTTGATACCAGTGAAACTGATGAAAAGTAGTCATGTCTGTAAATGGGATTCTCAATTAACAATGTTTCAACTTCTTATTTCTACATTTATAACCAATCTCCTGAAGTGATGCCCACATTTAGTTTCTTTCTCATTTTCACATACTCTTCATGCTTACAAGTTTGTAAATATGATCTGATTGTCTTTTGCTGTAGCATGCATAGAATTGGATAAACATCGTTTTAACCTCGGAGTTGTTCACGGCGCAATACAGGAGATGAGTCAGAATACTTTGCTAATCTCCTGAGTTTTCGATTCCAATTCTTCCCCAAGAGTCTTATCTTAACAGCCACATCTTTCTTCCCCTGCTGTCTTCTGCTTGCCATCCACGTAGAATGAGTATCTCCACGGAAACACCAAAGCCCGGCTGTTGTCATGGAGAATAGAAAAAGAGCTGCGAGATGAGAAGGGATTTGTCTCCGTTTCTAGCTTGTGAATTGCAACTGCCTTCCTCCTTCCCCTCTCTGAATCCGTATTCTGTTAAACATGGCAAGGAGATCATCACTACGAACAACCAAGGAGGACGAGGTTAAAAAAAGGAATTCCCCAATTTCTCCTTGTAATTATATACACGGAAAATTTACAGATTATTAGCAAGCTCCTTGATTTCTTGGACTCTTCCATTTGGCTTCTGCCTATTGAGACATTCATCGAACAAAACTCATGCAGTCAGTTTCGTAGCTTAAGAACTTCGCGTTCGATTATTGTTTATGACTAATAAAATGTTAATTTGAAACATAATTTGTAATTTGCCACACTTTCTCCTTCTTTCTCTACAGTGTTTGACCGACAGCAAGAGAATGCTCATCTCTATGATAGAATGCACAAGGAGTTCTCCTCCCTCGTCGACACTCTTCTTGAGTGCTTCTGTGATGTCCTTGCATTCCTTTCTTTCATTCCTATTTTGTACCTTTACGGCTACAGGTTCTATCAATACATTTTAAGGATTGCAACATCCAGCCCCAACATCTTGTCCAAGCTCTAAAAAATCTAAATAAGGATCGGCTTTCCGCAAGAAAAAGAGTTCGTTAATCTTTGCAGATGTCATAGACATTCTTCATACAACTGGAAAGGCTGATTGAAAATGTCCTTGTTAGAAATTTCTAATTGAGGCAGCGACTGAACCCCTAGCAGCTGCGCAGAATCTTAATGTCTTCATTCCAATGATGATGAGGAAGAATGTTGAACTGCAACTCGAGGCTCTCCAGATGATTGAGGTCTCTCACTCTCTTTCGCTCTCTAATCCATCCTTCCCCTCTCTCCCTCTCTATCTCTCACTCTCTTTCGCTCTCTAATCCATCTTTCCCTCTCTCCTTCTCTCTATCTCTCACTCTCTTTCGCTCTCTAATCCATCTTTCTCTCTCTCTCCCTCTCTCTATCTCTCTCCTTTGCTCTCTACTCAATCTTTCTTTCTCTCACAGTCTCTCTAATCAATCATTTCTCGCTCTCCCTCTCTCCTTAAGTTCATGTGCGGCCTGATGCCCTCTGTTCTTCAACTGGAAGAAGAGCATTCGCTAAAGAACAAGAGTAAGGAAGAGTTGACAGGCGAGGAAGTGGAGAAGTATGTTCTACTCTCCGTACTCAGGTACATGCTTCATGTCTTGAGAGAAGAAGAACTGTTCTCACTACAGACAGAGTCGAGAGGAATTCGACAGAGAGCAAGCGATGGACCGCGAGATGGTGGAGCATATCATGACGATGAGCATCGACGACCGGAGACAACTGCAGGTACACTCTGCCTCTCTCCCTGCTCTCTTCCTCTCTGCTTCTCTCCCTGCTCTCTTCCTCTCTGCTTCTCTCCCTGCTCTCTTCCTCTCTGCTTCTCTCCCTGCTCTCTGCTTCCCTTCCTGCTCTCTTCATCTCTCTGCTTCTCTCTCCTGTTCTCTTTCATCTTCTATTTTAGAAGGCGCACGCTGCAGAGCAGAAAGAGATGGACGATGCACTGGAGAAAGCTCATGAGAAGACTTCAGCCGTCCCTCCTCGGAAGAAGGTTCGTCCCTTAACTTAATCATCATCACCCTTAATAGTCGTTCATTTCTCATTTTCTTCTCTTTCTTTTTAGTCGGAATCATCTTCTTCAAGACAGGGAACTTCAGCTAGCGGAGAGAGAAGGCCAAGCACTGCAAAGAGAACTGTAAGAGAGAGAGAGAGAGAGAGAGAGAGAGAAAGAGAGAGAGAAAGAGAGGACAGAGAGAGAGAGAGGACAGAGAGAGAGAGGACAGAGAGAGAGAGGACAGAGAAAGAGATCGAAAGATGAGATTACGATTGTATCTTTAAGCCGTCGAGAGATGCTCGTAGAAACTCAATGGCCAACAAGGAAATGGAGAAGTCGAAGGATGACGAAAAGGAGAAGGTCAAAGCGAGCGACAGAGAAGAGAAAAAGAGTGAGAAGACGATGCGGCCCGCGGAGGTCAGGGACTGTCATTTCACCCAGGGATTACTTCCTCACTACAATTTGTACAACTCTACACTTTCAACGTACATAAATGCATTCTTTTCATGCAGGCATTGAAGCAAGATTCGGCCGTAACGCGCAACGAGTCACTTATAGAAGAAAGCGAAGGGAACTCGGCACAGACGAAAAGAGATCTTCGGGTACGGTAGAGGGAGAGAAAGAGAGAGACAGAGAAAGAGAGAGAGAGAGAGAGAGAGCGAGAGAGAGAGATGGGGCGAGTGAGACGGAAAGAGAAGGAAGGAAGATACAAAAGTTGCAGGCCCTCCTACAAAGCGCAGCTGGAGGGAGAGTCCCATCTGCGGACGTCAAGGCCCGCGCAGAATATCTCCGAGCACAGAGGGATCGACTACTCCTCATGAAGCGGGCACAGAGAGAGCAACAACTCGTAAGCTCGCTTACTTACCCTCTCTCTCACCCTCCTTATCTCGTTTTCTCTCTCACCTCCTTTCTCTCTTCTCTCTCACCCTCCTTCTATCGCTTTCTCTCTCACCCTCTTTCTCTCGTTCTCTCTCGCACCCTCCTTCTCTCGCTTTCTCTCTGTCTCCTCTCTCTCCACCTCTGACACGTCAATAATTTTGCATGAGAATTTCACAGCTTCCATGTCACAGAAAGCTAACAGCGATGCTTCAAGTCGGCCGAAGACAGCGAATGCGGCTAGAGGAGCGATGAGAGGGCAGATTGGCAGTCAGTTGGGAGGAGAGAGAGAGAGAGAGAGAGAGAGAGAGAGAGAAGGGAGAGACAGAGCGAGAGAGAGAGAGCGAGAGAGAGAAGGGAGAAAGACAGAGAGCGGGAGAGAGAAGAGAGAGAGAGAGTGAGTGAGAGAGAGAGAAGATAAAAGAGATTTTGAAACAGTTGAAGTCAGATAAATCTCCTTGATCGCTCAGAAAACTCAGACGTGGAAGTTCTGGAAGCTCGCCGTGCCATCTACGATAAGCTCAAGATGGATTCTTAACCCCTTCCTTCCTCTTCGCAATCTACCATACTCTGTACTTTCCCTGAGGACATTCCTTTTGTCCCTTGATTTATTTGTTTTGCATGGCCGTCAACCAATAAACAGAGTCTGCTATTTTTCGAGTACACACGAGACATGGCAACAAACGAAGTGTATGTTGGCCCTGTCAACTAGTCATCTGCACATCGTGTCACAAGCAGCTGATCTTATCTCTCTCTCTCTCTCTCACTCACTCTCTCTCTCTCGCTCTCTCTCTCTCGCTCTCTCTCTTTCTCATCTTCACTATCTCTCTCCTCTCATCACTAGTTATTCCTCCGGGTCATCTCTCGACCTGTCACGACTGCCACCCTCTCACCTTCTCCACCCGCAACTCGACGAACACGGAGATGGAGATTGGTGCTGCGCCAGGATCTATGCCTCCTCCGATTTCTTTGCTTCTCTTGCCATCCCTCTTCTCTTCTCTTTTTCTCTGTACTCTCCTTCTAAGAGTGCTCTTTCTCTTTGTGCTACTCTGGTCACTCCTAAATAACCGTGTTCCCTCCTGGCTGACGTCACTCAGTCAGTGTACGGCTACAGCTGACACCCGCATCCAGACTCGTTGTCTCCACTGGCTCATCTACCTCTTTCCTGCCTCAGTGTTTTCCTATCCTCTCTCCTTTCTATTTCTCTAGGCCCTATAGCCAATTCTGCTCTCTCTCTCTCCATCTCTGTTTCTCTCTTTCTCTGTTTATTTCTCTCTCTTTGTTTCTCCCCCCCCCCTCTCTCTCTGTCTCTCTCTCTCTGTCTCTCTCTCTCTCTGTTTCTCCCTTCTCTCTCTTTTCTGCCCAGGGCAATATCTTTTCTCCTGTGTCTCATCTCTGTAATCCAGTCACTCCCTTGTTTCATCTTCTGAACCACCTTTTAGTTGTCCGTGACTAGAATGTACAGTTGATTTCGCAGAGTCGCAACTGTTGTTCTCCTTGAACTTAGAATTCTATATTTTGGTCTGAATCTGAGTATTTTCCAGCTAATCACTCTTCGTCCACTCAGAACTGCAGAGAAGACGAGTCAGTCAATGACTGCAGAGAAGAAGAAAGAATTGGATTGACGAAGAGGAAGTGAAAGAGTTGGAGTCAGAGGCCGAAGAGAGAAGAGCATGCTGCCCCCCGCCTCGCCAGCCGTCAAGCGGAGGACCGAGCCACGAGATGTCGAGAACTACAGAACTTGTTGCGACTGCTGCCATATCAAGGTGAGCGAAGGGGAGACCGCTAACCAGAGACTGAAAGAAAGAGACACAGAGAGAGAGAGGAGAATACTTAAAAATTAAATTAATAATTTATATATTTGCTAGGTGGGAACAGTCTTCCTTGGCTTGCTGGAGGCAATGATCTCGCTTGGTCTTCTCTTCACTCTAACACAGAAGATTGTATGGAAAACTCGACAATCTGCACTATGTAACAAGGGGTAAGTTCGGAAGGGAGATAAGTAGGTCATTCATTCCTTTCTCTCTCTCTCTTTCTCTCTCTCTCTCTCTCTATCTCTTTTGCGCTCTCTCTCTTTCCGTCTCATCTTTTTCAGTGCAATATTAACCAGATAGTATGAATAATGGCTTTCACAAACAGAACCTTTGCTCTTTAGTTTGAAAATCCGCCGTGATTTTATGGTCACCTTAGAAAAGTATTCATTACCTATCGACAAAGGCGCGCCTGTATCTAGTTTCCCGAGTTCTCAATATCACTTTTTCCCGTCAAAGTATCTCTTTCTCTCGCTCCCCCTCCCCTCTCTCTTTATCTCTATCTGTTCCGCTCCCACGCTCGTTACATACTTACCTTTTTTTCTAATTTTAAAAGTTTTTCACTATTTTGAACTATCACTCCTCCCTAACTCTCAAAGGCAGCTCTTACAATCAATCTCGGTGAGGACATCGATATTGAGCTTATACCTTGAATCTGGTCGAGATAACAGCTGTTCTGTTTCTCGATCTCCAAGAGAGGAAGAGTTGGAGCCAGGGAGAGATCCAGGAAGTGATGTTGGTAAAGGATAAGAAGATGAAATCAGCCATAAATTCTTCTTGTAATCCTATTTGTATTTGCACTTGCCAGCGGCTTGAGAAAACAGATCTCTGGAGCTGCGACGATTGGAGAAGTGTGAGAGATAAAGAAGAAAAAATAATGAATATAAAGCTGAATGAACTTGTCCCCTGACAGAGTACATGATTACACATGAACGCATGATATCATCTTTCTTTAATACAATTCAAATATCAGCAATAACTCTATAAAAATAGCCGTCTAGCCTTCTGGCGGACTGCATCTTCTACCAGTTCGTGCACTACAACGTCACTCTCATCTACGACTACATCATCGTCATTCTCCTCTCGCTCGTCCTCTTTTCAGTCAGAATCCATTCTAAAGTGATCTTTTATAGGGAAGATAAGTCTTCCTCGCATAGATCTTGCTGATGTTCTGCGGAATCATGTCGGAAACGTCTTCGATGCTGCTCCCTCATCTCTTAATCCAAGCAGCCTTCCTTCTCTTCTCAATCGGCTACTTCCTCCTCTATGCCTGGACCTACTTCTACGGCGATCTCTACACGCACAACCGCAAGTTTACGGTAAGTCAAAAGCCTCTTTTCATTCCAGAACCAATTGTAAACTGCTTGAAGGTTCAAGTTCTAATGGAACGGATGTGGTTCTCCACTCTCCTTATGCTCATCGCGGCATGCCAAGTCTATCTTTTCTTCGCTGTCGCCAAGTGCACGATCTATCTCGCTGTTGGTCGTTCAAGTCCTCCTCTCGTCATAATACATTTCTTCTTCTCGAATCCTTACCGTACACTTCATATAAGAGCCACTTCAACTGCAGAAAATGGAAGAGTGCCGTCGCCAGCGAGAGTCCGCCTTCTGGAGAACGAGTGAGAGAGTGCGGATCGCCAAGGAAAACGGACTCTGGAGGAACAATGGAGTCGGTGGATTCATGCAGGTTTGGATGAGGAGAGCAGCGCGAGAAGGAAGAGATAGCAGAGAAAGAGTGAGAATGAGATTCTTCCAGTATACCACGCAGTACGATCCCGAAGCCAATACGAAAAAGAAGACCCCAAAAGAAGTCAGTCGAAATAATGAAGTGAATTAATGCGAGAATATGTTTGTTCCAAGTGGATAGATAAACTCCAGGGTCGAGTTCAATGGAACATGGAGCCGACGGTGGTTGTTTTGACTGAAGAGGAAGAGGAAGAGAAGAGCCGTGCTGAGGCAGCGAGACTGGCCAAGGCAGCTTCTTCTTCTTGTGCCCCTTCCACATCCACTCAGGCAGAGAGACAAGGGACTGCTGAGGCTGCTTCTCACAAACATCACCATCATCACCACCACTCACAGTCCACGAAGGTATGGCCTCTTTCCATCCCTCCCACCACTCACTCAATCCTACTCTGAAGAGGTCATCGAAGGAGTCGGTTCAACGAAGCAGCAGCGGTGGCAGCGGCTCGGGCGGATCACCCACTCGCAAGCCACACGAGCATCACAGAAGAGAAGAAGCTGAGGAAGGGGCTAAGCAGGTTCATTTCTCCTCTACATCAATCGTAGTAATAATTGTCAGTTACAGAAACGGCATTCACATTCGAAGCGGACAGTCGCCCACACGGATTCGAATGAAAAGAAAGAGCGAACCGGTACCAGCAAGGACCGAGGGGGCAATTCCAAGCCATCCCCGGAGAAGATGAAGGGACAGCGGGGTTCCATTGGATCCAGCAGCGGGGTTAGCGACCAGGGAGAGCAGCCAGACTGGCAGTGGCTACAGGAAACTTTGCTTCCATTAAAGATCATTTTCTCAACAGATGAGAAGAAGCAGCAGTGGAGGGACAACGGGGGGAACTCCCGTGGAAAACACGTCCCAAAAAGCAAGTTCGAGGAGAACTTCCCGCCCTCTTCGCAAGCTGAAGAGCGTCGACTCAGCTGACCAACTTGCTCTCTCGCAAGAAGTCCAGGAGACTCGGACAAGGGTCAGAGGGGGCATGACAGTGATGTGATGAGAGAGAGAGAGAGAGAGAAAGAGAGAGAGAGAAAGAGAGAGAGAAAGAGAGAGAGAAAGAGAGAGAGAGAGAGAAAGAGAGAGAATCTGCTGCTGGTGCAAACGGCCAATTGCAGAGTCGCCGCCGTTCTTCAGATGCGGGAGTGGCCTCTTCCATTCAGAATCCATGCAAAGCAGACTCAAACAACAGTCCACGCAGACACCACCGAAGAGAAGAATCCAATCGATCGGCAGCCGCTTCCACCCCCAACTCTAGCAGCGCAGACAGTGCGTTTTCTGCCTAACACTAGGACTAGGAGTTTGCAAAAATGGACTGGTCATGTTGGATAAAACCCACATAAGGTTTTATTTTAAAAAAATTATTTTTTTTTTGAGAAATTCAATCCATTCACTCAAGAACTGCGCAAAGTCTGTTTTATAACATAATTCAACACATATTGGCAAACATGGTCTTGCTCATATCACAGCAAATGTTGCCCACAGCCGTGGGATAATATTAATCACCTATAATAAAACTTAATATCACTTCATAATTAAAATAAAATAATGACTAAGAAAACCATTCTTACAGGAAGGCCACATGATTCTTCAATATTCAAGAAAGTCTCAATAACAACGACAATCACGCCTCTGGCTTGGTTAGAAATGAAAGTGAACCCGTGAGAAGGAGGAAGTTCTTATCTCTCAGAGACGACAGAGCACGCCGTTGCGGATCAGTGAATCGCAGTCGCTGGCAGGCAAGGAATGCTTCAAGCAAACTATTCTTTTCCTCGCTCTCCTTCATTACATCATGCTAATCTTTTATTTCTTCCCTCGAATTCCACAGTTTACTTTTCCCCATCAGATATCTCTGCATCAAGGTGTTCTGAACGCTTTAAAGATTCCTCCACCGGTGCACATTTAAATTATCTTCTTGCGCTTTCGACTTTGAAACCAATTGTCATGCGTTTTCCTCTCTCTACTATTCGTCGAAAAAGTTTATTTAGCTTCAACCTCTCATCGATTTCCTCTTCACTACTTTCTCAATGCCCATGCTCTTCTCCATTCACTAAAAAAATTTTTAAACAACTCTAAATACTTATTACAAAGCCTCGTAATATTTATTTAAGCCTATTATTCTCCTCTACCTCATGACATTGCGTATTTTAAGGCAAGTTTATATACAGTTATTATTTCTTTTAAAATAAAAATGCAACACTTACGGTTGAATTCCGCTTCAAGTCGACGACAGATCCATCAGACGTTTCAAATTTCCCGTAATCTTGCAGAGCACGAACCTGAAATGTATCAATCAATATAACATTTTAGAAAATGGTAGAATGCAGACCTTGGTAAAGAGTGTCCTAGGCGGATGAGAGAGAGCCATGAGGTCGACTCCGCCTTCATCACTCAGATTACTCTGGTAATTGGCTAAGCACCGGCAGTACTGGGTATGGAACTCCATTTCGCTCTCCGACAAATTCGCCTCAAGGGGTTTTTTTTTTGCCATAAAATATCAGAAACAGGAACTGTGGCAAGATAAATGGCGTAAAGGTAGAGAGGAATCCCCTTCGATGATTTCAAACCTGAAGAAGCAAACCTTGATGCTCGGTGGAAGATTACTCCCGAACTTCCATCGCAGTGACTTTAATCGCTTCGCCCGCTCATGAATGTAGGCAAGGCAACAACGGCGCACGAAGTTGATCGTTGTTTGCCGAGCCTACAAAAACATCTCACTGGTCTCAATGAGCAAATTCCACTTCAGATATAAACGATTGGCATACATTTGCACTTGCTTTCGCCGTCTCTGACACACGTACTAATAAAATGGAAATAAAATCAACTTATTTATTCTTGGTATACCTTTCTCAAAAGACCCTAACAAGACCTGCACTACAGCTGTTGTATCGCATTGACTTGAAACGCTTCCAGTTCGCAGTGCCATGCTGGAAACGGAACTTGAACAGTGAAACAATAGCAAAAAGACCAATGAATCGTTAAAGAAAATATAAACCCATACAACATTAATCAAAAATGGCAAAATTACTGACAGATCATTATAATTCTGCTGATACAAACTGTCGATCCGCTGCGTACAAAGCTTCATAGTCTCGTGCTGGAAAAAACGAAGTCATTCAAAAATGGAATACATTCGCATCAGTTAAAAAAATATATAAAGAATAAAGTAAAAATATACAGAGCAATTAGAAAATGTGACAGGAAGAGCTTAAACGATCGTAGCTCGATGGAAGAGTACTTGTATCGTGTAAATCTTGTGAGAAGAAGAGTAGGATGTCTCCAAGAAACTATTTTCTCTATCTACCAAGATATTTAACTAATCTAGCCAGTCGATGACATTTCTAATAATAAACATTTGATTTAAAAAGAAACTGACATTATAGGGCGGAATTAGGTCAGGGCTTCGTTCCATTTGTTGCACCAATTGGAGAGCGAGAACTCCAGAAGGTTGAGAAGCAACGGAAGCAGAAAGCATTCGACTCAAACAAGGGATATTATTCCATTCACTTATTGCATTCAAGTGATTTCAACTAATCACGAAGTACCGAAATATTTGCAGTTTCAAAAAAGAATATTCCCGCCTTTCGAATTAATTTTTAAAGTGACACCAACACTCCAACATTTTAATATGAAAATAAAATAGGATTTGAATATCGTAAATACCTAACTCTGATTATAACTTTTAAAAAATTATGACTCTAAATCGTAGCAATCCTAATAACTCTTGGTATTAAGTGAACTGTTATGGAATTTGATGTAGTGAGAATGAATTAAATCTGACGTGCGTGGTGAAAACGGAAAGAATTAATCTAGCCAGTCGATGACATTTCTAATAATAAACATTTGATTTAAAAAGAAACTGACATTATAGGGCGGAATTAGGTCAGGACTTCGTTCCATTTGTTGCACCAATTGGAGAGTGAGAACTCCAGAAGTTATGGAATTTGATGTAGTGAGAATGAATTAAATCTGACGTGCGTGGTGAAAACAGAAAGAATTAAGTCCATGTAGTAGTGTATTGGATAGTGGTGTTGTCATTTCAACTTTCGGATGTCCGATTCGTCGTTGCCTGGAGAGCCCGAGAAGGCCGCTGCACAACAGGAAGAACGTCTTGTCGACAAGGAATATCTGAAGCTTCTAGGTTCGCTCATATCTTTAATCGCTCGTTTTTTGAATATCGCTAATTGTTTAGAAGAGAAGCTAAGAGATCTCAAGAATCCAGAGGGAAGAAAAGCCACTGCTAAGACCTTCCTCAGCGATATTGCCAGCTTTAAAGATCACCAGGTTTGCCGTTGCCGTTCATTTCATTCATAAAAAGATATTGCCTTCAATGAGCTTGTTACTGTTAAAGGTAACTCCAATTTGTATGACTTTAAACACATTGTTTTTCATTGCAGCTCTTCACCTTGATAACAGACACAACTTTGTACAACGAGCGAAAGTTTGAAGACGACTTCGCTGACCTTGTTCGTATTTCAGTCTCACGTTTTCTTTTTCCCACAGTATTCATACGTTTATAACCACTTTTAGGGAACCAAAACCTTAAAAAAATTGATCGTAGAAAATTGTCCCACTGATGTGATTTGGAGCACGGAATAATTATATAGCATTAATTTTGGTTTGCACTTCGTTATGAAAAGTTATGACCACTGAAAATCGAATCCTTTAATTAAAGGTAATTGCGCCGAGTTATCTCCGTCGGAAGGTTGCTCCTCAAACGTGCGCAATCTCCACAGCCGAGAAAGTCAAGTTGCTGAAAAACGACCAAGTGCAGGTATCAAGAGAAAGTCGAGTTCATGAAGAAATGGATAGCAAATTATTGCAGAAAGTTGTTGACTTCTTGCGAAGTGAAGAGAAGGCCGAAGATAAAGTCTGGGAAGCATTCGACTCCACGACGGTTCTTCCTGTTGCTGACAAGCAAAAGAAGGACTGAATAATATCAGTAAATATGGAGTGGACTGAAGAGAGCTTTTCATTCTTTCCTCACTGCTTTCATCAACGACATTTTAGTGGCCAAGGTTGACGCATTTCTCAGTATGCAATGAGTTGTTCTTTCTTGTTTTCTAAAACATACACAGAATTGCAGATTCAAGCGGAATCACTATTTGTGACACACTCCTTGTTAATGTATTCGGGGAATGCGTTTTGAAGAGAGAACGCGAGGGCTGCGAGGCCTCGGAACACCATTTCTTGCTAACAGAGATCTTTGAGGTTTCACATTCGAGCACTTACCCGCCTACATTCCAGCTTTGTCCACGGTGTTTTCTCATTGTTTGAATAGAGATTTACATATTTATTTCCACTTTGAACAGGAGTCGAAGAAGGTTGAAGTCACTTGCATTGATGCCAAGCGATGCGACGAAAAGGATTTTATTCTCCTTGTGTCGTGGTTCGTTGTGTTTTTCTTTGTGTGGAAAAGGGTTACTGTTTTATTGAATCTTTTTAGCTGGACCGAGGAAAACGACGTTGGAGTTGTGATCTCGTCGTTTTTGACTTTGCACAAGATTGAATGGCATGGAAAATCATCAGAAGCAAAGTCGCTTCTCAAGGTAACTTGCTAATGCAATCGAACTGTGATCTAGTTCTTGCGAAAGTTGGATCTGCATAATTGTTGTGCATAAATCAGGAAGAGATTGGTCGCGCGGTTTCGGTTTGTCGGATTGTAAATCACCCGCATACGTCCGAACACGGTCTCCTGTTGTTTCCTGTTCTACCCGGACTTCCTTCTTGTCGTCAGGTGACATCACTTTATCATTCAAGAAAACACGGGAACAATTGTGTTCATTCGTCGCTTCCGTTTTTAGATTCTCGAGATGGAGGGCCAGGCTTCGCTAGGCACCTGCAATGATATTAAAGAGGTTTTCCCCGAGCTTACCACTTTATCATCTTCTCATGGAAGTGTCATCCGCTTCTCATCTACTGTCCAAAACGGTTATCGGTTAGCTTTTATTTAAATTTAATTTTTGGGATTGTCAGAGATATGTAATTATCTATTAAAGGTGGACAGCAGTTGGCACGGATTCAGGATGTTTCATTGCTTGGCTCGTAAAAATCAGCGACCAAAGTGTTCGTCAAATGTGCGTTTAGTTTTAAAGTAGTTTTTTTTTTAATTGATGATCACGATTTCAGCTGTCGAAGAGCGTTTGTGTCGTGTGTGAGTGTTGTTCTGGTGTGGAGTGAACCAGGAAGAGAAGGGGAGGGAGAGGCCAGTCCATTATTCACTCCGAGCCAGAATCCTCCTGCTCACTCTTTTTCCTCTCCCGACTCTCCTTCCTCTTCTTCAGTCTACTTCCTTGTTTCGTCAGCACTTGGGCCAGCGTTCATTCTCCGCGTTAGAGTTGATGTTAGTGTTTTGGCTTTCCAGATTGTAGCGATGGAACAATTTTCCATGTTTTGAGCGTGTTTACTTAAGAAATAGTGTGATAACGATCTATTTACTTTTAGCGTGAAATTTTCAATAAGAGTATTGGATTGTATATTTGAAGGATAAGGGAGAAGTAGTGTGGGGTCGCCAAGTAGTTCTGCCGGCCACTCTGAGACACGATGCCGTGACGGGGGCGTCTCGCCATGCTTCCTCTCTTCTCATCGCCACTTATTCCCAGGCTAGAACCTTCTTTCAAACATGATCCCGGTATCATTTGTTAAATATCTCCTTCAAAGCGCAATTCTGCAGGTTTTATTCTATTATGACACCTCGGGACTGAGCAATGAGTTTGTGGATATGCTGCCTGCCCTCTCAACCTACAGTATCCGTTCGCCTGTTCTCGCTGTTGACTTCATTGTTCGTTGGTTTAGACAAATTATATATTCTATTTGATAATTTTAAGAGCATAAGTTTAAGTTAGAAATTTGTTAATGAATTCTTGTGGCATAAGGACAGAGGGGTTGATTAATTTCTTTTAAGCCGGAAACATCGTCAATCTCTGCGTTGTCTCTGGCCGGCCATCACTCTCTCCGCTGTACTCGCTCTGCCAAGCTAAACGTCGCTAGATAACTTAATTAATCATCATGTTTTGGAGCGTCAAAAAATACTATAATATCCTACTTTAATTATGTCGGAGTTTCTACACTGCATGTAAATAGAAATGTATGATAAAGATTGAGTACTGAACCCATACTCGTAAAAAAAGCTTAAATGGTTACTTGTTACCGTATTACTTTAACTATTTCTTATCAAGTGATGCCTTTTGCCACCTACCTGGAGCGAGGGAAGATTGCTTGGTAGAATGAGACCAGGTTTGGTTACTACGGTCTCAGTGTTGCCTGTTGTGCATGGAGGAGTGAGTGGAAGGAAGAGGAAGAGGAAAAGTGGGAACGGAAGGGTCATGGCTGTCGCAGCAGGTCAGCTTGTCCTTTTCCAGTGCAGTTGCAGAGTAGGAGTGGAAGCTTTTTCAGCAGCTGCTGGTGTGGGGGGATCAAATTCCCTTGTTAACATTGCTTCAAACTCTGTCGGAACCCTTGTCAAGTAAGCTGATCTTATTTTTTAATGATATCATGTGCTCCTAATGTATTTTTTAAGGGTTCCTGGGAAAGAAAGAGCGCAGTCTTCAAAGGGAATAGCCGCGCGATGCGTTGCTGCTGTTATTAAGACCTTCAAAGCCCGGAGTAAGTATCTTTTTTGTATTCACTTTGTTTTGTGTTTTGAATTTTTCTTATAGGAAAGTGATAGCGATTTCATGAGTTGTTTTAGCTCCATCGTCGAAGGATGCTGCTCTGCCACCCACTAACATATTCGCTAGACTCAGTTAATTTTGCTCTTCTTTCGTGTCTCTTTGAAAACAAGACAGATATATATATATATATATATATATATATATATATATATATATATATATGTTTATTCCCTTCAGAGCAACGACATCGCTCCACGCGTACTGTGGATGTTATAACTGTGGCGGGAGGAGAGGACGAGGCAGGCCAAGATGCTACTGCCAAAGATGTTTCTAACTGATAATATATTCGATAGAGAGATTAGAAAGAAGAAATAAATAAGCGGAGTGTGTGGTTGAGAGAGAGAAAAAGAGAGAGAGAGAGAGAGAGAGAGAGAGCACAAGTGTGCTGGATTGAAGTAAGAAGAGGAGGGTCGCTTTCAGGTCATTGCTTCGAAAAGTGCGATACCTGCTGGTGGTGTTGGAGCCACAGGTTATTTTTTCCAGAGCTAGTTGTGAATTGTTCGAAATATCTTGATGCATGCCAGATTGGCTGAGTGGTTGTTTGAACTGAGTAGAGGACCCGAGTTGGCAGTTCAGGTGGGATCAATTCCTTGTCTGCCCCCATGAACTCCTTGGCCGTTAGTACATGTCCTCCCTCCCACCCTCAGAAACAACAATCGAGCAGTGACACCGATGATGACATTGTTTACCTCGGCACTTCCAAGGTCAGCCTTAATAAATCAACTCACTCTTCAACTCGTTTGTGTTTACTAGTTCTCTATGGAGTAGTTGCGTCTCGAGTGTATTATTGATTGGTGGTAGCCTTGTTGTCGAGACTGGAGATTGTTGTTGTTCCTTTGTGCAGACTCAGCAGCAGTCACCACCCTCAACTGTCCCAAGTCGAGGGAGAGAGCGACAACTCAGTCCCTGCTCTCCAGTGCAGAAGGATGGCCTTACCATGAGACGTCTCCCTCCTCTGCTGCCTCCTCCCCCTCTGGGTCCCGCTGCCTTCCCCACTTGGACTCGTGCCGTCCCCCCTCGGCTAGTCGGTGGTCTCCCTCTCTCTTCTCGTCTCTTTCCCACCCGTGCTCCCTATCTTCAATCGCTGGAGCTCTCTACGCTTCCTCGGTATCAGAGGTAATTCACAAGTCTCCAGAAATTAATAAACGCTTATCTGATACGGGGGAATTGCATTCTGACTCATTCTAATTTTGTAGACAATTTCCTCCTCACTCCTCTTCGACTTCCACGCTGAAGTGGCATGAGTCGCAGCCCAGTGTTGAAGGGGGAGAGACTCTGCTCGACTGTCTGTCGATCTCTGTTGCTTCCAAGGCTATTCCTCCACTTCGTCACTGGCAAGAGGTAGGCATTCATTTCTCCTCTGCCATTTCTCTCTCTCTCTTTCTCTCCTCTCTCTCTCACTCTCTCTCTCTTTCTTTCTCCTCTCTCTCTCTCTCTCTCTCTCTCTCTCTCTCTCTGCTTTGAAGGTTTCCGTTGTGGACGAGGCGCGTAAGTCTCAATTGTTCCGAATCTGCAGCTACAACGTCCTCTGCCAGACCACAATTGGCACAACTCGATATCTCTACCGCCATCTGTATGGAGCCTCTGAATAAGTAATAAATAGTTATGATAGATGTTCAGGAGATTGAAAGAGCCTGGAAGAAGTGACGAGTCTGCCTTGGAATGGAATAACCGATGGGGTTTGCTGCGGGAAGAATTCCGCCGTATCGACGCAGACATCTTCGGTCTGCAGGAGATTCAGCAGTCTCACTTCACCGAACACTTTCAGCCCTTCTTTCAAGAGCGTTTGTCATCCTTCTTTTCTTCTGCTTCAACTATGCAGTTGTCAGAATCTGTGAAAGATCGTGAATTACTGTACATTAGTGTTGATTAAACTACGGTGTCTGCTGTGTCAAAAGAATCTTCCAGTTGGCTACGAATCCTTCTACAGGAAGCGAACGGGTGACTTCGTGGATGGCTGCGCACTCTTCATCAGAAGAAGTCGCTTCCAGGTTCCTTTCTCCTCAATCTGACATGCTTCCTTTTACATTGATGGTGTCTGCTTGGTGATCGTGGTAAGTTACTCTTCAAATACTTTAAGTGCGTGGACTACCGGGCAGTGGAGTTTCCTCTGCCGACTGATAAAATGATGGATCGGCACAACGTGGGTGCGTGATTTATGATTGGCTTCCTTGATATGAGTAGTGATTGCAGGTCAAGTGGCCCTTCTGATAGATGAGAAGACTGAGTTTCCTCTCCTCGTCACTAACACTCACATTCTCTTTAACCAGAAGAGGGGCGACATCAAACTCGCCCAGATTGCACTTCTCATTGCACACGCGCATGACGTTTCTTTTCTCTTATCTTTCTTTATCAAAGCTTTTCTGTGTTAAGAAAAAAAATCATTGATCCTGTCTTTGTTTTTGTTTGAGCGCTCTTCATGATTCTACAGCATACTTTTTGTAGTCCATAGTGCCTCTTCTGTCGCATCTACCGATTCTTCCTTTATTGACTTATATCTCGCATGTGCTAGGTATTTTTCTGTTTCCAGTAATACGTTTCTTTACTCTAAATTAAGCTGCTTATAGCTATTTCCGTTTTAATTGTATTGTAATAATAGTGGAGCAGAAACGGTCCAACTGCTTGCGTGTCCCATCCTCAGACACGCAAGTGGAGACTTTCTGCGAGAGCGGAGTGGTTGGTAGGGCGGGGAGAGTCCTGCACCATCTGCCACCCGCAACTCATTGCACTCTCTACCTGTTCCTGTCGCTGGCCATAGCTCATTCTTTTCCTGCAAGCTGTCCCGTGAATTGCTTCAGTTCTTTTTGTTGTTATTGTCCTTTTCAGATGCGCAAGAACAACGAGCCTTTGGTCATGCTCGGGGACTATAATATTCAGCCATCTTCTGCTCTCTTCCAATTCATTGCGAATGGAAGGTCCAATCATTTTATTTTTTTTCCTCGAATTGATCAGCCATTCTAATCTGCATAGTTTCTGCCGTCTTTCTTCTTTAACTCTCTCTCTCTCTCTCTCTCTCTCTCTCTCTCCCTCTCCTTCTCGCACTTTCACCACTATGTTTTAGTATCGATATGGCTACAACAGGAAGTGGAGTGGCAAGCGGTCAGCTGCAGCCGAAGCGTTAGTCGTGTTGGCCCCAGTTGACTGGCTAAGACAAAGTTTTGGTATAGAAGGGGCTTGGCCAGAGCCCGCAATGTCGATTCCCTCGGAGACCATGACTCGCCTGGGCATCTCGAGCGAGGGAACTCTCCTCTCCCCTGAAGAGCTCGCCAAACGTCTGTTTATCTCTGGCTAAGCGGCATTGAGAATGATCAATTTACTTTAAGAAATGGTGAATGTGAAACTGAAGAAAAACGGGCCTCCGGTGGCAAGCCTCAGGCATCCTCTGTGTCTCCACTCCTCTTATCCTTCTCGTACTCCTGTCAGTTTTACTTCACTCTTTCATATCGTTTTTTTTCTTTTACAAGAATGGGTTTTTTTAATATTGGCAGGACGCTGTGTCGACATTCCATGTCGATCATGGGAACCCGACTTCATTTTCTACTCGGTGCACTGTAAGCGGGACGGGGTGAGTCTCTTTCTCTCTCCCTCTTTTTCTCTCTCCCTCTCTCTCCTCCCTCTTCCCCTTCACTCTTTCTCTCCCTCTCTCCTTCTCTCTCCCTCTCTCTTTCTCTCTCACTCTCTTTCTCCCTTCACTCTTTCTCTCCCTCACTCCTCTCTCCCTCACTCCTCTCTCCCTCTCTCTTTCTCCCCTCACTCTTTCTCTCTCTCTCCTTCTTTCTCCCTCTCTTTTTCTCTCTGCCTCTCTCTTTCTCTCCCCTTCACCCTTCACTTTCCCTCACTCTTTCTCGCTTTCTCTGATTCAGATGGCAGTGGAAGAGCGAATCCGTCTGCTCCGCCGTCTGTCTCTGCCATCTCTGTCTTCTCTCCGTGCCCACTCTGTCCCTTGGCCGAATCACTCGGTCCCCTCTGATCATATCCCACTCATTGCTGAATTTCTTCTCTTCTAGTCTTCACATACTTCCTTAACTAGTACCACGCATTCCTTGCACACAATTCATTTACTTATTTCGTTCACTTGCTTTCCTTTCTTGTCTCTTTAATCAGGATGCAATCTCTTCGTTTCTTCCACCGATAGGTGTAGTTTCTTTCGTCTTGTACTTCATAAAATATACTTCATAAAAAAAATGGATTTGTTTTGCTTGTCGGGTGCTGTTCGATAACGATGACTTGTTGTACTTTATTCGCGAGCTTGCCCATCTCAAATTTGTGAGTTAACCGCATATCCCCATTGCTATCTGTATTATATTTTAGTATGGTTTAAATGTGCGTATAAAAATTTGACTGAAAGGTTGATTGAGCAAAAGAACTCGCATGAACGCACTTGGTGGTACACTTCGGTCCGGTGCTTTTGGTGCGGCGGCGTTGCTGTGTGGGCTCTGTGGATGTTGCATGGTGCAATCTCCATCGCTTTTACACGCTCCCAGAAAATGTGTAGCCGGGTGTGTTGCGAGAGAGTGTGTTGCGAGAGAGAGGGAAAATATTGAAACAAAATGTTGTGTAGTTCAATCTCCTTATCCATCTGCGGTTTTTTATGCCCTGAAGCGTTCGGCAATCTTTGTGTGCTTGGGCATTTCCTACTTTGTTAGATCATTTTATTAATGCTAAGGTGTTCGTGTTTTGTTGTCCCCCAAGTCGTTCATGAGAGTTCGTTCATGATTGCATTGTGTTTTGCATCAATTAAATGTATGCAATTCTATTGAGTAGTGGCAGACAAGCTAGAGAAGCAGTGAGAGGGTGAGCAGGGGCAGCAACATCAGCTTCTTCTCGCTTCTCACGACCCGCCATGTCCACATCCACCCCCACTCATAGTCTTATGGGCGGAGCGCCTCATCAGGTTCACTCTTCTTTTCATTCATAATTATCACAAACTTCTTTTTTCAGTTCATCTAATGGCTAAGCCAAAGTTGTTTTGATCCTTTATTGTTATTTGGCTGATGCGAATGGAAGGGAAATAGGATATTGAGGTGCCGCCGCCTCGAACTCAGGGTGCAGCCACGGGAGGAATGCAGTTGTCTGCGACTGCCAATCAGTTCGTCGACAAGATTGATCCTTTCTCCAAGCGCGGAACGAGTCGTCGGCGGTTTGTCCTTTGTCTCATTGTAGTTTCCGTTCACCATGTTATTACTTTTTTGTTTGTCTGCAAAGTTATCTTTAGCATTTTTCTTAAATTTGATTAATACACAGGAAAAAGTGGACGTAGCTTTGTCCACTATATTATTAAAATTGGTTTGCGTTAATTCACTGTGAATTTTTATTTAAGTTTTTATTTTTTGTAAGCTAGCAGTGAGTTGACTTTCGGTTAATAGAAGTGTTCTTTTAGTAGAATAGTGAACAGCAGTCGTTACCACGCGGAGAATGAGCCTGAACTGGTGCAGTTGCCGTTGATTCGAGAGACTCAGTACTCTGAGCAGCACTCTCTGGTCATCCAGAAGCTCATTCAGTGCCAGAAGATCTTCGACTTCTATGATCCAGTCGCGCAGCTTAAGAGCAAGGAGGTTCACTTTATTTTTATTAGATTTCATTTTTTATTACTTGGTTTCTTTAAAAAAATAATTTCTGACATTTTATATTTGAGTCCACATGTACGTATTCGTTTATACATGCGCAATAGTTTAATCGCGAATACAAATAAGTTCCGCTCGTTCTTCTCTCAAGTTCTTCAATGTCTTCACCGTTCATTGATTTCAGATTAAGCGCGCTGCCTTGAATGAGCTGATTGATCATCTGACGTCTGTTAAGGGAGCGATTGTAGAGGCGATATATCCGGAGGTAAAGCAACATTTTCATTTTACATTCTGTTTACGCAGAGTTGATCAGTTTGCTTTTTTTAGGGTATCTATTTTATTTTCACTTGTTTGATGTTGTAAGCTGTATTAGGAAGGTTTATGCCCACATAGTCTTCGTAGTAAGTCGGACAGAGATCTGACAGATGCCTTTCCAGCATTGAAGATCGAAGCAATTGACGCAATCTATTGCTTTCTTTCACAAGATACGCCTTTGAAGGTGATCAAGATGGTGTCGAAGAACATCTTCCGTGTGCTTCCGCCCTCTGACAACTCGGAGTTCGACCCCGAAGAGGACGAGCCGACCCTCGAGGTCTCCTGGCCCCATCTTCAGGTAGTCGTTCTTACTTTTCTTCTCCATTTAGCGCTTTTTCATCTTGCCATTGTTGTGTTGCGGCAGTGCGAATTGAGAGAAAGAGAAGAAGGGGAGCGAGAGAAGGAGAAGAAACGAAGACAGCTCATCGCTCCGAATTTAAGAGAGTGCCGAAAGAGCTGGCGGGAAAGAAGTTTTATGTTGCTATGCCAACGCGATCCTCGGGCTGGTATGGAGGGCATAATTAAATGTTCAACGGAAATGCACTCATCTCAGGCAATGAATGAAGTCTTGCAAAGGGTGAAAGATTCTTCGCCATCCTTTCACTTTTTAGAAGTGGCCGTTTGACAAGCTAGACTAGCTAGGCTAGAGAGGTGTGAGGGGAGGAGAAGTCTGGGAGCGGAGAGAGCAGAAGCTGTGGGCTAGACATTCCTGGCAGCTAATCCGCATTGATTGCTTCTCTGCTTGCCGTGGGAATGGCTCAAGAGACTGACCGACCCCCCCCCCCAATTCTCTTTTGAATATTTTTTACTAGCAATTATCACCACCTTTGCTAATTTGTTTCTCTTAATTTCAACTCTGTTACTCCTCCCGTATTATGCACACTTTGTTTGCGTCTTGGTGCATTTATTTTATGCGCGTGCGCTCCCCCTAAAGGAAGAAAGAAGTGCGAGTGAGAAAAGAGAGAACGAGGAGAGATAGAGAAGCAGAATGGTAGAAGTGCATGGGCAGAGAGAACACTAGGCTGTGAGATGAAAAGGGAGAAGCGGAGGCCATCCCTTGCCCCGCCCCTTCCATGTTGCCTTTCGAGTAAGCAGTCAATGCTCCAGAAAGGGGTGGATTTGCGCACTTTGGAGGATTGGAAAGATTCGGGAAGAATTGGACAGGACTGATGGGTTGTTTTTAGTTTATTACTTATTCATTTGTGACAAGGCGGGGTATAAATACGTACTCAGTTCAATGTTGTTATTGAAATCCGTCAGAAAAATCCGATGGCACTATTGGTAAGAAAAAAGGACTAAATTATGTCGACTTTTCTTCAGTTTTAAGGACGGTGTTGCTTTTCAAGGAAAGTTCACCTGAAAAGAATGATTGGTGATGGGAATAGTTGTTGGTGGCTGTAGTCGTACAGCAGTCTCGCTATTGCTTCAGATCTCTTGTGTTTTGTTGGGGCTTCTACATTTCTATCGGACAAGTATATTTTAATATGAGCCCAAATCTAATTAGTCTCGTAGTTTTTAATATAATCAGACTAAACAGGAAAAACGACATTGCTGTACACTGATTAGTCTATTTCTCAGGGTATGGAATTAATTTCCTTTTGATGAATTTCCTTTTCAGCTGGTCTACGAGTTGTTCCTGCGTTTCCTGGAATCTCCCGATTTCCAAGCATCAGTCGGCAAAAAATACATCGACCAGCGATTCGTCCTCAATGTATCTTTTTTTTAAAATAATATATGTTCGAAATTGATTTTGGATTGATTAGTTAGAGGATTACTTCTTCACATAGCATATGTTTTATTGTCATACTTTATTCAGCGATTTTTTTAAGGTTAAAGGCGAGTGTTAGTTGGCTCTTATTATCTAAGCCTTTGTCCTCTTTAGCTTCTGGAACTTTTCGACTCGGAAGATCCACGAGAGCGCGACTTCCTGAAGACAGTTCTTCATCGCATCTATGGCAAATTCCTCGGATTGCGTGCTTTCATTCGCAAGCAGATCAACAACATGTTCCTCTCGTAAGTTGTATTCTTCTGGTCATACTTTGTGTCATATCTTACAATGAATAAAGAGCAATTTATCGTTATAGGTTCGTATTCGAGACGGATTCCTTCAATGGCGTGGGCGAACTTCTTGAAATCCTTGGAAGGTCAAGACAATCCTTTTTAATTGCTCTCCACGTAGTCCGGATGTCTCAAAACGAGTTAGTTCAGTATCATCAACGGTTTCGCTCTACCGCTGAAGCAGGAGCACAAGGTGTTCCTGGTGAAGGTTCTGCTTCCTCTTCACAAACCGAGATGTCTCAGCCAATACCACGCTCAGGTCGGATCCCTCTTCCGATCTCTTTCCACCCTCCTTTATTCCTTTCTCTTTAGCTCGCATACTGCGTGGTGCAGTTCATCGAGAAGGACTCGAGTCTCACTCCTCAAGTTTTCGATGCTCTCCTCAAGTTTTGGCCTCGCACGTGCAGCTCCAAGGTGAGCCAAGACAGCATCCCATTCCCCCTCTTGTTGCTTTATCATTCTTTCATTTGCAATAAAGCGGTTCTATTCAAGGAAGTGATGTTCCTCGGTGAAGTGGAGGAGATCTTAGATATTATCGAGCCGGAGCAGTTTAAGAAGATCATCGAGCCGCTGTTCAAGCAGCTCGCGAAGTGTGTCTCCAGCCCACATTTCCAGGTTTGCTTCATTCTATTTATCATTCTTCTTACATCCTTTCCTGAGTTGTATGCCTCGATATTGGGCTTAAAATGCATTGAAGGTGGCTGAGCGAGCGTTGTACTTCTGGAACAACGAGTACATCATTTCGCTGATTGAAGAAACTTCCGGCCAAGTCATGCCCATCATGTTCCCCGCTCTCTACAGGATAAGCAAGGTTCCCTTCATCTTTTCTAACAATTTGTAATGGCTTTGTAATTAGGAGCATTGGAATCAGACGATCGTCGCATTGGTGTACAACGTACTGAAGACTTTCATGGAAATGAATGGGAAGCTCTTTGATGAACTCACGAGCACATACAAGATGGAACGACAAAAGGTGTTGTCGTTTTATTTCGACAAATTTAAGGCAGTTTCTCCTTTAAGATAGCTGTAGCTGTCTCATTTTTACTATCTGAGCTAGCGATTTTTTTATCTCGATTTATGCAAACTCTCTGCTAAGCGCGCGATAAATTTGAGGAGAGAAAACGAGAGAAGGAGCGTGAGGAGTTGTGGAAGCGACTGGAGGCAGTGGAGAAGAATCCACCATTCAATGGGCAGACTCCCGCCGTCCTCACCCTCACTCCTCTCACCACTTTTATCCAGGTATTCGTTATCTCTCTTTGTCTCTGTTTCCCCCTCTTTCTCTCTCTCTCTCTCTCTCTTTCTCTCTGTCTCCCTGTCTTTCTCTTTTTCTCCCTCCATCGACCTCCTTCCAGGCCCGCTCGTCCACATCCACAAAGGATTCTGTTTCGACTCCAAGTGGCGGAGAGGAGAAGTCTCCTGGATCGACGAAGAAGACAACTTCTGCCGGTTCTGGCCAGCCAGGGACTTCCCCCAGCCAGAGGAGAAGCTGAGATTAGCCATTGCTTTCTCCCTGATCCCTTCGCTCTCCTATGGTCATACCCTCTCCTCTTCTCGTACACTTTTTCTTATGTTATTTTCTATCCTCGTCTCCAGTCACGCGGCGACTAAAGACGCTGTCCGCTTGTTCTCCTTTATTTATATGCGCATGCGATAGTTGCATACTGGAATCTGCCGAGTCCTCGTTATCGGTGTGTTTGATGTCCTCTTTGACAAGATGAGTTTCTCTCTTTCGGTGACTGGAGCGGGAGTCTTTTCTTCCTTCCACTCCCTCTCTATGAAATGACTTCCCTTATTATTAGCCATACTCCTCTTGTATCTGCTAGCTGCTCTTTCCTTCAATTGCTCTCACAGAATAGCCAGTCTATTCTCTCCGTTCTCTTCAGCCGGCAACTCTTTCGAGAGTCCAATATCTTCTCATTCATAAATGAGCCAGCCTGCAGCTTGAAAGAATAGTCGTCCTCTCTCTCATTATTGATTATCACTGTAAGAGTAGATCTGCCTGAAGAGTCCTCTTCATCTCCTAAGCTAGTTGCTAGAAGATGTACATGGATACTCGTCTCCGACAGCAGAGCTTGCCGCTCTTCTTTTGCTTTTCTCAGAGATCCCCTCCTCTCTGCTCTGGGTAGATTGTCCTGTTCTCGGCCGTTTTCATATGACTTTCATGTGTTGTCTGGCACGTCCGACTTATATTTTTAATCATGAATGTAATATAATCATGTATGAAGTTTAAGTTCACACGAACTAAGATTCACAGAGACCATGTCACCCGAAACAAACACATACAGCGTTATTAGCTGGTTTGCTCTAACTAAAAGGATAAGATATGGAGCCTTCTTAAAGAAGAAAAACACGCTTGGTTTGGTGAGACTTCTCATTCTGCAGGACGGATAAAATTGGGAATGACGTCATCGGGAAGGGAAGGTGAAGTAGGATATTGAAGAGACGGAGGAGGCAGCTCGGGGAGGCCGAGGCAGCCACGCAGAGAGTTCAGCTGCCCGGATAGCTCTTCTCTCACTTTCAGCAAGGTATGTTGCAGAACAGTCTGCAAGGAGGATCTTCAACTCTGTCTAACTTACTCAACCTCAACACCAAGGGAGAAGAAAAGAAAGGCTGCGAATGGAATGGGAACCCGAACCACTCCTGCATCGTTGTCCACAGCCGAGTTGTGTTGGCGACTGGCCTGGAGCAGCTCCTCGTAGCGAGTCTGCGCCTCTTTCTCCGCCGCTTCCATCTGACGACGAGTTAGAAGCAGCTCTTTCTCCTTGAATTGGTTCATCTTGCACTCGCTTCAACGACACGTTCAAAAATAGTTTTTTTTCCTTAAAATTTTTTTGCTTACTTCAAGAAACGAAAGTGGAAAAAAATCTGTAAAATACCTTTCTGTCCACTTCAAGAAACGAAAAAAAAAGAAATCTGTAAAATCAACCCAGCATGAAAATAAAATACACTATTATCCACAAAAGCGAAAATACCAATGCGTTGATAAGCTTCAAATACACGAGAGAATAGCGGTAACCTTATTAAGTAGTTGTTTTTGAATGTAGGCCTTCTCTGGTTTGAGGGCTTCGTTCTCTCGTTTGAGTTCAGCACACTCAGCCTCTGCCTTTCTGGAAAGGAAGATGTCTCCCTGGAATCCATAGTCCCTCCAAATGGAAAAGACCTTACACGGCCCTTTGAAGTGCTTGGCTGGCGGCTGCGCTGTCCCTTTCAGCCCTGAGACTGGCGAGTGCCGCCTTCTTCTCCGCTTCTTCTCTCACATACTCAGCTGCCTTCGCCTTCTCACACAACTCTTCGCACTTCTTCACCAGAATCTGCATCAACGTTAACTCTTTCCTAATGGACACTGAATATCTAAAATGCTTCTGCACTTTTAAACAAGTAGTCAAATAACTTTACCTCGTTCCTCTTGGCCACGAATTGTTCCTGCATTTTAGCTGCAGCAAGCGAAGCGAGGGCGGCAGAGCGCGCTTCATCGGCCGCTTTCCTCTTTGTCTCCGCTTCAATGGTGTCCCTCTCCAGTCTCAACTTCTCATTCCGAACACTGGCTATGGCCTGCTCCAGTGTAGAGAACCCCTGCAAGCGAGCGTGGAGCCGGTAATTAATACAAGAGAAAGCACATTATAAAGGATAGATAACCATTCGGGAATCGGCGAGATTTCTCTGAAGTCCAGCATTTTCGTCACGAAGGAATCCACACTGCGCTTCAAGAGTTTGCCGAGTGGCAAAGCCCATTCTAGAAGTAAAGATTGGGATTGAAACCAGGAAGAAGTAAATGAACCTGAGTTCGTTCTCGAGAACATTGATGCGAGCGAGCGAAGAAGTCAGCTCAGCTCCAATGTTCTGTACTTGCATCTCGAGAAAAGAACATCTCTCTTGCACTCCACGCGCGTCTGCGATCGAACTGAAACGGCCCCCAATATGTCAGGTAAATACAATCAAATGTACATGAATGCTTTTAAAATTACAGAACTAGTAATTCACAGTTAATGGAGCAAAGGACGGAAGAGATAATATAAAATTCCGAGCGAAACATAAGAGATACTTAGCAAGAGCAGGATTAATATGAAGCCGTCGTGGCTCTGGCGATTCGGAGGATGAGCTACGATCTCTATGTCGCCGTCGCTTCTTGTGGTGATGACGACGTGGTTCGCTCCCTTCAGCCTCCACCTGTCCACCCTAAACAAAAAGGAAGACATCTAGATGATATCTGGATATATCTGGAAATATGGAAAATGCTTTTACAAAAAAAAGCTAACCACGTAAACATGAAAGTTAGGAGGCGGGAAGCGAGGATCCATCTGACTGTTGCTGAGTTTGTTTACGAAGCAACCTGCAAAGAACACATTTCAGCAACGGTTAAAAAATGTGAAAAAATAAAACTTGAGAACAACGAGTTCCAGGTCGGTTACAAGATTTAAGAATTTCGGTGTATTAAAGAATTCAGTATGATAACTCTCATAACTCGCCGGTGATACTACGGTCAACATTGCTTCATTGCAAATTCGGAAGAATTCCTCAAACGGAGAGATTTCGTAGTATTTTGTTGTTGTTATCCGAGTTGTAATGTTCATTCTTCTAATCATCTTTAACGCATTCTTCTCTGCTTGGCTTAGCCTTACCAAAGTCATTTTTTGATTGTCATGGCAACGTTGAACCACTCTGATACAACACGTTTTCCTTTATCGTGCCTTCCTTCTTTTCCGAGTACTAATCATTTCGCTGTGTAAGGTTCTGAGTAGGGGGGAAAGAGGTGAACTTCTCTTTAAGATGGCCTTCACCTTCGTGGCTCTCGTCTATCTCCTCGCCCTCATCGTTGCGGCTTTCTGCATTTTCTTCGCCATCTACACGGTTGGGCGTTTAGTTCTCTTTACCTGCTAGGAGACTTTAAAAAGATTACATAAAATTTCAGAGTTGTATGGTACTATTTATTCCTTGAGGTGATCTGCATCGATGAGCTGAAGACGGACTACAAGAATCCGATCGAGCAATGTCGCAGTCTCAACGTGGTTCGTGTTCTTCTGAACTGAACAGAAAGTCTAATGAATCGTGTGTCTCAGCTGGTTCTTCCCGAGTACATCATGCACGGCACAATCACTCTTCTCTTCGTCATCACTCTCCAGATCATTGGCACCATTGCCAACGCGCCCCTTCTCGTCTATCATGCCATGACGTTAGCATTCTTCCATCTTTTCATTATCATCTGGATGAGGCAGTCCTAAGCATCTCTCATTCTCAGATACATGCGTCGTCCTGTAATGTCCGGGCCAGGCATCTACGATCCCACGACGATTCTCAACAGGAACGAGCTCTCCCGTGCGATGCGAGTGAGTTGGATCAAGCTGGCCTTCTACCTGATCTCCTTCTTCTACTACCTCTACGGGTGTGATTCTTCTACTTTATTCAATATCTTCCTCAGAGTTTGCTCTAAAACTGTGCGGTTCATTTTCGCTTTGCTGTAAGTATTTTTTTTTATCTTAGTGACATTGTAGAGAATTAAACCAAAAATCAGCGAAGTCGAATTAACTCATTTTTAGAATGATCTACGTCCTGGTGACCTCCTAAGCGTCCAAAAACATTCTGAAGCCAAGGAAACTGTAAGCGGAATCTCTTCTCTCTCTTCTGAAACCTTCCGTTGTTTCAGTTCCAGTTCCTCCGCTTCCTGTTTATGATTGATAATCTACTAGGTCAGTCTTGAAGTTGTTTCTAATTCTCGATCATCTGCCGACATTTTGTTTGCCTTTAACAATAAATTTGACCCGATATAAAGTCGTTTGATTCCTGCGTCCTCGGTCAATACAATTGTGCGATAGAGAGAAAGGAGATAACAGGAGATATGCAAAGAAGTGTGAGAAGGTCGTTCTTTGCGCTGTTCATTAGAGAGCGAATGATAAGGGAGATAAGGGGAGGTGAGAGACTCAACCATAATCGACCACATTCGAGCTGGGTTTGGATTGACCAGGAGAGGAGTTGTCGATGGCTGCGCTGCTGACCATCAAGGATTACGAGAAGGCCGCTTCTCTGGCGCTGGATAGAAACTCGCTTGGATACTACAGTGGAGGGGCAGAAGATGGCAAGACTCGAGCGGAATGCTGTTGCATTCGACAAGTGAGTAATGAGTGATATGAAGAGATGAGAAGCTCTTTGCCAGATTCCTCATCCGCTATCGCTGTCTCCGAGATGCCTCCAGGCTGAACACTGAAACTCGCTTCCTCACTCACAGCTTCTCCTCTCCCATCGCCATTGCTCCCACTGCTTTCCATCGAATGGCTCATGCAGACGGCGAATTGGTAAAGGTCAGAGGTCGGCTTCTCGTGCCTTTCTTCCATCTTCTCTTTCCCTCCTCTTTTTTGTTGTTCAACATCTTTTCTATACAAATGTCCACAAAACAGCCGCGAAATCGTCTGGGACTCTAATGACCTGCAGTTCGTGGTCGACTACTTCACTCGAGGAGATTAGTCGAGAAGCGGCCGGGCATCCCCTGTGGTTCAAGGTATCTCTCTTTGTCCTGCCGTCACTCCTCTCTTTAGCTCCATTGCTTCTCATTCTCTCCTCTCTCCCTATTTCTCTTTCTTCCCTCTCTCTCTCTCGCTCTCTCTCTCTCTCTCTCTCGCTCTCTCCTCTGTCCATCTTTCTCCTCTCTCCCCAGCTCTACATCTACCGTGACCTTGCCCTGACCTCTTCAATCGTCCGACGTGCAGAGTCCGCCGGCTTCTCTTCCATTGTCCTCACAGTCGACACTCCGATCCTCGGTCGGCGTCTCATTGACACGCGCAATCGATTCAGTCTGCCAGAGCATCTCAGGTACCCTTAGTCTCTCTCTCTCTCTCTCTCTCTCTCTCTCTCTCTCTCTCTCTCTCCGTCTCTCTCTCTCTCTGAATCTCTACCCAGTTCTCTCCCTCTCAGCTTCGCCAACTTCACTGATTGTTCGAGCCGAGTGATGCCCGAGGCAGAAGGGGACTCTTCTGGTTTCATGAAGTATGTGAGTGGGCAGATCGACCCTTCACTGACCTGGAATGATCTGCTTGAACTAACGAGAGAGACTCATCTCCCTGTCATTGTCAAGGGAATTGTGCGGGGAGACGACGCGAGACTCGCCATTCAGAATGGCGCAAAGGGAATTATTGTACGCACTTTTTTTATTCCGTCCATTTTTATAGGTTTTTATCCATATCAATGCTCTCGATTATGTGATTTCGCTGATATAGTGCATAACCCTATTCCCTTTTTCGATCTCTTTTTCCCACCTTCCTCCTCATCTCTCTCTCTCTCTCTCTCTCTCTCTCCCTCTTTGTCCTCTCACTTTCAATAACTCTTTCATTCCCTCTCTCCTCTCTCTCTCTCTTTTATTCCCTCTCTCTCTCCCTCTCTCTCTCGCATTCTCTTTCTCTCTCTTCTCTCTCTCTCTCATCTCAGGTAAGTAACCACGGAGGCCGTCAAATGGACTCTGCCCCATCCACCATCGAAGCCCTAAGTGAAGTCATTTCCGCCGTGGCAGGCTCTGTTCCCGTTTGGATGGATGGTGGAATACGAAATGGGAGAGATATCTTCAAGGCAATCGCACTCGGGGCGGAGGGAGTCTTCGTGGGCAGGCCCATTCTGTGGGGACTCGCTGTTCAGGTCTTATTAAAATGATTGTGAGAAAGAGAAGGAGAGAAAGAGAGTAACGAGAGAAATGAAAGAGAAGAGAGAAAGAGATGTGACTGTGTTCAGGGAGAATTGGGCGTTGCTTCCATCCTCCGAATCCTTCGCAATGAATTCGAGTACACTATGCGACTTGCTGGTTGGCCTATTTATTTCCACTTATATGTACATACACGCATAATTTGTCTATTTTCTGGAGTTTAATGTTTTATTTTGACTTTAGGCTGCTCTTCGATCGCTGAGCTTCGAGGACAAAAGGATCTCGTTGTTCATGAAAACTTCTATTCCAAGCTTTGATCCTCTCCCTGCTGAAAATTTGAACCCTCTTTCAGATGTCGTGCTATGTACATATAACTGAATATGAATGCAAAATAGGATAAAGTAATCGCGAAGTAGCAATCTGAGGCAGAGAGGAAGCCAGTACAATGTCATGTTCAACGAAATGGCAAAGAGCGATGGAAAGAGAGGGAGAAACGGAAGAAGACGGACAGTGGCGAAGAAAGGGAAGAGAGAAAGAGCAGGAAGGTCAATCGACACCCAGATCGAAGCACAAGGGCGGCAACATGCACATGCTTCTACCATCAACGGGCATCTTCTAGTACAAGACATACGAGTCGGAGAAGCAGAGAAAGAGAGAGAGAGAGAGAGACAGAGAGACAGAGAGAGGAGAGACAGAGACAGAAAGAGAGACCAAGAGAGAGAGAGAGAAAGAGAGAGAGAGAGAGACCAAGTGAGAGAGAGAGAGAAAGAGAGACCAAAAGAGAGAGAGACAGAGATTGCTTAGTCTGCAAAAGTGTATAGAAACCGGAGATTGTATGCTTCCTATTGAAATAAACTGCCTTAATTGTATGAGTCTCTGCCTTGGTTAACAAGCAAGATTCTTCTTCTGCACTTCCAATTCATTCGCTCAACGCTTTTCTTGTGAGTTATTAATTACTTGGAATGGGAGTTTACTTTCACAAGGACTTGCCGCCGTACACATGTTTTTTTCGACTTTGCACTTTTCTTGATTGAAGCTCTGAAACTGAATGAATTGATTTAAACAAGGTCATACAGTTCCTCACTAATGTAAGGTGTGCGTAAATAAAGGATGTACATATAAGTACATAGTACAAAAAAAAACTTGACAAATCTAGATTTGTCAAGTATTTTTTAAATTAATAAATATACATACATATGTATTAATAAATATACATATTGAGAAATCTCATAAAGAAAAGGGTGGACAAAAATGTGTATTCACAACAATGATATTTAAAAATGCTATGTGGACATGTAACGCCTATTTAAAAAAAAACATATGATATTTTCGCCCTACTCTACAGAAAAAAATTTAACAATTTTTTCAGATACATTGATGCGACGTTGATCGCTATATACATTAGAAATTATCGAGTTTTAGCAGTGTATACGTTCCCTACCAGAAAACTAATGCGCTATTTAAAATATTTTAGTATTTCCGAGGACAATGGTTATTAGCGAAGATGCATTTGGATCCCTCTGATACATCCGATCCCCCTTGGTAGCATGATCCTGGGCAGGACTGTATGTACATACATATACATATGTATATGCCGCGACTGCTATGTAGAAACTCCTTGATACGGTCGCGGCCACAGTCAACATTTCTCGTTTAATCATGTGCTACGCATTTCATTAAATGTAACGTCCAGAATAATCGTGAGATGCTGTAGAGCAATTCAATAATAATATTCTGAACTTAAATCCTTCTTTCTGTATCTCGAACATAAAGATTCTTCCAATTCTGTTCGGGGCAAGTAAAGGCGATCGAGAGAGAGAAAATACAGTTCACTGAAAAGGCTCCTGATTTATTTTTATGAGTGCTATAAGGAAACACAGCAACCTCTACTGCGACTAGCAGGACAGCCTTTCTTGTCATACTCATATTCCAGCTTTCGCCTGCTTTTGGTCTAGACGGAGGCGAGGAACGAAGTGGGTGAGAGAGAGATGTGAGAGATCAAGTTAGAGAGAAAGAAAAGAAGGATCGAGAAAGAAGAAAGAGAACAAGAGAGATGTGACGAGAGAGACAGGCAGAAAGACGAGGGTGACAAAGATAGAAAGAAAGAAATGGAGAGAGAGACAAAAGAGAGAGCGAGAGAGAGAGAGGAGGACGAGCGAGACAAAGACAGGGAGAAAGAAAGAGAGGGAGAGAAAAACAAGAAAAGAGAAGAGAGAGAGTTAGAGAGGAAGATGAGGGTGACAAAGACAGAGAGAAAGAGAGGGAGAGAAAGAGAAGAGAGAAAGAAAGAGAAAGAGAGAGAACAGAGGAAGAAGTTATTTAGTGAAGGAATTTACTACATACTTTGATAACCACGTAGACCCTGAAAGATCTAATCAGTTGAAAAACCTGATAAATGATTTGTTTGGTATGACCAAAAAGGATAAATGAGAAGAGTGTGGAACTGCGAGATTCGGCATAACGGAGTAAAACGGGTGTGCTAAGAAGTTGCGTTGTGGGAGAAGATGAACCCTCTGCTAACTGTGAAGGACTATGAAAAGGCGGCTGAGCTTCTTCTGGAGTAGAGCGTCCTTGGCTATTACAACTCGGGAGCAGAAGACGAGAAGACTCTAAAGAGGAATGCGACCATCTTCGACAGGTTCATTTGGGAAGGTAGAGAGAGGAAAGAGAGCATCCCGTTCATTTCCAGATATCTCATCCGCAACCGCTGCCTCCGCGATGCTTCCCGACTGAACATCGAGTCTCGCTTCCTCTCTCACACTCTCTCTTCCCCCATTGCAATCGCTCCTTCTGCTATGCATCGATTGGCTCATCCTGACGGCGAAATTTCAACTATTAGAGGTTTGCTGTTCTCTCACGTCATTCCATCTCTCTCTCCCACTCTCCCCCTACCTCTCTCTCTCTACTCTTTCTTTCTTTGACTGACTTTCCTTTCTTCATTTTAATTCGTATTGTCTTCGTTACAGCCGCAAAATTATCTGGAACTTTGATGACCCTCAGTTCGTGGACGACAACCTTACTTGAAGACATTGCCAAAGAAGCCGCCGGACATCCAATTTGGTACCAGGTAAATCAGACTATATCATTCTTGAATATATACTTGTCTCCCTCACTCTCACTCCCCCTTCTTTCTAGGACGTATGTATGTATGTATGTACTATTTCTCTCTACTTCCATTTCTCTCTCGCTCTATAAATGCTCTCTCTCTCTCTCTCTCTCTTTCGCCCTCTCTCTTTCCCTCTCTCTTTTTCTCCCTCCCTTACCATCTCTCTCTCTCTCTCTCTCTCTCTCTCTCTCTCTTTCTTTCTTTTGCTCTCTCTCTCTATTTCTCTCTTTTGCCCTCTTTCTCTCTCTCTCTATTTCTCTCTTTTGCCCTCTTTCTCTCTCTCTCTCTCTCTCTCTCTTTCTCTCTATCTTTTCAGTTCACAGTGTACCGTGACCGTGCCTTGAACTCCTCGATCCTCCGCCGTGCAGAGGCAGCTGGCTTCTCTGCCGTCGTTGTCTCCGTCGACTTCCCTGTGCTCGGTCGACGGCACATTGACACGCGCAACAGATTCACTCTGCCAGATCACCTCAAGTATATTTTACCGTCCCCTATTTGTCTCACTCTTCTTTCTATCACTCTCTCTAGTCATCTCTCTCTCCCTCTCTCTCTCTCTCCATCCCTCTCTCTCCCTCGCTCTCAGAATCGCCAATCTGACAGAGCACGCAAATCGCGTGTTGCCTGAGGCTGACTCAGCCCGATTCGTGAAGTACATGGCTGGCCAGATCGACCCTTCGCTGACCTGGAATGATCTGCTTGAACTTACGAGAGAGACTCATCTCCCTGTCATTGTCAAGGGAATTGTGCGGGGAGACGACGCGAGACTCGCCATTCAGAATGGCGCAAAGGGAATTATTGTACGCACTTTTTTTATTCCGTCCATTTTTATAGGTTTTTATCCATATCAATGCTCTCGATTATGTGATTTCGCTGATATAGTGCATAACCCTATTCCCTTTTTCGATCTCTTTTTCCCACCTTCCTCCTCATCTCTCTCTCTCTCTCTCTCTCTCTCTCCCTCTTTGTCCTCTCACTTTCAATAACTCTTTCATTCCCTCTCTCCTCTCTCTCTCTCTTTTATTCCCTCTCTCTCTCCCTCTCTCTCTCGCATTCTCTTTCTCTCTCTTCTCTCTCTCTCTCATCTCAGGTAAGTAACCACGGAGGCCGTCAAATGGACTCTGCCCCATCCACCATCGAAGCCCTAAGTGAAGTCATTTCCGCCGTGGCAGGCTCTGTTCCCGTTTGGATGGATGGTGGAATACGAAATGGGAGAGATATCTTCAAGGCAATCGCACTCGGGGCGGAGGGAGTCTTCGTGGGCAGGCCCATTCTGTGGGGACTCGCTGTTCAGGTACAATAGAAATAGAGAGAAAGATTAATAGTGGGCGAAAGGAAGAGAGCGAGAGAAAAAGGTAAGAGCTGGGAGAGAAAAAGAGGGTGCAAGAGATGGTATGTCTTTGTTTTGAGGGAGAGACCGGAGTTGCTTCTGTCCTCAGAATACTTCGCACCGAATTCGAACACACAATGCGACTAGCAGGTTCTTTCTTGTTGTTGTAATTTCTTCTAGCCTGCTTGGCTGGAAAAAAGATGTAGTAGGAAGTGCCATGGATGGTTTCGGAGGGGCAATAAATCGTCCTCTCCTTTCTAGGCTGCTCGACTCTTGCCGAACTGCGTGGGCAGAAGGACCTCGTGGTGCACGAATCTTATTATTCTAAGCTCTAAACCTCTCTTTTCTTTCAAATTATGGCATTGAACTTGCTAGATCACAGAGCACTGCACTTCCACTTCGTTCTCTTAACTTTTGTCAATGATTAATGAACCTCTTTCTATTTGAATACCATCTCGCACTCCCCGCTGTTGTGTCTCTTCCTCTCTTCTCTCATTTATGAACCTCTTCTGACTTGCTTCATGACAGCGGTTTTAAATGTAGTTTGCGATGGCACTAAAGTGAATGATGAATAAGGACTTATCTGCGGAAGAGATGCGATGGAATGTTGACTAGGTTATTTAACTGTTGCTGATGGTGAGCTTCAGGGAAGAATGAGTCGATGTTCATGAAACCTTCTATACTTGTCATCAAACTTCTCTTTGTTCAAAGAATACATTCCTCTAAATTTATTCTTTAGGTCTAATGTTTGAAACACTACAATTATGAAAAGTGTAGGTAGCCGATGGGAGGGCAACTTGTATTGTGATAACTAGTACATGTTAAAGCTAGAGATATCTATGTATGTAGAATATCAATGAAGATTCGGGGCAGTGTAGATTTGATAAACAGAGAACGTTAATTAATGATGAGGAAAGAAATTTGCATGGAAATATGTATGTAGAAGCTTACGAAGGAGAAAAGAGCATAGTTCTCATCATGTAGGAAGTCTACTTCCTGCCGTAGCTGTAGGAGTAGGTGTTGGGATAGGAATAGCTGGAGTAGCCGCACGTGGAGCAGCCAGAGCCGTAGCTGTACGAGGAAGGGGTGTAGTAGTACGTGTTCATGTTGCTGCCACTCGAGGTGTCGTAGTATCTGCTAACAATTGGACATAAGAGAAAGAGAAAGAGAGATGGAAAGATGTGGAGAGCGAGAGGGGGCGAGAGCCAAAGAGAGAGAGAGAGAGAGAGAGAGAGAGAGAGAGAGAGATTGCGGAGAGAAAGGAAGGCATTACACTTGGTTGGTGTTGTATCCGTTGTTGTTGGAGTAAGTGCACGTGGGACACGAGTTGTAGCCTCCGTTAGAAGGGTAGTAGTAGATCTAGAACAATTGACTGATCTCAGTAAAACTAGAAGTCATGGAAGGAAGACTGGCATACATAAGTAGAGGAGACTGCAAGAGCCATGAGTGCGAGGAGCAGAAGAGTGCGAACTGCCATGGCCGTAGGATCTGCTGCCGATAACCAGCATGTTTCCCACCCTCTCTTTTATGCAATGTCTTCCTTAGTCTCCTCCCGATTTCCCCTGCTTTCTGACTCATCTGCCACAGTCTTCTGTTTATCTTCGTACTCAGAGAGCACAGCGTATTCCCTACACAGCAGCAGAGGAAGAAGTTTGCCAAGCCTAAATCTACTCGAGATCACTCTGTCTACAAACTTTTTTCTTTGCTTCCTGGCTACTTGCGAAATATGCTTCTTAACTGTAAAAATACATGAGCAATTCAAAATTATTACTCTTTCCATACGAATCGCTTCTACGCTCTTATATATTCTTTCGCAGGTTCTACCAGAACTTGAAAAACATCCGGAAACATGTATGAAGAAACCAAAAAAAGAAGATCAGAAAAACTGCAAGAATTAGCGAGAGAGATAGAGAGAGAGAGAGAGAGAGAGAGAGAGAGAAAGAGAGAGAGAGAGAAAGAGAAAGAGAAAGAGAAAGAGAAAGAGAAAGAGAAAGAGAGAGAGAGAGAGAGAGAGAGAGAGAGAGAGAGAGAGAAAGAGAGAAAGCCAGGAGTTGTGCGAAATGAGCCCGCGCACCGCCAAGGGAACACAAACAGACCAGTCGGAGAAGCTAAAGAAGGAGGAGAAAGGGTCAAGCCGTGGCCAGTCTACTCAGGGCAGCCACATCCTCCTTTCCACTTCTCTCATTCAATTCTTATGCTTTCTTCCCTTCTCTACTCTTGCGGAACACAAAATTGCCTTAACCTATTTTTATCACTAAAATCAGGATACACAATTCAACAATCATCAACAACAAGATTCTCATCCAACGATTCACTCGTAATTAAATTACAAACTGTCAACAAAATGGCGCAAAGACTAAACCACATGAAGAGTACGAATAAAGAGATGCTAATTGAGATGTCGTGAGAATAGAAAAGGAGTAGACGAGAAGGATCTTAGTTGGGAAGGGACTCCTCGAGTGCATTCCAAGCTGCGTCTCTGTAGCGACGTAACTCAGCCACTGGAGAGGCCTTCTCTGTGATGGCTCTTCCCACTATCACTATGTCATTCATCTGCGAGCATATCGCCTGTAACGCAAAAATCACTTCTATTCTCGCTTTCCTAGATCGATTCTAGAACATCTTTATTGCTTATTCAACTACTAACGGACAGAAAAAACAATGTCATATTAAAATATATTGTAATTAACTCTACCTGCTGGACACTTCTCCATTGCTGTCCTTTTCCGTCCGTTGCCGCATCCAAGTTCACTCCTTAATCACGACTATCGTTTCAATAGAAGAAGAAAAGAAGGCCCAACCAGGAGTCCAGTGAATAAGTCCGGCCTGGCCAGACATCCGTTCTTGGCAGATGAAGCCGCACACCACATCCGTGTTCTCCTCTCCCATCTTCACCGTCGCTGCAACACAACAGGATTTTGGACACAAATTACATAAAAAAAAGATAAATATACACTATAAAGCGCACAAATAAAGCATCTTGAAAACAAATTCCCAATGATGAAAACATACCCGCAGTATATTCTGAATTGATGAGAGAGCCCTGAGTGCTTAGTTGGGCGATGAGAAGAAGGCCCTTCAGTCGAGTCTTCTCATCCACTATTATCTAACAATAAGGTAGGCGATAAACATATTTGAACTTGATTAAAATTTCTCTCTGAAAAGTTTATAACAGAGAGTGGGAAAATTATAAGAAGGAGGGTAACCGGTCGGAAAGCAGAGCAGACAGAGGAGACCCCCTGCACGGCATGTACCGTAACCATGTCTGCCCAAGAGGAGATCCGAATTGCTTGGAGGGCGCAAGTCGCTCCCGTGTCGGCGAACTTCCTGTAAAATACAACTCTTCTCCTCTCTCACTCTTACTTTGCCTATTCCAGTGAATAAAAGTTACTGTTAAGGACCCAGCAAAATAGAGTAGGGAAGAAGGAATTGGGTCCTGAAACCAGGTAAGAAGGTTGGCTGAAAACAGAGTTTCTGTTCAACTTTTCCTCAAAAGACAAGAATGAGAAGGATTTTGGGAGGCCCGAAATCAGGGAGGGAATATAAAATCGACAGTGGCATTTTTTCCTCTGTTTAATTAACTAGCCTCTCGTCTCTTTCTATTCCTCTCTTTTCACTGACCGATCTTCAAAAATTAGGAAATCGTGGTTGTTTGCGAGTAGGAGGAGCTTCTGCGTAAATTCCTCAGAAAAGTCCTCGATAATGTCTGCATGAATCTTGATAGCCACCACAAAAGGGCCCGCTTTCTCTGCCAGCTGCAACAGTCGAATTAATTATCGTCAGTAGCAAGGAACGCAGTGTGAGAGAGAAAAATGAAATCGGATGAATAACCTCCAATATTTTGTGAGTGGTTGTGTAGTCAATGGCAAGGCAGAGATTGCTCTTCTTCGTTCGCATGAGAGAAAAGATTTGCTTGGAGAGAACTCCTTTCGCCAGTCCTTCTCTCGCTTCTAGTGAAAGACGAACTCCATGGGCAGCAGCCGAGAAATCGGCCGAGACAGTCGAGTTGCCATTCAATGGGGCAGAAGAACTCTCAAAACAAGGAAAGACGAAGTTAGAATACAAGAATTTTACTGTAAAAAAAAATAAAAAAAGGGAATAGTTACAAGAATAACCGGCTCCAAATCGAGTGAGATGTCGATTTTAACAGGCTCGCCAAATGGAAGAGAGAGCGCGGAAACAACTTGCTGCCATTTTTCCATGGAAAGAGAAGAGGTAGAGATCAGGAAGGAGAGCACCTTCTCCATGTTCAGTAGACTGTTAAGATATGGTAAGAGTCGGGAAGAAAGTCCTCTCATTTCTCCTCTCTTCACTCTCTCTCTCTCCACTCTCTCTCTCTCTCTCTTCACCTGTGGAGAGTGACTTGGGCATCCTTGGCCAGAGCATCCGCCCCTCCTTGTTCTCTGTCCAGAATGCAGAAGACATCTTCCACAACCAGGCCAGCTGCTCGCAGAGTCGTCACTACCTGGCAGCGTTAGGAATGGAAGAACAGCCACAAGAACGTTGAAGAGGGAAGTAGAAAGTAAAGTGAACCTCTTTAAGACTGCCTCCGCTGGTGACAACATCTTCGATGACAATCACTCGCTGACCGGGAGAGAACTCGCCTAAGATGACTCTTCGCTCTTTCTCACAATGAAATGACTACGCTTGTGCTGACCTTCGATGAGTTTCTTGGTGCCGTATTCCTTGGCTTCCTTGCGGATGATGAGAAGCGGTTTGTTGACGGAAGTGCAGAGGACTGAGGCGTAGGGGAGGGCGCCGTAGGGGACTCCGACTATTCCATCCACTCGCTCCAGGGAATCCGCACTCACCACCAGACTACGGATCGCATCCACTAGGGGAACCTGCAGCATCCCGCCTTTCCTTCTCTCTTTCTCTCTCTCTCTCTAACCAGCAGATCCATGTGGGCGAAGCATCCTCTGAGATCAATGTAGATCGGTGACTTCTGGCCGGATTTGAGAGTGAAGTCTCCGAACTTGAAGATGCCGTACTTGGTCATGAGACGCAGGCAGTTCCGCATGATGCGAGCCTCTTCCGTTTTTTCAAGCAGTGAATGCGGCATCTTCCTTTTCCCTTAAAGTATAATGTACTGCACTGGCTTACTGAACAGATTGGAGACACTGGGGGATAAAAGATCGCCGCCATGACCACTTCGAACCTTCCATGGCAGGAATAACAGCAGCACACTCTGCATCCCGCGGATCTTTGCGGTAAGAATTGGTAGAGAGAAGAGATAATTGACTCTCAAGAACATTTTCCACGACTGCTAGCCTTACAGCCAATCAAAGATTTATCTTTCCAAAATTCACCTAATAGTACCTTGAAAACTCTAACAAGTTGTGCCAGAAAAAAACCCATAACATCTGTATAACAACACAGCAATTTTTCAGTCATATCCATTCCATACTGAAGGAAATATTAAACAAAAAAACATCACAGATTGTAAATTTTCTTGGCGTTAGCGGTAGTGATGGCTGCAACTTCTTCAGGTTTCCTGCCAACAAAAGCAGCAATCATCTCACAGATGGCGAGGAGGGAACAAGGCTCATTCCGGTTGAAGGAAGCGAATCTGTGCAGCCGACGGGCATCCTCCGAGAAACACTTCTTCACTTCTTCCGGAAGCTTCTTCTCTCCAATCTGAAGAGGATTCAGAGAGAGAGAGAAAGAGAGAGAGTGAAAGAGAGAGAGAGATAGAGATAAAGAGAGAGAGAGAGAGAGAGAGAGAGAGAGAGAGAGAGAAGGCAGAGGGGTGAAGAAGGGACACACCTTGGGGTACATATACGGCGCATCCGTCTCGAGAACGAGTCTCTCAATAGGAATCTTGCCCGAACGGAGACCAGCTTGTACTCCATTCTCACTTTTATCCTTCCAGAGAAACCCTGCAGTGAACAGAACGAAAATCAAAACCAGACAAGTCTTGAAGAAACAAGTAAAGGACTGAGTGACGGACCAGTGAGTCCGATATAAATGTTGGGATGGAGAGCGAGATAGTCTTCTGCTTCTTCTTGGGTGCCAGTGAAGCAGTGGATGACGGAGAGGGGGAGAGAGTCCCCGCACTCTTTCAGTCTTCTCTGCATGTCTTCGCTTCCCTCTCTCTCGTGTAGAAACAAAGGCCGCTTCAGTTCACACGCCAGTTCGACCTCAATAAGCCAAAGTCGCTTCATTTCTTCTTTTTTTTTCGAGTACTCACACAAACAGACTATAAGGACCTGCTTCTTCAGCGCCTCCCTTTGAACATCTGGCGGGGAGAAGTTTCGATTGTAGTCGAGGCCAGTTTCACCGACTGCCACACACTGAGGATGAGCCAGGAGGTCACGAAGCTCGGGCTGGAATACAATTCACTTCTCTCTTTGCAATTACTTTTTAAAAGAACACTATCAGCAAATATTCATTGCACAGTTTCAATTGAGCTTAGCTTGCAGCTTACTGATGGATTATGTTGTTCCTCAAAGCGAGACTTTAAAAATGGAATGTACTCAATGAATTCTATGGTTTCCTTTGATAGGTGGTACAAATTCAAAATTGAACAGGAAGTTCGGGGTTAAAGTTGACGTAAATAGAGATCCTTGTTGGTCTTCAGTAAACATTGTTTACTAATCTTTTAAAGATGAGAATATGGAATGTCCAACCTCGGTGTTGTCATCCCAGGTCTTGGCTTCATGCGGATGAACTCCCGCCGTGAAGAAGAGGAAGCCTGGCTCTCTCTCCGCGAGTTTCGCTGCTTCTCTGCTCGTATTTATGCATGTCCCAGTTATCATAAGTCGTGACAACCCTGTAAAATAAGTCATGGTCGACGGAAACTATTAAGTTCGACAGAGAGGAATGCAGTACCGGCCTGCTTGGCTCTGTCGATGACATCATCGAGATCCTTGCTGAAGGAGGGATGAGCAAGATTCGCCCCGATGTCCACCAATTCGAATGGCATTGCGTGGAGAGAGTGGATGCGGTGTCTCGGCAACAGAAATCTCCCCTTCCAGAGGAACGAAGAAAGACTCGTCGTGGCTGATCTACCGAAGAAAGATAAACAAAGAGGAACTGAATGAAACACCGAGATATTCAAAGCGGCCCGGAAGTAACCGGACAGTCAAGGCAAGTATCATGCATATTCTTTTATTCTTCTCTCAATAACAAAGAACAAATAATAATAAAAAAACAAGATCTAATATACACTACACCGCCAAATCTACTCCCAGCCGAGATTTCTTCTGACATTTATGTCATCCAGTGCTTTCAGCTCTTCTTGCTTCTCTTTCAGTAGATTGTCTGGGATATATCTGTAGTCCTCATCAGCCTTTTCGTGAGGCTTCACTGTTACCTCAAATTTGTAAATTTCAAGAATTCAACAATAAATAAAATGTCTAAATGTGTCGCACATTCTAGCAGAAAAAGTATAGCTGATTTCATTCTGCTACTCCTTTTTTTTGTATCTTATCTTAAAAAACATTACCGTAACTCCAATAGGAGTATGTGCCTTGAGAATATTGTTGAAGAGCTGAAGCCGAGGTCCCGGAACAGATTCCATGCGCACCTTTAAGTACGGTAGATTAGACCACAAATACCCGGGCTGCAAACGCAGACTGACCACTCGGTCGTAGAGGGAGAGATTGATCTCAGAATTGATAATCGACGAGCCGGGCTTGTAAGTCACTACTTTTTCCGTCTTTGCAGCAACTGCGTAGCTAAAGTAAATGAACGGTTTTGCCATTCTGTTAAAGAACAGATGGCATAAAATAATCAGCCATTATTCCTCTTTTAGTTCCAGAGATCAGTTTCTCGATGTTCCAAACACCCTATTCTCGTGTGGAATAGCAAAACTATTAGAGCTCGTAAAAAAGTGGAATCGTGCCTGTCAATGACACTGAAATTAAAACGCTTCGCAAGTCGATGCACGAGTCCCTGGAACTTCTCAAGAGGAACGAAGTCATAGCCTTGCAATCTCACATTCATCACACCGTATCTCAAGAGAAGAGAAGTTGCAAGCCAAAGGAACAATTCTGACGGCAACAACGAACTCACTCGGGGTACTCGCGAGGATCGACGAAGAGGGGCTCATTGACGGAAGCGGGGATGGCGGCCTGCTCCCTCAGGGAAACCAGTCTCTGCGCCACAGGCCACTCCGCCCTCTTAGCATCTACCCATCACAACACTCAGTTTCAATTCACATCTTGGATATTCAAGATATCTCCATGACAAGAACATCTGCACAGAAGAATTCGTGTTACTGAAAGGTAGGTAATTGCATTTATCCGCATTTGTTTATACAATGAATGGAATGGGAAAACACTTTCTTTCCGCCCGAAAAAGAGCAAAGGATTACAAAGGAATGGACAACTATCCGCGAAGTACAAAGCACGAAGATGAACTAACCCGTTTAAGCGGCGTATCAAAGGTCATTCAAAGGTCTAACGAAAACATTGTCGCTAAAATCCACGTATAATATCCACAGTTAAAAACGGACTAATGGATCAGAGCAGGAAGCAGAGCAAGTTAAGGCGAGGCAAATGTCACCAGAAGGAGTGTCGGTTGAGTTCAGGATAAGGAGTTCGTCCGGAAGGAGGGGCGGGCATGGAAGAGGGGCGAGAGTGAGGAGTCGCTGCCTCGTACTGCTGCTCGCGGAGGATCTTCTGCAGTCGCTCGGACTTCGCTCGGCTGGAAATGACATCACCGTCAATGGCCATTACAGGAAGGAAGAAACCGCGTGTGTGCAAGAGTCTTCTTCTCGAGGAAGTCCTTGATGAACAGAGCGTACGGCAAATCCCCATTCACGAATTCCTTCGCAACCTCCTGCAACAAATATAAGATACTTAACCTACCGAGAAACCCTAGGTGGCTGGATTCCGCAAAAGCTTTAGAGAGCTCTACCAAACAGTAGTGCTAAGAATTGTAGCTAAAACACAATATTCCTATCGCAATTCCATTCGCGAATGCCCATCTATTCACGAGATATTTAAGAGCCTCGCCAAAATTCAAGCACAAGGATTAGGAGATAAAAAAAAGAAATCATTAACCTCAGCTTCGTCGTCCACTTCCTGAACAGCGACTTGGAGAACATTCCCCATCACTTCTAGTGACTTCTCAGCGGATAAAGATTCTAAAGATTAACGAATTAAAGGAAAACTTAGATGGGAAGTGCAAGCAAGGACTAGCCAAGCCTCTTGTGCAGTTCTTCCACTTCATTCTTGAGCTGCACGGCACTCTCGTATTTCTGGCGAACATCTGCTTTCAGTGCCTGCAGACGGGGTTCTTGGGCCAGATTCCACTCTGCTAAAGACTTGTTCTGCGCAAGATCAGCGTCCCTTTCACTCGGTAACGACCGAACCTGATAAGGAGTTCATTTGGCTTTAGGGTAAGAGATTATGACGAAATCGTCAGTGAAAAGTTTCCAAAGTGCGCAGAGAACAATGACTAATAAAGAGAAAGAAGGAAGACCTGTGGAAGATTGTCGATGATGTTATCAATCTTAGCGTCCGAGTAAAGCAGATCGTTCAACTGCTCCACTGTCATGTTTCGAATTGACGTCATTGCTGAAGAAGCTGAGACCTCCACCATATTCTCGTAGAGGTTCGATGTAGAATTGCCATACATCCTGAAAGTAAGTCAAGTAAGCAATAGATTTATAAGATGAACTAATTTTAAAATTTCGTTTAACGA
>CALZFC010000042.1:3232500-3257500 GCA_945643635.1 Allodiplogaster sudhausi | reverse complement strand
GAGAGAAAGAGGGAGACAGAGAGAGAGAGAGAGAGAAAGAGGGAGAGAGAGAAGAGAGAGAGAGAGAGAGAGAGAGAGAGAGAGAAAGAGGAAGAGAGAGAGAGAGAGAGAGAGAGAGAGAGAGAGAGAGAAAGAGGAAGACAGAGAGAGAGAGAGAAAGAGAGAGAGAGAGAAAGAGGAAGACAGAGAGAGAGAGAGAGAGAGAGAGAGACCGGAAACGGCTATCACATACATATGTGCATACCTTCGTCGCTTTCATAGCTTGACCAAAGACTCTTCTTGGTAGGCGAAAGCGGCACTCTTTGTGTAGGTGGTTGAAGATGAAGTTGCCGTTGTACAGTAGGCGGGGGAGGGGGTGGCCTAGTGGGAGGAGATGGAGTTGTGGTGGTAGGCAGGGGAGGCACAGTGACTTGCACCGCTTGCTCCTCCTCCTCGTACTCTTCCTCCGCCACGTCTGGCTCCATGTCTGAGTCCGTCAACTCGTCATCTTCTTCTTCGATCGGGATCTGCAGGAACTGCTGTCTTTCATTATTAACAACTATCCACACGACTTCCAGCAACAGGCCCTCTATCAATTCGACATTAGAATGAACTCGGAGGAGATGATGGAGGTTGGGAGGGAAGGGCCTGTGGCTGGAGTCGGGGTGAAAGCGGACCGGCTCAGGTTGAGCAGAGCGGAGGACTGCAGGAGGATGAGTTGGAGGAGTAGGAGGAAGGGTAGTCGAGGGTGGAATGTGGACAGAAGGAGGGGGAGGAAAAGTGGTGGATGGAGGAGGGGGAGGGGGAGTCTGAGGAGGGCGAGGGGGAGGGGGAGTCCGAGGAGGCGGGGGAGGGGGAGTCTGAGGGGGAGGGCGAGTCTGAAGGGGAGGGGGAGGGGGAGTGCGAGTCTGAGGAAGAGGCGGAGGGCGAGTCTGAGGAGGGGGAGGGGGAGTCTGAGGAGGAGGGGGCGGGGGAGTCTGAGGAGCAGGCCGTGGAATGTATCGAGAGGGCCAGGCGGACTGCGGTGGAAGTGTTCGAACATCCGTCGGGAATTCTGTAGCTCGGGCAGGTGGAGGCAGAGAGTGACGCTGTGGAGGGGGGAGGGTTGCGGGAGGAGGGGGAAAGGTTGAGGGGAGAGTGGGATGGGTTGGGGTAGGAGTGGGAGGCAGTGTAGGGTAGATCTGGCGAGGTGGAATCTTCTGAATTTATTTACATTTTTTTTGTAAGATAAAAGTAAATGTGAACTAAATATGTATAACAAATATTCGTTCAAATGGCTTCCTATTTCCCAGACCTTCTTCTTCAGAGTCTCCTTCAGCCTCCGCCTCTCCTCGGGATCACTCGGAATATTGAACATGCCTTGCACCCGCTGGTGTGCCTCTGCTCTTCTCTCTTGAACTGGCCGAGGTCTCTGATAGGGAGAGGCCGGAACTGATTGTGAGACTTGCGAGGGCGGAGAGACAGGACGGAATTGGCCAGAGGAGACAGCAGGAGAGGAGGGTGGAGGCTGTGGCTGACGAGCCACTGGCACGTGGGCGAAAACTGGCGCAGCCCAAAGAAAAAACAGATGCACATAAATGAGAAAGCAGAAAGGAGAAGAGAAAAGAGAAATTTACCTGTGGTTGATTAGAGATATAGGCATAGTTGGGAAGTGAAGAAAGAGTTTCGTGAGTGAGGGAGGCCGACTCTCCTTCTCCTTCCCTCATCCCTACTATCGCATCATCCAGGGTAGCGGCTTGGCCACTTCTCATCTTCTCCATCAACCTCTGAGGTCACATCGGCCATCAATACGTTTACCTCATGCCATCCACGGCTACTTTTTGTAGTAGCTTCAAGAGATAGCGAGAATAGGAAGACTGAGAGGTGAAAGAGAGGCAAAGGGAGAGGGAACGAGAGAGAGAGAGAGAGAGAGAGAGAGAGAGAAAGAGAGAGAGGAGCACTTGGGAAAGAAGAGAAAAAATAAAGTGTGAACTAAATTAAGTTAACGAGAATGATCTCCCGGGTTCTTCCCGTCTACATAAAAATAAAATAGAATAAAGAACCCGAGCGAGTTGAACGGGATGCATTCGAAGTGTTTTGACAACTGTCGTGGTTCCATCTGGATTATGACGAATAATCTGAGTTTGTCCACCGGAATGAGTTCGTTGCCGAGACTGCAAAGGATATCACCATTCGAGGTGAATCTGCAGTAAAGGACCCGCAAAGATCTGAGACTATAGCTTCCTTTGCTATCTCTCCATATGCCGCTCCATGCCAGTCTATTTCTCGGTCTCTATTCTCTCTCTCTCTCTCTTTCTCTCTCTCTCTCTCTCTCTCCTCCCTATCGTCATTCTCAGTCTAACACTAGTGTGCACAGCCTGTTGAATCCGTCTCTCTAGAATAGAGGGAGGGACGTCTCTCTGTGGTTGAAGATGCCTGATTTGCTCGGGGGGCATCCGCACTGGGACAACTGGAGTTCGCTGGTTCGCGAAGCTCTTAAAGGCGCTCAATATGGCCAAAATATTAGATTTCTATGAATAACTGTATGAACACGATGAATGAGTCCTTATCTATGTATGCTTGTCTTCGCGTACGTTGACATCGAAGAGTAATAAAATGAAAGAAAGAGTCGTTGCTTACATGCATGGTCTGCCGTTGGCGTGCGATACGAGATGCTTCGATCTGCGACCTCCCCCCGTCTCCCACTGCGAACTCCCCGCAGATGTCCATGCAATGTTCGAAGGAGAAGTAACGATTGGAGTTGCCGCCGCAGCCAGTCCACGTACTCAAGATACCGGACGATGCTTTGCTTTGTTCCATCAAGTTTCCTTTCGTATTAAATATATATGAAAGAGTATTACTCAGGCATATTGATTAGTTCCCTTACCCGCAGACACACTGCTTGGTAGTCCAGTCGAAGTGGAATCGTTCAATGTCACTTTGGCAGTGGCCAGGATCGGGAGGCTGAGAGCATCTTTGCTGCTTTGTCTCTTCCACTCCCAAGAAGCGACAAGACGAGTCGCATTCTGCAGAGGCTCCATCATTTCTTCTCACTTTCTGCTTTGTTTTTCTGGACATTTTGCATTTTAATTAAATCCACATTCTCTATTTTTGCAAATCCACTTCGGACTGTGTAACTTTGCGAAGAAAGAAACCTAACGGCAGTCACTGACATGGAAGACAAAGTTTGTGAAATTGAGAAAAGAGAGAGAGAGAGAGAGAGAGAGAGAGACCATGAGAGAGAGAGAGACCGAGAGAGAGAGAGAGAGAGAGAGAGAGAGAGAGAGAGAGTTGGTGAAGGATAATAAGGGGTAATTGAAAAAAGGGAACATATGGAGGAACAGTTGACTGAAATATGAGAAACAAAAGAAACCAGAAATTGAGAAGTTTGAAATGGCATGTAATGAGGAACGATGCTGAGAAGAGACTTCAAGGGATGAGCAGATAGAAAAAAAGAGATGAGAGATTAGAGACTGAGAATGGCAGAGCGAAAATGATAAGGAGATAATGAGAGGGGGCGAGTGAGAGAGGAGACAGAGATAGATTTAGAGAAAAGAGATAGATTTAGAGAAGAGTTGAAAAAGAAGAAAGAAGGAACAGATGAACCAGGACAAGAGCGGCTGTTGTAAAGGACAACAAAGCACCTTCAGACATTCAGAAAAGACACATAAAATAATAGGAATTTGGTCATAAGGAGAAAAAGTACGAACACTGCAGCAATGTAAAAAATACATAATTTGTACATTTAAATGGTGTAGTCAGGAAGGCTAGTTGATTACCTTGCTGTGAATTAAATCGATTGGCGTTTCCATTGCATCCTCCGTAGTAGAACTGCCGACAGCGATGAGCAAATCGGTCGTAATGCCTGCGGACGAGAAATGGAGAAATCTCTTTTAATCACTTATCTATCTCGCTCTCTACCTATCTCTCTCTCTCTCTCACTCGATGACTCTATCACCTTCTTTCTTCATCTCTCTCTCACTCGAATCCTTCTCGGACGTACTAAGGATTAGTCAGAAGCCCCGGAAACTTTAATGAATTTAAAAAAAATGACGATAACTTGTATTTCGATTCTACAATTAATTATTGCCTTCTTACCTCTTATTTTCACGTACCAAAGACTGAATTTTTAGGAGTTCAGATTGAAAAGTGATCCCTGCTTAAAAACCGCTCGAACCATTGAACGACATAGCTGGTACAGTCTCCACGGTCCGCCGGTTGATTACAAGCAGGATTGGCTAGAAGTTCTTGTGCCACGGCGGTGTGTAGAAACAGAAGGAAAAGCACGGGAGCCATGGCTTCTGTTCAGTGCCAGTAACACTGAGCTCTCCCCACAACTTAAGAGGGGGAGAAAAAAATGACCGAGCGTGGAAACTCCTCCGTCTCCCAAAGACCGCCCTCATTATGCCAGGTCCTCCCTGCTTCCTCAGGGTGTAAACCACTGCCCCCACCAGCCAGCCTGGCAGATTTATCGGCGGCACAACAAGAAGCTCACCCCATCAATCCAACTCTGCTTCTTCACACTTGCAAGGGCAGCCGCTTAATCTCCTGCAGACTTTATCAATCTACAGCTATTTAAAACGGAACCCGTTAACATTATAAGGGATGAAAAATATATACATTTCACAGGTTCAGTTTCATAACTTTCGGCCTATCAGCACAATGTGGACAAAGTTATCAGGATAAGCAAGATTCTGAACCATCCAAAGAAGGGGAGTGGTGAGAGGGAGACTGATACCGTGGGAGATGGCAGAGACCTTCTGCACGAATTCCTCTCCACCTTCCAGTCGAGTCAAAGCATCCTCCAGAGTTAAGAGAAGACCATCTTTCTCTCGCGGACACAACGAGATTTGCCGAACCGCCTCCCCTGTCTGAAGTACAAATGCCAATAACCGTAACCTTTATCGAGAAATAGAAAACTGAGAGGAAGCTCATTCCTTTTGCTTCCACCTTCTATAAAACTAATCGAGCAACGAATAATGGAATACTTTTGACAACCATAAAATCCACCCGTGCCATTACATAATAAAATTTAAAGTTGGAGATGTACGAGACAATCCGCTGAGGATTGAATGGGAGATTTGACAAGTTGTTTTCGCATTTTTCAAGTTTCATTGTTGTTGATAATTTCTCATGAAATAACTGTAAAACCACCATGCGCCTTTTACAATTAGTAATGCAGCACCATCGCCAAGAATCATTGATTTGGCTGTGAAATGGCACCATGCTAACGTCTACTCTCGCAATCCGACATCGGAAATGTTTTCAATACGCAAATTTTTTTTACATTTTATATTACTATTTTAAACTTTACCGTGATAGAACACTTACTAAAAAAGAATGTTTTTCAACAGAGAGAAAAAAGTAAGTCAAATATTCAGGTCACTTAGCTTATCAGAGAAGCATACATAGGTTGCATTTTTATTTCACATATCCAGATGGATTGCTACGCTAGGGAACCAATTTTCATTGCCTTTCCTATAAAACCAATTGTGCCACCCGTGCCGGGACAGAATCCTGATGTTGGCAATTACCATCCAGCAAGATTTAAAGATCAATATAAATTAGCAGAGGGACATTTTGGAGAAAAAAAAAGTTAAATTATTTTTCGACCGTTGCATCCTATCTGGGCTGGTGAAATCTAAATCCTCCAACTCTTGTTAGCAAAAAAGTAAATTTAGAACTCTTAGTACAGCAAATTCAAATATAAATTTAGCTCATACAGTCGAATAAAGTCAAGTAAGCAAGTTATTCGTATTCATAACAATGTTGTCCACTTCTTCCTTACGTACGCTCTCCCGACGGAGAAAGGGGGGGGGGGATAACTTCTTAAATTCTCTCAAAAATGCCCTTTCGTGTCACGTACGAATACACTGGGCACTCTCGAAAAGGCGTTTGTAACAATAAGTGTCAGGCCGCCTGATGGTATATATTAGAGGGAATAAACTAGTCCATGTTGCATTATCCCTTACATCGTAAATCGAATACTTTTTCCTAAGATCCACACGACCAGTGAGTTGGCTTTGAACTATATAATTTCGCTTAAAAACCCACCTTGTAGAAGCGAACTGGAACGCGCAGGAATTCTTCTTTACTTTCTTCAGCCAGTTTGCGATTCACATTCCAGAATTCATCAAAATTTCCTAAAAAGAGAGTTTAAAAAATCGTATACAGTACGAATCTTCAAGAACTGCGTTCGAACCATGGGAGAAAGCATTCCAGAGTTGCTTGTGCTCATGAGGTTTCATGGACTGAATGACCTCTGCTTTCCTCCTCAAATAGTCTGCTTCTTTGATTGTTTGAATGAACATGGACTGCAGTACATTTCGTCCAACACTCCCGGCAAAGTCAGAAGAAGAATCCTGAGCACAGATGGTTTACAGATTTTTTTTGTTAGCATAAAAGCAAAATTACGTTTCTTCGATAGAAATTCATAAGAATTTGGTGGACAAATTTCACATCAAATGGATAAGGAGTCAGTCAGCGCTTTGCCCAAGTAACAAAGTTTCAAACCTTGATCTTAACAGAAATTGTCCACGGCAAGGCGTCGTCATTCTTATGTAAGTCATACAAGACTCCGACTGGATAATATCTGTAACGAACGCAAAAGTAGGTGACGAATGAAAAAAAAAATTTAAATAAATTTGTCGTAGTTCGCAAAAAAAAAAGAACTAACAGCTTAAGCTGAACTCTATTGAACTCCAGACAAAGATGCTCCAAATCAAGTTTCGCATCCTCGCAAAGGGAGGAGAAGAAGGCGAGCACCTTCGGAAGAACAAGAGGTAAGTAGCTCGTTCGCTGCACCATTGTCTAAAGCAGAAAACAAATAAACAGAAAAATAGAAAGACAATGTTAACAGCTAGAAAAACTAACATAAAATGCTCGGGACGATTCAACGACGTCGGAGTCGAGGACGAACTCGACAGGAACGACGCCTTCCCATATCTTCCTGGAGATCTCGTAGTCGTGATTCATCTGTACAGTTTTTGAGCAAACTTGAAAGAGGAATTGCAGAGCAATTTTAGTGTCTTAAAGTGCACTATGCTGCATCTCGGGAAAAAGGACAGCAACTGCTACGCAGCGAAAAAGCAGCAAAGTTCCCATTTAGCAGCGAATATTTGAAATAGCAGTGCTAAAATGCAAGGGTAGTCATTCTCAAACGAACGATTATTTAACTGCTAAGCTATTTAACTGCTAAGCTCGTGCTTCGCTCTCATTTAGTGAAAAATGCGCTTATATGGTCGTCCCTCCCATATAACCCAGATTACCCCCTCACCAGTGTCCCGTTCAAACTACCATAAGATAAAGAACTTTATCGAATAGGACACGACCTGGTCCGGTAGAAAAACGAAAGTCCCCTTTGTGAAGATGGGAAAGGAGGAGAAAAGCGACATCTAGAGATGGAGGGGCATCAGCTTGTACCCCTGAGACCGAGGGAATCTCCCATTCAAGGAGAAGACCAAGTAATTATACCAGCCTTCCCTCTACGAGGTAAAGTGAACCGTGAGCAAGGCCATGGAAGCCCCTACTTCCCAGGACGTATCTAGTATGATTTTGCCCATGGCTTCCGCCGCTAAACGCCTGCTAATTGACCAGCCCTGGTCCGTAAGTAACTCTCTTCTGGCCTTGACCGCCTGTTACTTCTTCTAAGTTTCCAGGGTAACCTCAGGAGTGGTGCAGAACCCTTGTAACATCCATGAATAAGGCCATGTCTAACCTGATCCCTTCAACTCTCCTGTGCCTCCTGGTAGAGCGGGTCGAACCGTTTCCCGCCTGATTGCCCCTCGCTGCTCCCGCTTCTGGGTGGCGAAGAGAGCCTCCTGCTCGCACCGTCCCAATCAACTGCAAGATATATACAGTTAGAAACCAGTTAAGAGACCTAGTCCCTTATGGTTACACCTCTCACTATAACCACCGAGTTAAATTCCTATCTGACATATCTCGAGATCTGACTGTCTTATTACGACACGAATGTGGGTTGTAATTGAGAACCCGAATTTTCCACTGAGGAAGGAAAACATCCGCTATGTTGTGACCCCAGCCATGATTGGACAGTAAAAACGATAACTGTTTATCTTGCCTTCGCTCAGCTATCTGTATCTCCAATTCAGGGTTTTGAATACATATCCAGATGCCCATTTTAACCGCCAACTGGTAGGGGTCCTAACTGATACACCGAGCTCACCCGAGAGCGGACAAGGAAAAAATGCCGCATTGACTCCCAAGGTGACTGAACCATAAACAGCCATAAGTATGGGTACTGCTTGATGTCTCAAGCCCCTATGTAGGACAATCCATGATATGTGAGCCTACTTCTTCACACAAAGTAAATGTGGGACACTAAGCATTCAACTTTTCCTCTACTAACCCAGATCCTCTTCCGATGGTGGAGAGAACTCCGCCTTCTAGAGCCCGGAGCCCGCTTCCGTCATCGGCCTCGCTCTTTCTCGGACACTGCAATTCGACTGATAGAGTTGAATTCAACGATTAGGGGAAGGAGGGCCGAATCGCCTCTCGGGAAGAAAAGATTCAAACTAACTACCCGGTTCCACATTCATGAAAAGGGAACGAGTCTGAGTGTCACGTCTACTAACCCGGCTCCTCTTCATACAGCGCGTCTGCTATGACGCGAGCGTCTGGGCGGTTGCAAAAGGCGAGGGCCCTCTCCTCCGTGAAGAGACCGTCCATCCGGACTGCCTGCCGCCTGGTCTGCATTCCCCCGAGGCGCCTCTTCGCTTGTTCCCGCCCGGAGAGCGCTTTAGCCACGGCCTTGCTCTCTATCGGATAACTGCAATCCGATCGAATTAAACGCACCTTCGCCGACACAGTTAAAATCGAAATGATTAGGGGTCCTATGAGAGGACCCAAATCCTCTCTAAGGAAGACGAGCCTTCCCACTAAGTACGCGGTTCCTCCCTCATGAAAACAAGGAACGGGTGTGGGTCCTAACTGAGGAAGCGAGGACCGCCACGCGTAAGAAAAACCCCACCGCCGTGACACTACTCCCTCATGTAAGGGGCAGCTCTTAAGCAAACGTACACAAGCCCGGCTTCGCTGAAGCGGAGGAGCTTCTCCGCCTGCTCGCCCGGAGTCCGCTTCAGCACTCGGGCATTCGCACCACTGCAATCACATCGAAGTCAAAACCTCCTTTAACTGGCTGATGTAAGGACTAGTCTTGACCCAACTAACTCAGATCCTCTTATCCCGGAAGAGCGTGCTCCGCCTGCTTCCGCCCGGGGAGTTCTTCAGGCCACACCCTCTCGTCCTCTCTCACCACTGCAATCAGATCGACGTTAAATCCACCTTTAACTGGATGGTCTTAACATTAGTTTACCGCCCCTCATCAAGGTACGGCCAGCAGATACGGGTCCCATGAGGACCCGTCCCTTACTACACTAGTTTACAGTCCCTCATCAAGGGAGTGCAAACGGATACGGGTCCCATGAGGACCCGTCTTCCTCCCCATGAGGGAGGGCAACCAGCTCTGGTTGTGTGGGGTTGACCCTACGGTCATTGCAACAGAAAACTACCTTATCGGGCGACTCGTGGCTCCTCTCCAAGCAGACCGGGGAGGAGCGCTACTTGTGTAGTCTGCCACCCGATATCCGGCTCTACTCCGCTGGCTCTTGAGCAGAATGGCCGCCAGACGTAGATTCGCTTCTGATATCCTGGAATTAAAACGTAATACCGCCCTTAAGACACACTAGTAATTCCAACTGAAAGTGTTACAAACTAACCCAACCAACCATATCTTCAACAAACAACTCCTGAAAAAACAAAACTATGGAAAACACCTCCAAAAACAAAGTCACCAACACTCTACGACCAGCGATCGTAGAAATGTCTTCTCCCTCCTCTACAACCCTTTGCTCAACTGCTACCGTACCCGGCCAACTTGCACATCAACATTCAAAACCATCTTCACTACTCCCCACACCCTGCCTATTTCACGGTCCACTTGGTGATGATGGTAATCATCAAGTAATAGAAGTGCTAAAGTGCAAGGGTAGCTGTGCAATTTAACTGCTAAGCAGTTGCTTTTGAAGTGCGTAGCAGTTGCTGTCCTTTTTCCCGAGATTGAGAAACACTGATCGTGTGCACACTACCGTAATCGTTCCACAATTTTTAAACTTAAAATTTTTTTAATTTGATTTCGCTGGAGAGCTATTCCTTCTTGAACTACAAGTGTTTTTGTTGTGGTTTTAAATTGAGGGTGTTCTTGAAGTACTGCGTGCACTGGCTGTCGTCCGCGTTGAGTGTCATCCAACACTTTTTTTCTCGGATGATGTCTCGTCAACCACGGCTCCAATAATCGGGTACGTCTTCTCTAATTCTTTACTTGCTTACGGTTTTCTTCTAGAAAATTAATTCGTGCCCACTTTCATTCCGAAAGTATTTGCAGTTTGGCTTGACACATGTGAGAAAGTGTCCCTCCCTGATCCTATTGGGTGCCTCCAATCAGTGCTGAACTCGGTCATGACTCCAGGGGCCGGGGGGTACGAAGCCAAAAAATGCCTTTTTTTCGGTCAAAAATCACATTTATTGGGAGAAAATGCCTTTTTGCAGGGAAAATGTAGCTTTTCTCTGAACAGGCCTGGAGGGGGTGGGTTCAACAAGTTTTTGGGCAGGCCGGGGGATGGTTCAACACGGTGCATGCACCGACCTTGTTCAGCGCTGCCTCCAATTGATATCCACTAGATGACGCAGCCCATTTCAGTGCTAAATTGTCAAATAGGCTCGGCAGTTTTTTAATATTCTTATCCTAATGTTATTTTCGAATGGCGTAGGCAGAGAGAGGATATCTTCTCTGCCTCTAGCCGGAAAGGGAAGGAAGCACGAAATTGATAGAGTTGCAAGGCAGAGTTTGGCTGTGTAGATAGCGACAGATTTTGTTTGTGTGGTGGTTGTTTGGCTGGCCATCCCAGTCTGCTGCCTCGACCAAAGAGCGCCGGCTCGGCTTGCCCACTCTCACCCCTCCCTGAGACGAAGAAAGAGCAGCGACGAGAAACGTCCGAGTTTGATAGGAAAGGAAGGGGAGGGCAACAGAAGTGGGTGAACCGAGAGAGAAGAGAAGGAACGAGTGCCGTTTGCAGAGCAGGCAAGGGGATGGGGGCGTGGTCTCTGTTGCTGCCAACTTCTCTCCCATTTCCCCTTTCTCTCCCGATCTCTGTTTTCTCCCCCTCCCTCTCCCGCATTGATCGTCCGCTGGCGTCCGTTCTCCTAGCCGGGCGCCGTGACCGCGTCTCTCTCTGCCTGTCGCCGTCTTCGGTACTCGTGGCTCCCTCTCTCTTCTTTCCATAATTACACCACACATCAGATATTCCCCTGTGACGTAAGGAGCATATTTTTGTGTTGCGATGAAATTAGTTCGTCGATGGAAAAGCATGGCTGTTTATTTAACCATTCTCTCCTCTTTCTTGTTCACCGTATCAGTAAGTACTGCTCCGCTCTTTGCATCGTCTGTATGTCGGTTTACTTATCACCTTTGGCCTTCTTTCTATAATTGACAGTACTCGCATTTTACGTTTCCTCTCAGTTCTGCGTCTTGCGCTGTGCAACTGTTGTGGGTGTTTTGAACCATCTTATCCCCTTCATCTCGATTCTCCTGACATTCCCAACCCCCTCACTCGTCCACTCTCCTTGCCCAATGAATGGGCGAGAAACTAAAGAGAATGTTGTGAGAGATGTCATGGAGGAGTCTTTCGTCTCCTGTCCCCTTACTTCTCACTTTCTCTCTTCGACTGGTCACTCCAAAATCTCCTTTTATTTCCTACTCCACTAAATGCAGTAAACACTAGGGGGAAGTGTCATTGAACTGCGACTTGTGTAGAACATTCTGAAAATTATAATTGTGGAATCCATTCCCTCACAATCCTCTTGTCTTGTTTTTCATCTCCTCTCACTCAACCCTGTAACCCTCTCATAACTTTCTCCAAATTGTTGACTCCCAACCCGATGGTTCTCATATTGGAAAGGTTAACGGGGGTTTACGTCGATGTTCGGATCTCATTTCATGAATATTTGCAATGTCAACGTCCAGCTGATCTTTTCGTATTAAAAAATTTTTCGTCGCTACCTTACTTATTAATTTCTTCCATACATTCAACTTTTGTTTTTCTTATATTCGAAGGAACCTCTATTTCTCCGTAATGCAAAAGGAATGACTGAACCTGAGACTGCGGTTGTCTTGAGCCTAGTCAATATTGTTTCCCATTGGCATCTGGGAACATTGTTCCTTTTCCATTACTCTGCCTTGGTTTGCTTATCATCTCTGCGTATTGTGTCAGGGAGCCCGCCACTTCTTCTCTAATAATAAGTGGTGTCTTGTTTGTGTCAGTCTCCCTTCGTATTAATAGTTTCTTTATTGCGTTCTTGCTCTCGCAGCGCTTTTCTCATCTTCTCTTTCTGTCTGTGTCTCTCTCTCTCTCTCTCTCTCTCTCTCTCTCTCTTTCTCTTCCCCCTCTCTGTGCATTTCTTGCTCGCTGCTCAATTCGTGTCATTGCTTCATGTATACTGCCAATGCTCATCAGTGTTCCCTTCCCTGCAAGCCTCTCTCCAATCAATACGTGATAACTTTGACTGTCCCCAAGTTGCTTCCTGACGAAGAAGTAAGCCTTAGAATATTTCAGCTGCAGCCTTTCCCTCCCCGCCTCCCCCCTCGTCCCATTGAATGACTGCTTCGCCGCTGACGGCTACTGCGAGATTTTAGAGAAAGAGAAGAGGAAGGAGAAAGAGAGAGAGAGAGAGAGCAAAGACGAGAGAGATGAAATGATATATAAGGGGAAGCGGAGTTAGTGGCAGAGAGAAGTGATGTTCTGAGCGTCCATGCTTGAGGGAGGCAATTGCGAGTTTGCTGCTCTATTTCTCTCTCTCTCTCTCTCTCTCTCTCTCTCTCTCTCTCTCTTTCTCTCACTTTCTCTCTCTCTCTCTCTCTCCTTCTCTCTTTCGCACACTCTGTTCTCTTTCTCGTTTCCCCTCCCATGATTTCACTTTGTCTTGTCGTTCGTTCACTTCAGAAGCTCTTCGCCCTCCGGGGAACACAATTTAACTTGGCCATTTTGAATGGTTTGCGGCCTTTCGCTTCTTGTTGGCGGCTAGCGCTCCTTGCCTTCGCCATTTCCTGCCTCTGTCTATTCTTTTCCCCATCTCTCCACGCCCCCCCCCTCTCCTCCCCTCTCTCCTGTCTGCAACCTCTCTTCCCCTCTCCTGTCTCGCTTCCCTTCCCCTGTCTGCACCCTCTCTTCTCCTCTCCTCTCTCGCTTCCCTTCCCCTCTCATTCCTCAATTGCCCTCTCTTGCAGCATCCGTTCCTCCGTCGCCTCACGAGCAGACTGGGAACGGCAGTCCTGTCTGCTTCTCCAAATGACGACTTCATGGCCGGAGCCGGCGCCACGCCGCTCCATCTCAACTGCTACCAGGCCAAGCGAGGTTCTTTCTCTCTCTCTTTCTCTGTCTCTCACTCTCTCTCTTTCTCTCTCCTCTCTCTGTCTCTCTCTCTCTCTGCATATCTTTCATTATCTTCTTTCTTCTTGCTTCTACTTGCCCCATCTCCATCTTTTACCAACTCTTTTTATTCTCATTTATAATTCTCTGAGTTTCTTTGCTCTTTCTCGACGTAGTCATCCTCTTAAGCCAATAATGATTTACTGGTAGCTTAGCGGACTCGGGAGTGTTAGAAAAGCAGAGGAAGAGTTTTCTTTCTCATTGTCATGCCGAGTGGTGGCTAAAAGAATTAACCGGCGGTGGGCAGCCACTTTTTTACTCTTCGGGAATTCTGTGCAGAGCAAAGCATCACAAGCGTTCTTTTGCATAGCCCTGGTCAAGGATCTTTCAAATGGGATAGGTGTGGATAGAGAACCTACTGCTGATAAAAGTCGCATCGAGCGAATCTTTGCAAAACCTATCATTTAATTTTGTTCTAGTTTTTTTTGCATAACTGTTCTGCTGCACACTCGTAAATTTTAAGCACCTGTTTAAGCAATTCCAAAAAGATACCTCCAGCATAACAATTGGTTTGTGTTTATAATGAAAGAATGTGGCGTAGAATGTCATTGGTCTTCGATCTGTTGTTAAGACTTCTTTCATTTGCTTTCTTTAGCTTTTCCTAGTTTTTCCCTTTGGTCCGCTTTCAATCTCTTTGAACGACTTCAAATCACGGAAATCTCTCCGTTAACCTCGTTGTATTTCCTTTTATTCTTTTCTTCTCCATCGCTTTTTCCCTATCTCTTTTCAGAGATATTTTCTGTCCTGCTCCTTTTTCTATCTTTTCTCCACTCTATGCCTCTCTCGCTCTCTCTCTCTCTCTCTCTCTCTCTCTCTCTCTCCTCACACTCCTTCTGCCCGTCTCTTTTTCCGTCTCACCTTCTCACCCCTTTCCTTCATATTTTTTTCTTTCAATGACAATGTAATGAATTTTTGCTTAGAAGGAAATTCTCGGAGGCATTCACCTGACTATTTAATTTTTGAAAAGAACGGGCTCTTCAATAGGAGTTAGGCTTACAGATATTTCACATCACTCTCTTGTTGTGCGACTCTCTCCCTTTCTCTCTCTCTCTCTCTCTCTCTCTCTCTCTCTTCCCTCTCTCTCTCTCTTTCTCTCTCTCTCTCTCTCTCTCTCTCTCTCTCTCTCGTTTTCCCTTTTCCTCTATCCTAGTCGTCCCTTTCTCTTTCATTTTCTCTCATAGCCTAAGTTAATCGAATCTTCCATTGTAATCCCAGTCTTTCAGGTTCTCTCTTTGTTTCCATCCATCTGCTCTGCCCCCCTCGTGATATCAAAATTCTATCGGCCTTCCGTTCATATCATATTTATCGACATGTGCACATTCCCGGAGAACACTGCAGAGAAGGGAAGAAGAGATAGGGTGGAGGGAGGCAGAGGAGGGGAGAGTAAAGAGAAAAAGAGGTTAGAAGGTGAGAGATTGGGGGGGGACGAGCAAAAGAAGAGATCTTCCTTAGTCGGGGTAAGTAATAAACAGATTTGCGTCAGATATCCATGACTTTGACTGGGGAAACTTCCTAATTTTCCGTGTATTGAGAAAGCACGTGAGAAGGGTTGCTAATGAGCAAAGATGGGATGAAGACCTTCCCGTCAATACGGAAAAGGCCTTCCTCTCAATGTGAACACGAACGAGGAAAATATGTTGAGCGGATTGATTACAAATATCCAGCTGTTATTAGAATTATTTCTTGAAAATATTATGTTCGATAGAACCTGGACACCTGCTATACATTCTTGTGAAGTTGTGTTGTAAGACCAATTTATACCCAATTTATCAACGAGAGATGGCAAGACGTGCAGTGCATCTGAGAGAGATTACACACTTTATTCCCCATCAACATCCGATTCCTTGTGTTGGCGTTAAGATCTTACACTCTGCAGAGTTGTTTTGGATCACGGCGTGCAAGAGGACGCACAAAAGAAGAAGGAGTAAAGAAATAGAAGAAAACAAAGAATTCTATTCTTACTATCAGAAGAATTAGAAATGAGGATAATACAGAGAAAGAAATGACGTGAAGAATAGTTGTGTTTGAGATGAATCGATTCTACTCGTCGTTCTTCCCCGACCGTCGCGCAGTGGAAGGGCCGGTGCAGGGGTACTCTCCCTTGCAGAACGGAGATGCCTCTCAGCCCCTGCCCCCTGCCTTATCTCTGCCTGCCGGAGTCGTTCCCTCTCAAGCACCCCCACCTCACTTCTTCCATGTCAGCGAATCAGCTCGAGCCCGTAGAGCAGTTGTTTCATCAAGGAATTGGGGCCATTGGTCGAAATATCAAGAGGAATTATTGCCACTTCTAATTAGCATTAGTAAAGTAGTAGCAATTGTGTATGAAAGATAGAATTGCAGGAAGAGCCTGCGGCGTACTGCCTCCCACTTGGAAGAGGCTTTGATCCTTGCCGATTCTCCCCACCACAACTTGATACTCCTCCAGCTGTCAGCTCTCTCTTTCTAACCTTCCCCAACTCGTATTCCCCTGATGTGTAGAGATGAGATATAGTTTTAATTAAAGGCCTGTTTCACGAAATCCTCCCGGAACCATTATCATTGAAAAGGTGGACCCCGGACAACCGACATTATAGGGCCGTTTAAGCCAATGAAGCAGTGCCGTCTCTTTTTCGAAATTCTGACTTTCCCGACGAATCAGAAGCCAACTGACTGTTTTGAAAAGTGTTAGGGAAGGGAACAAATACATGGCAGGGTTGATGTTACAAACCCACTCTTTCTTTGGCTCTTTGGTTGCTCTGCCTCATCCTGAATTTTATGTTACCTTTTGGCAATATGTCTCACCTACCCATCTCGTTATCACTGCGGTTTTTATCCTTTGTGTTAAGAAAAAAAAAACAGGTAGATTTTTTTTAGGTATTTGGCTCCCAGCATTTCTAGTAGTACCTAAGTGTGGAGAAAACCGTGGATAGATAAATTTTTATATTTCTTTTTTATATATAAAAGAACGAGAATTGAACAGAGCTTGTCGTATTCGGAATTGAAAAATAAGGTTGAGCATGTGAAAGACTGGTCGGATTTGCCTTGGGAAAATATGGTGATGTCATAAGTTGTGTGATTATGAGTGCCAAATATCACCCAATGCCATATAAGCTCTAAGATAGATAATAACATTATTCTCTCGATTCATTATTGTAAGGTTATTGTTATAATCAGTCAGGTTGGTTATTGTTATAATCAGTCAGGTTGAATTCGCACTTGTTTTATCCTGTGTGAAAAATTTAAATCCCACATTTATAGTGAACAACGGGTTTACTTTAGAAATTTTATATTCCTTAAGTGAAGAAGCTTCCTTTCTAGGACACTCGCCCTTCCTTCTCATTCGATGCACAGTCACAGCAATGGCAGCCCATGGATGTGGAGAGGGAGAAGGGCCAGCAGATGGCCGACTTCTCCTCTCCGGGCTGCACGGAGGCACTGGGCCACGGACTCGCCCGGCTCTCCTTCCCCCAGCCACTCTCCAGCAACAGCATCTCCTCATACAGGTATACTCTACCCTTCCGTTCTCTAGATGTCTTTAACATAAAGGGGTTTGTACGTCTCCGTTGTTGGTTAAAGGGATATGTGGTCAGTGGGATCAATTAGTTGGAGAATAAGAAGAAAACAGGATAAAGGTAGGCAAATTAGCTTAAGAATGCCATTTGGAGAAGAGGATTGCCTCTTCTGCGTACGACTCTATAAATATATCTTCTCATCAACAGATTCCTTCTCTTAGAATACGACTGATGAGTGTGGAAGACGTGGAGAAAGTCTCCTCGCCACTTCTTCATTCCCTGTTTCGCATCCGCCACCGAGCCACAGGTCTCTCACAATCCTTCTTTCTCATGTTCTCTCTTTCTCTCTCTCTCCTCCCTATTCTCTCTCACGTCTCTCACTTTCTGTCGTTCTGTCTCCCTCTCTCTCGCTCTATCCCTCCCTCTCTCACACATATACACCTTCCTTTAAAACACCTTCTCTGCTTATCTATCTAATTCGCCTTTCTTTATTTTCCATGTTCCCACTTCGACCAACTGTATTATACTTTTACATTTCTCCGACTTCACTTCTTTTCTTTTCAGCTTTGCTAAGGAATGGGCATGTAAATTGAATTTACGTGCTGCATAGATGGATAGGCAGGGCCTTGTAGACATTCTCTTCATCTTCTCGGTATCTGCTGTCTTAACTTCTCTCACTAACTTCTCTCCGTCTTTCTCTCTCTTTCTCTCTCTTTCTCTCTCTTTCTCTCTCTCTCTTTCTCTCTCTCTCTCTCTCTCTCTCTCTCTCTCTCTCTCTCTGTCTGTCTGTCTCTTTTTATGCCTTGTTTACATTTTTGATTCCTTCTCATTGTTTTGTTCTCTTCCTTTCGTCTACTTGTTTGTGCAACGAGAGCGTGCTGCCCTATGATTGCCCACCCGCAGCAGACACTCATACATCGCAGACAGAGAAGCCATAAACGGGTGAGGGAGAGAGAGAGAGGAAGGAAGAGAGAGAAGTGAACGATTAGGGGGGTTCAGAAGGTGGGAGAGATAAGAGTAGAGATAGAAGGAGGAAGAGAAACGAATGCAGTATTCTGTGCGAGACGATGGCAGGAGGTTGTCTAGCAAGCGGGGCGCTGCAGGAGCCGAATTCTTTCCACGCTTTGAGTCCTTTTTCGCTCCCTTTCTTCCCCTCTCGCTCACTTTCTCTGACTCTCGACCCCCCACGTTTCCCACGCTCTCTTCCTCTCTCTCTCTCTCTCTCTATTGAAGCTTCCATGCATGCAGTTACTAGACACGGCAGCAGCCTCATTTGCGGCCGAGAGTCTCTTTGCGGATACAGGCAACTCTGCCGCCGGGAATCCGTCTTTATTCGAAGACTGCCCCTCTTATTTCTTCACTCCCTGTCTCTCTCCTCATCTTTCTTTCTCTCTCTCTCTCTCTCTCTCTCTCTCTCTCAATCTCTATGTCTCTTTCATACCCTCTCCCCTCACCTTCTCTCTCTTCGATGTCTGCTTGCTAGCTTCATCATGTCTGTGGCTGTTCTAATCCGTATTCACGCCCCCTGAAGTCGTCTGCTCTGCCCTTGTTTCGTCCTCCCTTTTCTTCCTCAATCCATGTTTTCTCTGACTTTTCTTTGTAGTATTTTGACATTTCGAACGAGATTTTGTGATGTCAGAATGGAAGGCGGTGAGTTGTTGATAATGCTGGCTTATGTTCGGTGGGAGGCATTTCCGAATTTTGTTTTAGACATTTATTATTACATTCTAAATAATTTGCGGCGGAGAGAGGAGAAAATGTAGAGAGTTCGATGAGACAGTGCAGGAACGATGAAAAGGGGAATTGTAACGATTAGAGTGATCGGAAGCACAACATGTACTGACGGTAGGTTGGCTAGAGTAATGCGTCATTATATTAGAGGGATAATGGGAGGCAGTGGATTCTGCTGTTCTTGGTTCAACCACTTTGAGTTTGCGTAGATCACAGTACTTGAAAAGCATGCAGCTAGTGTAAAAGGGCTGCAAAGCGATGTTTGAAGTGGGAATGGGAAGCAATCAATTGCTACAGCCCACGTGAGATGATAACGTTCGATTTTGCAAAGGCTTGGGAGAAGAGCGACGGGATTAATAGGATGGACAGAGTGCAGAAAGAGAACTCTCTTCCCTTTGGAAAGGGAAGATTATCATTTGCAGGAAACGCGAGAATGGATAAGAGAGGTGAATGAATGTCAGAGCAACAACGGTGCGAAAGAGAGAAAGGGAAAGAGAGAGGGAGAAGAAGGGGGAATGGGAGAGGGAGAGAAAGGGAAAGAGAGAGGGAGAAGAAGGGGGAATGGGAGAGGGAGATCATGAAAAAAGTAGCTCTGGTGATGAAGAGATTGTAGCGGTAGAGATTCTCCTTCACTTCTGTCGCATACTTTTCTCCTAACATCACGGGTTCTAATCGAGAAATGGGCTGAATTGCCCTTTCTCCTCGCTCACTCCTTTTCTATGTGTGGCAGGACCCCACTATAACGCATCTCTAGTCTATCTTTGCATTCTCTCTCGCAGTCTCCTTCTCTACTTCTCCTTTCCCTTATCCCATCCTCTCATTTCTCTCCCTATCTCTCTCTTATCACTTCTTCCAGTGATATGCTTGGATTCTTCTCTTTCTAGCACGCGGTCTTATTCTTCACTCATGGATTCACTTCGATTTGCCTGCAGAATTCTTCTGGAACCCTCTTTCTCCCCCTCTTCATACATTGATGTTTGCTTCACTAATAATTCCATTTCTTTGTTGTCTGCATTCTGTCTGGATGTTTGTCTTTTCCTTTCCATGCAGTAGATATCTCTGTCTTTCTGATCCTCTCACAATATCCACTATTTCAGTTCTTGTCACAAGTCCTCATTAGCCAGTCCTCTTCTTTGACAATTCAGCGTCAAATCACGGATTAAACGTCGTCTTTTTTATTGCGTCTCATAGAAAATAAACGGCGTCGGCGTCCGAGGGGTGAAGTGGAAGGAAGGCGGTTCTTTCTTCATCTCTCTTCTGTCTTTTCTTTCTCTTTGTCTCTCCCTTCTCTCCCTTCTCCTTTCTTTCTCTGCGCATCTTTCTTTTCTTCTCTTCTCTTCTCTCGTGTCTCTCTGACTTCTCTCTTTCTCTGCGTCTCTTCCTTGAACGTGGTGTCTAGTTGTCTGTGTCTGTTGCAGGATGTCAGTGTCATCTATGGAGGGGAGTGCCTCTGGCAGTGTGTGCTTCTCTTCTCTGCAACGTCGCCCCTTCGCAGCGGACAAAGCTCGCTCCGTTTCTTTTTGTGCTCGGAAACCTTCCGTCATGGCACTAAAGAGGTCGCTCTTTCTTTTTTTACCGTTCATTATATTACGTTTTTTTTCTTCAGAATACTCGCAATATGTTCTATAAGCTTGTTGCTTGTATACCTTACCGAAAACAGTGCAAGTAAGAAGACATTGATGTCCTTTTATATTGTTCATTTCGGCTGAACAACCCTCCCATGGGGGGGGGGGTGCTGTGTGGACGAGCCGCCGCGCTGGCTGTTGATGCTTTGTGCACATTGATGCGTAGACACGGCTGTCCCGATGCAGTGTTTTGCAGTGGAAATTGCGGCCCGCCCGGCCAGCGGACGCTCTCTCGCTCCCGCCAAGTCTTTTCACCACTCTCGACTTCTCTAGTCTCTCTCCTCCTCACGCATTCTCTTTTCACGATCTCACAGTCTGCTGCTTTCCCTCACATTTTTAGTGTCTGCATTGCTGTAGCGGGTGAGCGCAGCCAGCCTGCAGAATGTGAGAGCGAGAGACAGAGAAGAGATGACTCGAGAATGAGAGAGCGTGCGAAAGAGTGCCATGATAGAGAGGAGATGAGAAGAAAAAGCCTGGCCACGCGGTTGAGTCCTTCTTCCAATAGCTCTGCCTTACCCCTTGCTCTCTCGCTCGCTCTCGCTCTCTCTCTCTCTCTCTCTCTTACTTTCTCTCTCTCTCTCTGCTCTCTCTCTCTCCCTCTCTCTCCTACTCGGTCATGGAAATTCGGGTTGTGGCGGGCTTTCGATGCTTTGCAGTGCAGACTTCCCCTTTCGTTGCTCTCACTCTTTGCTCTCTGTTATTTTGCTTGCTTCAACGCTTTTCTCTCCCAACTCTTCCGCTCTCGCAATCTGCGCACTCTTTTGCTTATGCTTTTGCCTATTTGCTATTCGCTTCGGCAGTAGAAGATTGGGATTGAGTTTTTTGTTTCTTTCCTTCGTTCTCTTCTTGCCACTTTCTCTCTTTCTCCTCTCTCTCTCTCTCTCTCTCTCTCTCTCTCTCTTTCTCTCTCCTCTCTCTTTCTCTCTCCTCTCTCCTTCTCTCTCTCTCTCTCTCTCTCTCTCTCTCTCTCTCTCTTTCTCTCTTCCTCTCATGCAGTCGTACTCTTCACAACAGCAACTGAAGCAGCGTGCTGCGAACGGTATTTATTTCAATCAAAGTAGAACGTGGCTCTCTCTCTCTCCTCTATCTCTCTTTCCTCTCTCTCCTCTCTCTCTCTCTCGCGCTCTCTCTCTCTCTCTCTCCCTGCTTCCTCTTAGTCTTGCATTGTAACCTTTCCCGTTTTGCATGGCCACTCCTCTCGCCGTCTGTGTTTTGCTCATCCAGTGGCGCGGATCCGCTCGTCTTTTCTATCTTTTTTCTCTCCCTTGTTCTTTCATATCTGCTTTTCCATTTTTTAGTTGCGTTGTCTTTTCATTCTTCCGTCTCCATTTCTCTCTCTCTCTCTCTCTCTCTCTCTCTCTCTCTCTCCCCTCTCGTATATGTTTTACGTGCTTACGAAGTCTGAAAGATTACACGGGCGATAGCCCTAAGTACCAAACCGGGCCTTAACTTTTCTCCACAGTCTCTGGGAGTCTTTATTACTAATTCGCAGCGTTTATTTTCACGCGTGCCGTTCTGTTGGCAGACGTTTGTTGTGTGGTCAGTCGGTGGATTGAAAGGTGATAAAATGTTGGAGAAGAATGGCCGGTAGAGAACCCGAAAGAAGCAGGGAAAGAGAGAGAGAGAGAGAGAGAGGGGGGGGGAGACGAAGAAAGGGAATGAGATTAAGAAACCTTTACGATCACAAGTGTAATCGAAGTAGATGCAAAGTGCAATAAAGTGGTTGTGTACTCCCTTGAGGTGATATGGAAGAGCAGAGGAGAAAAGAAGATGAACCGGGTACGGGATGTGATCAGCTTAAGGAGAAAGCTAATGGAAGAGAGGAAGAAGAACGGCTTGTGGAGACAAGAGAAAGCGGCTGTGCAAAGTGAAGATCTCCTGCAATCGTTAGCGTTCTCGTGTCATCTCGTCTCGCTCTTTTCTCTCTCATTCTCTCTCGCCTTCTCTACCACCCTTCAGCATCATATTTCTCACCAGTCCTCACATTTTCTCCTTCTCTCTGCCTCTTGCCTGGAGGTATGGACACAACAATCGTTGTGATCACCGGGATTTCACCCCCTTCGTTGTTCCCAGATCCCCTCCTCTCCCTCCATCTTCTGCAGTTGAGAGTCCGTGTAAAACCGAGCGCTGCACAATCTCTATTCTTCCGTCCTTTGGCAGGATCTTCTTGTGATTAATGAGGAAAGAAGTTGCAAGCGGATTGGTTCTTCTCTTTGAACATAGGGAAAATGACGGAGTGAGCAAAGTATATGGGGTGGAGAAGAGAGAGAGTCAAAGAAAGAGAGTGAGAGAGAGCAAAGGATACAGGGTGGAGAAGAGAGAGTGGCAAAGAAAGAGTGAGAGAGAGCAAAGGATATAGGGTGGAGAGGAGAGAGTGGCAAAGAAAGAGAGTGAGAGAGCAAAGGATATAGGGTGGAGAAGAGAGAGTGGCAAAGAAAGAGAGTGAGAGAGCAAAGGATATAGGGTGGAGAAGAGAGAGTGGCAAAGAAAGAGAGTGAGAGAGAGCAAAGGATATAGGGTGGAGAAGTGAGAGTGGCAAAGAAAGAGAGTGAGAGAGAGCAAAGGATATAGGGTGGAGAGGAGAGAGTGGCAAAGAAAGAGAGTGAGAGAGCAAAGGATATAGGGTGGAGAAGAGAGAGTGGCAAAGAAAGAGAGTGAGAGAGCAAAGGATATAGGGTGGAGAAGTGAGAGTGGCAAAGAAAGAGAGTGAGAGAGAGCAAAGGATATAGGGTGGAGAGGAGATAGTGGCAAAGAAAGAGAGTGAGAGAGCAAAGGATATAGGGTGGAGAAGAGAGAGTGGCAAAGAAAGAGAGAGAGAGCAAAGGATATAGGGTGGAGAAGAGAGAGTGGCAAAGAAAGAGAGTGAGAGAGACCAAAGGATATAGGGTGGAGAAGAGAGAGTGGCAAAGAAAGAGAGTGAGAGAGAGCAAAGGATATAGGGTGGAGAAGTGAGAGTGGCAAAGAAAGAGAGGGAGAGAGAGAGCAAAGGATATAGGGTGGGAAAGAGAGAGTGGCAAAGAAAGAATGTGAGAGAGAGAGAGAGCAAAGGATGTAGGGTGGAGAAAAGAGAGTGGCAAAGAAAGAGAGTGAGAGAGAGAGAGAGTGCAGGAGATAAACCATGATTTCTTTCTTCCTATGTATCGTTTCCTCTAACCGCCACTTTTTGCCTTTCATTCTATTATCTCGTGTGATCTCTCAATCCTGCTCGTTACCTCTCTCTCAGTCTTTCTCTCTTTCAATCTCTCTTTCTGTCTCCCTCTTCTCTCTCTCCCTCTCCCTCTCACTCTTCATCTCGACAGTCTCTCCCTTCTTCTAACGCCAAACACACTCTTTTATATTCAATATCCTGACTGTTTCTTTTCATAGGAGTTTTGTACATTCTCGGCGTTTGACCCTGCAGAGCGTGAGATTCACCTGCAAGAGGGAGTGGCTGTTCCTCTTGTTTCTCTTCACTTTCTCGTTTTCTCTTCTCTCTTTTCCTCTTCCTGCTTTTCTAGCTAATTCTTTCTGTTTCACTCCTCCGCCTCGCTCTTTCTCAGCCGCTGAATTTGCAAGAGAGAAGAGATGATCAAGTTGCAAAAGTTGTCGTGGAAGAATTTTATGTGCAACGCTTTAATAGTTAATTATTTTCCTGCAGCATATTGGTGATGCAACGAAGTTAGGCAGCCTTATCATTTGTCAAGGTGTACTACGTCTTCCCGAGTGCTTCCTGCAAAACTTATCATCATTAGCTTTCCCTTGTCCTGCCTAAGGGAACAAGTGTTGTCTGCCCTTTCGAGTTGCAACAGAGATCAGGGAGAGAAAGAGAGAGAGAGAGAGAGAGAGAGTTGGTGAACAGTTGTTGTTTGTAGTTTGCTGCGGACACCTCGAGTCGACTCGGGAGATAGCAGAGCGGTACGGGAGGGAGAGACAGCCATAGCTGAAGCTGGGCAGGTGGCAGGGGCAGTGCAGGGGGGAGCAGTGCCGTCCGCTCCCTCCGGTTTCTTCTGCTCCTCCTCTTCCTCCTTCACCCCCTACACTCCTCCGCCCATCCTCTCTCCCCTCAGGAGTGGCTCCGGTCTCTACTGCAACATCCGCGCGGACGACAGTGTTAGTTGTGGAGATCTTATGCAGGAGTTCTTGGTCTCAGAGGGAGGTCATCCAGAGTGTCTTTCTCGTGTTCTCCTCTCTGTCCTTTCATCTCTCTGGCTCTCATTATTTTTTGCTGCGGGCGCCTTCCTATCACACCTGCAAGTCTTTTTAATTATAACTCTCTGTTTCTACATTCTCTCTCTCTCTCTCTCCCTGTTTCTCTCTCTCCCTCTTGCTCTCTCTCTCTCTCTCTCTCTCTCTCTCTCTCTCTCTTCCCTTGCTCGCACTTTCTGATTGATACAGTCATTCTCTCGTCGCGAGTCATCGGCTGTCTGCCGAGACTGAGAATGCATGACTGCTGCATGAATGTCTGCGTTCTTTCTAATGCTTCCTCTGCCTGCTCCCCGCAGGCTCGTCTGCCTTCATATTCTCTCTTCCACGGCACCTTATTCATTCCACGGCTCCTTTTGGTGTGGCCTCATGCTTCGTCCATTGCCATTTTGTTCCTCATATCTTGTTCCTTGTGCCCCCTTCTCTCTCTCTCTCTCTCTCTCTCTCTCTCTCTCTCTCTGTCTCTCTCTCTCTCTCTGTTGCTTTCTTTCTCTCTCCTTCTATTTCTGTC
>CALZFC010000042.1:3110000-3230000 GCA_945643635.1 Allodiplogaster sudhausi | reverse complement strand
TGTCGAGAACAAGGGCAACATTGAGGCAGCTGTCATGGATCTGCTCAGGTTAGAAGATATCGAATGGGAGAGAGGAGAGATAGTGAGAGAGAGATGAGAGAGAGAGAGGACAGAGAAAGGAGATAGAGAGAGGTTGAAATCGAAGAAAGCGCCTGGGAATACTTAGATCGGAGACGCTGGACTGGGAGCAGTATCCAATCATCTACAACAGTTCCTACGTGGACACTACTCCCTGGACTCCTGAGCAGATTGCACTTTTTCAAGACGCTCTTTACAAGACGGAGAAGGACTTCCATCTTGTTGCGCAGGAAGTACGTTCACATTATTTAATTATAAAAAAACTATTTTCCAAATAGAGACTGAGTAATGGAGAGTAAATGCAGAGAAAAAAGACTGATTCCTTCCAGCTCGGAATGCCTGTGGCTGCCTGCGTGGAGTGGTATTACACGTGGAAGAAGGCGCTTCCCGATGACTACCGTAAGCTGAGAAATCTGCGGAGGAAGCGGAAACTCCTTCAAATGCAGATGGATGCGGAGGGGGCAGCCACTGCTGGTCCCTCTGCCAAGTCCCTCTGCAGCAGGGAAAACACCATTGTCGAAGATATCGAAGAGGTTTGTTACTCCTTTATTTCATTCGTTATTACCCCTCCAGATTGGGAAATCCTACTCGTAGCAACTAACCTTTGTGTCATTGTTTCTTATGTTGACTGTTGTTGTGTTAAGATGTCGTCGGATGACATGGATGTGTCGTGTGACCTGGCGGGAGTGTCTAGGAATGAGTCGCTGCTCCTCCTTCCCCACCCCTCTCAGCAGACAGCCGCTGGTCTCATCCACCCCTTTGCCGGTCTCTTCGGCCCTCCACCGCCTCTTCAGATTTCGCCAGCAGACCGTCCAAGGTATTTCTCTCCTTACCCTAATTATTCTTGTTTTTATTCCCGTAGCACCACAAAAAGTTAGGCCATGCAAAAATTGAAACCCCCTTCTCTGACTACCTATCCTAGCTTGATTTCGGTGCCCTAATTCCCCTAACCCACTGAGACAATGGCTTTCTTTCGCTTTTTCCAAGTTCTACTCATTTTCTGCTACAGTTGTATCAAAAATCTAATATTCTTTGCCAACAGATTGAACTCGGTGGGGGCGCCGTCATCTTGTTCTCCGATGAGGAAGTCGAGTGGCAGTGGAGGCTACCCCTACTCATCCTCTCCCATGCAAGGAGTCGGAGCTGTCAGTCGACTCCGACTCGCTCTCTATTCCTTTCCGTTCTCTCTCTCTTTCTCTCTCTCTCTCTCTCTCTCTCTCTCTCTCTCTCTCTTACTCTTCATTCCCCTTCTCTTGCTGCAGATGATGATCCCCCGAAGCGGCAGCATGAGTGGTGGTTCCTCTTCCGGGCTGGCCAAGAAGGGAGCCCAGCCGGCTGCGGATGGATTCTTCCACTGTCGTCTCTGTGACAAGTGCTTTGAGAAGGTCAAGTCTTTGAACGCGCACATGAAGTCGCACGCCATGAAGGCCAGAGCAGAGGCCGAGGCACGGGCTCATGTTAGTTGCTCTCTTTCTCTTCCCCATTTTTTTACTCTCTCTCTCTCTCTCTCTCTCTCTCTCTCTCTCTCTCTTTCTCTCTCGCTCTCTCTCTCGCTCTAGCTTTCTCTGTCCACCTGTATACTCTCACCAATGTCTTAAAGGTATCAAATGGACAATTGACACAAAAGCCTTGGAAGCAATCCCGGAAAGGTGGTACACTTTATATGCCTGCCTCGTTGCTATCCTTTCAACAATTTGTTTTGTTTGCTCGCAATACGCTATATTGTTCGCCATGGCACGCTTAGAACGATGCAGTCCTGATTGGATGGTCATGAACAAGGTGATAATGCGTTGAGGGAAAGAGAAAAGTTGAAGCGGCCAAAGGAAGCTGAGCTTGGGACCACTTTTGCTTCTTTCTTCTTGTTCTTCTGGTTGGACTGATATGATTTGACTGATCTCTGTTTGAGTGGATCCGGAACGAGCAGCAACCCTCGTCCACCCCTTCGCCCTCTTCTCTCTTCCTCGCTCCCCCCGCCACTGCGCCTGCTCCTCCCTTCAATGTTGGTCCCTCTTTCTCATCCACTCTCTCTCTCTCTTCTGTTTATCCAACTCATCCCTTCCACTGGCAAGTATTCCTTCTCATTCATTGACGTTCCCTATTCTCAATCAGGCTAACTCTAAAAAATAGCTGATGAAGGATCGTTTGAGCTCTTGTTCGCTCTCCTTAATATCTATCTCTTTCTATCTCTCTCTCACCATCTTTCTCCCATCCTCTCTCTCTCTCTCTTTCCATCTATCGTTCCATCTCTCTCTCTCTCTCTCTCTCTCTCTCTCTCTCACTTTCTCTTTCCATATCTCTCTCTCTTTTTCTCATCCTCTCTCCTCTCTCTCTCTCTCTCTCTCTCTCTCTCTCTCTCTCTCCAGGTATGCAGCAGTGCGGCAGCGGCAGCCCTGCAGTTGTCACAAGCAGCAGCGCTGTCAGTGTCATCTCCTTCGACGGGTGCCCCTCCTCGGCTGGACATGGAAGGTCAGCTGCAGCAGCTGGGACTGGCCTCTCAGCTGCTTGGTCTGGAGCAGCACCTTCTACAACAAGCTGGCATCAACCCCTCTACGCCCCTCTCCCAACTCCATCTCACTGCCCCTTCCCTTATCCACTGACTAGCAAACTCCACCACTCCTCTTCCTCCTTCCTCTTAGGCTACAACTACAATAATGACATGCGAGTTCTCAACAGCTTACGCGATAGCCTGCTGCGCTCGTTGTCCTCGGTTTCCTCCATTGCTCCCCCTCCACAGCAGTCCAGCTAGACTTCCTCTTCCCAATTACCATATTCCTCGCATCTTTCGCTATTCACTTGCTCTGCCTTCTCTGTTCACTCTTTCTCTTACCCCTTATCATTGTTACTCGTATATCCACCCGATAGCCACTCGAGAAGTAATAACCCCGGGACTAATAGTCTCACGACTCCCAAATCCCTTCTTCGTTACCACGAATACGTTTCGATGCTCACCAGTCCGCTTCTTCTCTTTCAGACTGTCCCATCTCTCTCTAATTCCTCTACCTGTTGCAATTCTTGCCGTTCTATTGATCGATTCGAATGACATAACCCGAGGGGAGACTCAGTTGTATCTCTCCTCCCCTCCTCTGCCACATCGGTGAATCATCAGGGTCTCTCGACAATCACCTCGGTTACAGTACTCCAACCCTGACACTCCTGGTGTTCTGTTATCCCCATTATAACTCAGAGAACCTTAGAGAAAGAGAACTTCTGCATAGAGAAATATTATCGCCAAATAGCGGGTCTTCAGAATTGTTGTGTCCTCTATTTGTTAACCGACCGCGCAACACGGCTTCCCATGTATTTATTGACCCTTTCGTGTCCATCCTATCCTTGTATCAGCTTGCACATACACTTACAGAGAAGTACAATATGTTAGTGAAGAGCTTCGAGGCAGAATTTATATGGAAAGCTTGCGAGAATGCAAAGTACAAGACACCGAAAGATGTACAACCTAAGTCAGCGATGGAAAGATTACATTTGGGGTGAAGAAAGGGGAGGGAATAGGCACGGAACAGTGAAATCAGACTGGTTCGATTCATTGTCAGCTCGAAATGAACGTTCACAACACACTTTTTACTTTATCTCTGCAAATATCTCTTATAATACAGTTCAGAATGTCTATCGGAATAAGAAATGGAGAAGAAGAATGCAGAGTACACGGCAATCACGACACACCCATCACTGGGGATGGAGGAGGGATGAGATGGGTGATAGCCCGGCCGGCACTCAAACTGTACTCACATCACATCACGATAAAACCACTTAGCAAGGAGGAGTCGGCTTAGAGAAGAGAGAGAGGAAGGCCGGTTAGTCCTCTCTGCATTGGGTTTCATCGAAGAGAGAAATGGGGAACAATAGAAAAAAACCAAGTGTAAAAAGGAAAACGACTATCAACCGTTTTTCTCACCTCCTCGCTTTTGAGAAGTCCAGTACAAAAATAAATTAGACCTTCTGGAAGAATGCATGGAGTTGTTGATAGAAAGGAAAGCGCACTCAATGTGAAGAGAGTGAGAAAAGAGCAAAAGAGAGGCAGGAATGACCAGCCAGACCAGGAAGAGAAAGGGACAGGGAAAGCTGCCCTGCGTGCACTGCTCAGCAGCATCCACCCGACTTCTTGTCATTGACCGGCTGCGACCCTGTGATGCGGACAGCGGGAGCTCCGCCCGCCCCTTGCACCGGGCCCATTCGGGACTTGATCTCAGAGGCCATCGTCAGGAAGGCTTGCTCCACATTTGTAGAGGACTTCGCAGACGTCTCCAAGAACGGGATCGTCAGCTGGTCAGCGTACTCCTGTAAATTACTCACTTCCGATTTTAAGAATAAAAAAAGTTAAAAAGAACATCTTCAACAGTAACAGCATGTACAGTAGAAAAACGATTCTTCCACCTTTAATCTGAAGAATTTTTCTGATGAGACTTTCTTGAATGTCAGAAAAAAAACATCTCCAAATCTAAGCAATGAGAAAAGGGATAAAATAAATGAATAAACCTTTGCAGCTTGCGTCTCAACAGCTCGCTTTGCAGTCAGATCGCACTTGTTGCCAACGAGAAGTTTGTTTACGTTCTCGCACGCGTATCTGTCGATCTCTTGCAGCCACTGCTTCACATTGTTGAACGTTTCCTGGAAAAACAAACGCGACACTCAATCAATCAATTCGAGAAAGCTGACATTCCATCTCAACAAGGGCCAGTCACTCAAAACACTAATGTCAAACACTAATAGATCTAATGTCAAAACAGCAAGCAAAGCATGAATCGACCTGCGAGATCTTCCGATAATCAGTCAATATTTCACGTCTAACTAAGCTAGACGAGTTGCGTTAAAACATAGCAGAAGATCATGCAAAGGCTTTTCCGGCATTTTTTTCATGATTTCACAATGCAATAAATATTGTCGTTACACTCTATAAAAAAGAACCTGATCAGTAATGTCGTAAACGACGATAATGCCGTGCGCTCCTCGGTAATAGCTGGAAGTGATGGTGCGGAACCGCTCCTGACCAGCCGTATCCCACTACAAAACAATTATTCTAACAATCATGAAAAAATTTCCTATAAAGTCTAAAATCCGAATAGCAAGCAAAACTAAGACAAACAATGAGACTAACAATCTGCAGCTTAATGGTCTTGCCCTCCAGCTCGATCGTCCTGATTTTCTGAAAAGAAAAAGAACAGTATATCCTATTATTCGGATTATTTTCTCATGCAAAAACGATCAGTAAATACGAGCACGTACGAAGTCAACTCCAATGGTGGAGATGTAAGACTCGGTGTATGTGTCGTCAGCGAATCGAAGAAGCAAGCACGATTTGCCAACTCCAGAGTCACCAATCAACAACAGCTTGAAGAGATAATCGCTGAAAAGGAACATGCTCTTAAACGAATGGTACAATTAACAACTGAATCTTAAAAACACCAGTTACAACCAGACAATCCGTATTAAACAGCTCATATCACGACTATTCTTTAACAAAATAACACACAAAGTAATGGAACTGACTATTCAGGATTCATGGCCGCCATTGCCACCTCTGCGCTGCCCTGCAAGATCAAAATAAAGTCTCCATGGAATAAAACAAAACCTTAGCAATCAAGTCACGAAACGAATGGGGAAACATAGGGAAATGATGATGATTCGTGGCCACAGCGGCAGACTTGAACATTGTCCCTCAGCCTCTCTCTTCTACTTTCTCTCTCCGTTCCACGTGAATCAGCCTATCGTATGTGATCGATATCAAAATGGTCTCTTGTAGCGACTCTTTCTGATGTGCAGGGAAATTCAGCACCCATTATATGCCTCTTAGGCATCGGAAATAGCGTATTTCAAGTAATAGTTTATTTAGAACTGCAAAAGTTTGGTAAATTTAACTAAATATTATAAGAACTACATAATTTCAATGATCTTTACTTAAAATAAGCTTCATCAGAAATCTCAAAAATTCTTGTTTGAATAGGTGGAAATACGAACCGCAACGCGTTCATTCCGCGTTAAGCGGTTTTTGGCTAGTTACCAACATTCCGGACAGTCATAGGCACGGAGCGGGTGTCCTGATGATTCTTCCAATTGAAATTCTTCCAATGATAATTCTTCCAAATTTAGAATGATAATTCTTCTAATGATAATTCTTCCAATGATAATTCTTCCAATGAGAATTCTTCCAAATCTAATGATAATTCTTCCAATTTTAGAATTTTTTTAAAATTATTTGCACATAGGTATTGTTTTCATGTTAGACTAATTTTACGGCTCAAAGCAAGCATCCAAGGTTGCATTTCGTGCAAAGTGGGTAAAATACATATATTATTATAGCATTAGCACTTCGTTCACGGAACGTATTAAGAATGAGAGAGAAAGAGAAAGAGAGAGAGTTCTTCTATGACGACGAGGGTTTGTATCTCAAAGTGTGTGAGATACACATGTTAATGTGGAAGGCAGTAATGCTGTAGTTGTTGACAACTACAGCACCCTCTTCCTGCCCGACTTCCTGGGCTCGACCGCAAAGAACATTGTCGAACCCTAGTCGTCGTAAGAAGTACTCTTTCTCTCTCTCTCTCTCATTATTTATCTTAGTCTCTCTTCTATACGTTCCGTGAACGAAGTGCTAATGCTTTAATTAATATATGAATTTTACTCACTTTGCATGGCATGAAATGCAACCTTAAATGCTTGCTTTGAGCCATAAAATTAGTCAAAAACATGAAAACAATATCTATGTTCAAAGTTTAAAAAAATTTCTAAAATTGGAAGAATTATCATTGGATTTGGAAGAATTCTCATTGGAAGAATTATCTTTGGAAGAATTCTCATTGGAAGAATTATCATTCTAAATTTGGAAGAATTATCATTGGAAGAATTTCATTTGGAAGAATTATCAAGGAACCCACGGAGCGAATGTATCTTCTCGTGGTTTTAGTATTCCTCGTAGTCGCGTTGGTATTTATTTTATTTTCACTCAGTAATTGCAGCGGTGATGGATTTGGGTTGAGACCCGGCTATGTGAGGAGAAGATGGGGAGTAGCGGGTCGAGTTTGCTTACCAAGACGCGCTTGGAGACGAAGGGAGAGCGAGGAAGAGAGACCGAATCGGCGCCCTCCACTCCTTCCATTCGCTCTCGAATCTCGAGCATTGCACACTCTTCATCGAAGAAGATTAAGCGGCTTTCTTTCCAAGTATGCTCTTTTTCATTTGGGTTTTTTTTCTAAGCCGAAGGAATTATCTTTTCTACTCAGTGATACGTCATATGAATATAGTCTTGAGTGAATGTGCAGCTGAATCTCAAACGTGTTGAGAGGAAGAACGCGAGTCGAGAACAGACGCGTGCCTTCCGTGATTTGATCTGTCGATGGCCGGCCTCTCATGTCGAGTGTCTTGAGAAGGAATTCGCTGCTTCGCGAATTCTCTTGAGACTTCACGAAGAAGCTGACTTGGCCAGACCTCCAGTTCCTTCACTGGGAGAACAGCTGCTCAACGCTTCGGATATTCGTCTTGTTTTTCAGGTTTCTTTTTTTACTTTGTCTTAGCAATTTGGGGTTCGGTTTTGCATGGTGGGGTGCATACGTGAAATATTCGGTGTCCTGATCTTTCGTCCCTGATCTTTCGTCCAATGATCTTTCGTCCAATTGGACGAATGATCTTTCGTCCAATGATTTTTCGTCCACTGATTTTTCGTCTAATGATCTTTCGTCCCTTTTTTTTTTTAATATTAACGAGCAAGGCACACATAAGCTATTGCCATGAGTAATTCCCAGTAGAGGTAAAAAATTAGACAGAACAACCACCAGTTGTCGACAACTACAGCACCTTCTCACTTACCCGACTCCCTAGAGCATGGATAGCCGAGCACGGCCTTGGCGTCCAAAGATATACGTAGGGCTCAGGCTTCAGAAAGTGAGGCCGCAGTTTGGCCCTTGAAATTTTATGTTTCGGAATGAAAAACTTAGCTAATAGGGGGGCCGAGAGGTTGTGGACAGTGAAAAGTGGAGTCTATCATATAGGGTAAAGTTAGTTTTCCGGGCGACGCTTTACGCGAGGGCTGCCAGGCTTCATGCCGACAGTTCTATGGGCGGCAGCGGAGGAACGGCGAAGACCAAGCCGCTCCCGGGCCCAAGTCCTCTACGAATGGTTGTGAGCAAGCATCTGATTGTGAGAGAGCGGGGTTCCAAACAGAGGTTATGGAGGGAACGAAGTAACCGTAGGAGTACCCTATTTACTCATTAGAACAGCTCGTTGCGCCTTGCTCGTTAATAAAAAAAGGGGGGACGAAACATCATTAGACGAAAAATCAGTGGACGAAAGATCATTCGTCCAAAGGACGAAACATCATTGGACGAAAGATCATTAGACGAAAGATCAAGGAACCGAAATATTCATTATACAAGTATTGATGCTACTTGTCAGTTTTATTCAGGAAGAGGAGTGCGGTGTAATTGGCTCCATTTTGCGTGCTCGATGTGATTGCCTTCCGCCTGAAAATGAAGGAGTTATCTGTTTCGATAACTGGTTTCAAGGCACAGACATTAAACCGCACAATCTCAAGCAGGTTGGTAATCTAATTAATTAATGTATTTAATTTCTCGTTTGTTTTAATATACAAATAGTCCATTGCGTGTTGAAGATGATTCGATTCCTCTGCACTGATGAATGGGAAGGCGAGTCTGCCCTTCTGGAGCAGTTGCGCTCTTCTCTCGGCTGCCAGCGACCACTCGCAGAAGATTTAATACGAGCGAAGAAAGTGGCAGAAACTGAAGGGGATCTCGAGATCGTCCTCGCTTTTCAATCTTCCCCGTGCAGTAGTCAGTTTCATTTTCCTCTGTTTTCCATGTTCATTGTCATATTGATTATGCTAAATGTTGAAGAAATTTCTGGGCTAACCATGCCAGCTCCTTGGCGCTATCCTATTCGGGGCCAAAATGTTTTTTTTTTCTCAATCGACCCAAAATGGTACTCATAGGGGTTTAGGGCACCCATTTTGCATCACTTTCTCATTTTAAAATGTTACAGTATTTTTACTTACTTTTTTGTGTACACTTATAAATATGTTAATGAAGGTTCGAGTGAGTTGCGAGTGCGTGTGGATTCGAGTGTGGTGGCTGCCCGTTCGAGTGTGCTGAGACGTTTGGTCCAACGAAGAGAGATGGTGGAGACCGAGCTGGGAACCGACACGAAGAGACTAGTTCTGGACGAGTCTCTTCTCCCTCGCGCCTTTCTTCCTCTCATCATCCATTTCATCTACTCTGATCAACTCGACATGAGTCTGGTTAGGGTTCTGCTACCTGCCGTTTTAGCTAGTTACGCAGTTTGCAAGATATTTGATTTTACTTTTTTTTCTTATGTGAAAAAACATAATTTCCGTAACAAGAGAATAATATTGGTAGAATTGTAGGTGTCCTGTGACCGTCCGTGCACCTCTTCCCTGAGTGAAGTGCGTGCCTTGCTGTCCGGCCGCTGTCCCAATGCTTCTCTGCAGAGGGCTGCTCATCTCGTCCATCTCTCTCGCTTCCTCGCCCTCGACTCCCTCGCTTACAGTATGCCCGTCTCATTCACTCATCACTGGCTACTGTAGTTTTTTTTCTAGCAGATACTTCCCAGGGAATAAAAGGATTTCCTTTTTTTTTTCGATATATCGAATTGCGGAGAAAATTCGGTGAGGCAGAATATTATAAATTTTGTAAACTATGAAAAACTGGTTTTCGGGAATCAAAGGTATGCAATCTGTCTCCCCGATTGTTCGCTGCAATTTGATATATTGGATGGCTGGAACAACCCGCCGGGAACTATACTCCCAGACTGGGGTAAACACCTAGTTCAATGCTGTCGTACATTGAGTCAAACCCGTAATGAAACCAGGGTAGAGCTAGCTGACAACTGATTTTTTTTGTGTCAAAATGTTCCTCAAAAACATGCTGCGGTAGATTTTTTGGGCGGCCTGAAATCAATGTCCGTCTATCAAATCGTTAGTACGTCTTTCCTCTTCTTGTTACAGTGCATACTGTAATTAATAAGTTGTTGAGAATGCGAAGAAGTGTTGCTGCGAGACGCGACCCTTTCTACGTGCGTCCCCCTCCTGTGCTGGAGTCTGGAGAGTGGCTCTGCCTGGCTCACCCGCCAGCTCCGCTCTTTCATTGCTTCTGACTTCTCGCGTCTCCTCCACTCTCCCCATCTTCTCGATCTTCCTCTCAGCCAACTCCATCACCTACTTTCATCCCACTTCTTGCAGGTTTTTTTTACAATGACCTAGATGCAGTGGAGGAAGACTGAAATAGTTAGCCATATCAAGCACTATTTGCAGGCGGCGGAAGTGGAAGTGTTGGAGGGAGTGGTTAGATGGGGAGAGCATGAGCTGCTCAGAAGAGTGGAGGCAAGGGAGCCGAATGTCGTGGCCGACACCCTGGACTCGGTTGGCCGGAGGGGGCTGAGCAGAGCCCAGCTGGGAGGAAGAGAACTGCGGGCACTCCTCGCTCCCATCGCTGCCCTTGTTAGGGCGGACTATGTTCTCCCTCCCTTCCATGAGGTTCTTTTTCTTTAGAGGAGTTGTATGTTCAGGAGTATTCTTCAACGCATTTTACAGAGTGTAACTTCTGCATATGCCCGTGGAATCCTGGAGAGACGAGGCTCTTTGCGTGACCTTGTCCTCTGCGAGCAGACGGCTGAGATTGAACCGGATCTTCACTGGTTTGCCCCTTCGGATGATATCCCTGGACCTCGTCTCTTTCTACCGTATCTCCAGGTTAGTAGCCATAAACGTGACTGTTAGGTGTTGAATGTGGAAAAGAGATTGCATCCGTCTTGCAGGTGATATCGGATCGGCTGCGTCAGCTGAGAGTGGAGAAGGGAGAAGCATCGGCTGCCCCGACTGTCGTCTCCTCTCGCCTCTCCGCCCCTTCCATTCCCCTTCTGCCCGATGCTTCCATTCGCAATGTCTTGCCAGAACTCCTCGGCGACGACGATTTTCAGAAGGTTAAAATGTTTTCCGTTTTCTTCCGAAATATTAATGACTTTATATGGCCCGACGTCGTACAGTACTCTTATTTTTTGCATATCCAATACTGGGTCTATTGTTATTGTGATCTTCTCAGGCAAGTGCTGCTATTTTATCAGCGATAGAGAAGGAAAGCGGGGAGAGAGACCTCGCCAGCTGCTTGTCACGTCGATTCCACCGTCTAATGGCTATTCAACTGGTTAGCGATTTTTCTGTTCATGTTTTTATTTTATTTTTTTAACGGCTTAATTCAGTCATTGCCTATTCTTCCTTATTATAATGTGGTCAGTCAATATGGAATCTTTATGTAATAATATGAATTAGTTGGCCTTGCTGATATTTTTGAGATTGATATTTCTTTGGGAGATTAATTTTGCATCGACTGGAGAGGTGTATATCTGAAAAAGTAAGGAAAGAAAAAAGTGTTTAGATGGCACTTCGAGTGATCCGCTGTTTGGATGTCCCCGAGGAAGCAATCGAAGTCCTTCTTAATTCTTCCCCGAATCAAGGAAAAGAGAAGGAAGTTCCCGTGCAGGTGAAGAGTGAAGAAGAGTGCTCTCTCTGGCCCGATCTCTTGCCCTCTGCCACCTCCCCCTCCACTCTCTCTAGTTAATACTCTCTCTTGCCCTCTGCCACCTCCCCCTCCACTCTCTCTAGTTAGTGCTCTCTCTCTTGCCCTCTGCCACCTCCCCCTCCACTCTCTCTAGTTAGTGCTCTCTCTTGCCCTCTGCCACCTCCCCCTCCACTCTCTCTAGTTAGTGCTCTCTCTTGCCCTCTGCCACCTCCCCCTCCGCTCTCTCTAGTTAGTGTCTCCTCTCTTCTCATCCTTTCTCACACTCACCCTCTATCTCCACTGCTGCCTCACATTCAGTCCTAACTCCCCTTACCCTCTAGCCTTCTATCGTGGAGTGAGTATCTGTGTTTACCTAGACGATGAGTCATTCTTCCCGGTCGCCCTTCTTTTCTGTACAGTGCCTTTTCTCTCCTTTTCTTGTGTCTTTCAGTGACGTGGTTCTAGCTGCTCTTCATCACACTCTGTTTCTTACTTGTCTACGTTTTCACGGGTTTATTTCATAAATTTAGATTTTTTTTAAACGATCTGTCGGCATGACGAGATAAACAGTTTTATCATATTCGCGTGATAAAATAGGGCTTTGGCAGTGGAATGTTGTGGGGACAAGAAATATGAAAGAATAAAATTGATGCGAGAGAAGGAGGAAGAGTGAAGGAGTGAGTCACGAGGTGGTGGGGAGAGAAGAGAGGCGGAAGGGGGAGCGGCTTCACCTTATGGTCGTTTTCGATGTTGGCTTTATGCGATTTCAGGCCCATAGTCATTCATTGTCATTTTGTTTTCTCTTACCTCTAACCTCTTACTCTCACGTCTCTCTCTCTCACCGCTCTCTCTATCTTGCCTCTCTGTCTGTCTCTTTCTCTCACGTCTCTCTCTCGTGTTCTCTCTCTCTCTCTCTCTCGTTCTCCCTCCCTCTCTCTCTCTTGTTCTCCCTCTGCCTCTGTCTCTCTCTGTCTCTCTCTCTTGTTCTCCCTCTGCCTCTGTCTCCATCTCTCTCTCTCTCTCTCTCTCTCTCTCTCTCTCTCTCCCTTTCGAATTCAGTCTCCAAACATGGAAGTGTGAATTGATTGATTGGAATCGGCGGCTGGAGGATGCGACGGGCCGTGAGCTGATAAGCGCATGCCTGACTGCGTCTGTTTGAGGGGGAGAGAGGAGAGAGAGAGTGCATGATGGGAGAGAAGCAGACGGAGAGAGAAGAGAGAGAGCAGACCCTGAGGCATGCACACCTCGCGAAGCCCTTTCGCAGCAAGATGCCCCGGCACACAAAGTTGTTGACTGATGCTCATATCGACTTTCTCTTTCCAATCCGTCTTCTATAATCCTCACTTTTCCTTTCTCGTTGTTGATTCATTCGCTGCTCTATTTTCTGTCTTCTCTGGTAAGAGTGAGGCTGATGAATGCAGAAAGTGGATGTGGTCGGCCGCCTTCATAATCATCTACGTCATTTCCTGTCTGCTGCTCCTCGCTCTCCTCGCTCTCTTTGTCTATTCTATCAAAGCAGATCGAGAGAAGATGCGGGCGCTCAACCGTCAGTTCACTCTCTTTGAAAAAGAGACTAAATAATTTGCTCATGCACGTGTTATACAGGTTGCATTTGCTGTACATTTCATAGCGCATAATTCGCATATATATTTATATTTTAAATTTGATCTCTTTCTATGTGATATTAATGACATTTTTACAGAAAAGTACGTCTCACAACGAACTTCCACGCTCGTATAATAATTGTCGCTGTTCATTTCTATCTCGTGCAACACTGACGGGTTCTTCTTGGCTCTCCTCTGCCATTCTCATCTCGGTTCTTTCTCTCTCTCTTGTGATTACTTTTCTGTCTTCATGATTCTCATTTACATGTACAGTTAAGTGCAGATATCAATAAACTGCTTAATAAACAACTTATTACAATGGTTTTACTTGTCTCGATCTAAACGATAAGCAAAACAGATGATATGAGACTGACAAGATATTCGAAATATTTGAATGACTGATTTTGAAGAAAGACAGTGCGGGCGTCCTCCATCAGTGTACATACACTCTCTTGCACTCTGACTGCTGACCTGTTCTCTGCGCCTCTCGCAGAAACCAGCGAGAGATCCGTTTTCCAAAACTCGTTCATGATTGAGTTTGAAAATAATGTGTGAAAGTCATTCTCAGATGCATGGATCGAAACGGTGACCCGACGGACGGTATTGTCGTTCATTTGCCTCTCATTCTTGTATTTGTTTTACATTTGCGTGTGCGTTTCTTCGCCTAACTGGCATTTCGAGTGGAACTCTGTTATTCTGTGGAAAATAAGAATACTATATTTTCAACTCATACATATATCATGTTTTTAGTATTGAGGGCTAAAATGTGCTGATCGTGAGTAGCCTTGACCAAACAGGAAGATGACAAGGGAGGAGAGCTGGAAAGTGCAGGTCATGCTTATCAAATGTTGCACCGGCGGATCTTATCTCTCGCGATGGCCACTGTTGCTGTCCTCATTTACCCCGTGACTTCCCTCTCTCTTCTTCTCTAAAATAGAATGCTCCTCTTCGATGGAACCTCCCTCACGAAGGAATGGCTTCAAGGAGTTCTCGAAAATAAGTTCGGACTACGCCCCGAGATTGACAGTGTTAGTCAACTCCTTTATGTTTCTTAGCTTTCTTTGCCTTCTGAGCGTGACATCTGCGAGATTATCTCCACACTGGCTTCTACACGGGCGAAATTTTCTACTATATCTGCTACCAAGTCAAAATATAAATTTTATGTACGATAAAGAAAATTAAAAATAAATAAAATGTCGCTTTCACATCAGCAAAATTTTTTTTAGTATATACAGTACGGCTCAGCGGCCAGGGGTCTCGGCTATAGCGGCTATAGCGACCGCGTGCCAAAGAGGCCAAGCGAAATTAAGCCATTTAAGATTTTTATTTTCAGAATTCGTTGTTATTTTTGTGTTCAGGGTAACTTGCTGCTTCGATTAAGCTCAAAAACTTTATAAAGTGATGCATATTAGCGAAAAAAGAAAATCTTGTAAAATTACTGGTGCAGTAACACCTCAATTCGTAGTGTGTGCGTGTGCCATCGTTTCAGTGAAATTTATTAAGGCAGTTGCATGAACAGCATTACTTTAACTTACATTTACAGACTTCCTTTTAGTATCCTTTTGTCTTATCAATTGACTTTTTAACGCATCAAGTGATAAAGGTTGCCAAAAAAACCTAGCAAAAAAACTGCAAAAATGTAGCTCAAAAGAGGGACCGAACACAAGCACTTCTCCCAATGTGCAGAGAAGCATGCCAATGCTCTATCCAGACTCGTTCTTACCCTAAACAATTTTAGTAATCATCTTGACGCTATTTTTAGGTACTGTCTACTTGACAGTCCAGCCACAAAAATTCCATGGCATCCGCAGTGTTCTTTTCTCACGATCGCTTTTCACAGAGCATTTGGATCACATCTTGGGACCGCGGATGAGCACTACCAAAAATATTTAGATTGGCTCGAAAATATAAGATGTTTGAATTCGATTGGGTGACCTGCTGAAATATTTCCATCATGAGGCTTTCCAAGAAAAAGCTAAAGGAAATCAAAAGAAGTTTCCCCAAACTAAAATGGGCAAAACATTTTGCTACGTGACGGAACCGAACCACTGCCAGTTATGTCGATTGTGTGTAACACAACCACCCAGCTGGGTGGACTTCGTACTTTTGCCATTGTATTCATCACAACGGAAATTTTGTCTGCCACACCCAGTACATTTCATTCGAAAGCATAAGCAGAATTCAGATCCAAACAGGCTGGTCAGAATTATTTCAGGTGAATACCCAACCAAATTCAAAAATATTAAATTTTCGCGCCATTTATAAATATTTTTTGACAGAGCTCTGCCGCGGTCGCCCTGACCGTGATGGAATCGAAAAGAAGAAACTGTTCAGCAAGGCGCGCACCCTATTGTGGCCGGCGTTTTGAGAGTGTATGCTAGTCTATGTCAGCTAAGCGGCTCACCAAATGCTCTGTGCAGAGCGATCGTGAGAAAAGAACACTGCGGATGCCATGGAATTTTTTTGGTTGTACTGTCAAGTAGACAGTACCTAAAAATAGCGTCAAGATGCTTACTAAAATTGTTTAGAGTAAGAACGAGTATGGATAGAGCATTGGCATGCTTCTCTGCACATTGGGAGAAGTGCATGTGTTCGGTTCCTCTTTTGAGCTACATTTTTGCAGTTTTTTTGCTAGGTTTTTTTGGCAACCTTTATCACTTGATGCGTTAAAAAGTCAATTGATAAGACAAAAGGATACTAAAGGAAGTCTGTAAATGTAAGTTAAAGTAATGTTGTTCATGCAACTGCCTTAATAAATTTCACTGAAACGATGGCACACGCACACACTACGAATTGAGGTGTTACTGCACCATAAATTTTACAAGATTTTCTATTTTCGCTAATATGCATCACTTTATAAAGTTTTTGAGCTTAATCGAAGCAGCAAGTTACCCTGAACACAAAAATAACAACGAATTCTGAAAATAAAAATCTTAAATGGCTTAATTTCGCTTGGCCTCTTTGGCACGCGGCCGCTATAGCCGCTATAGCCGAGACCCCTGGCCGCTGAGCCGTACTGTAACTATTTGTTTTTTTATAACCAATCGTTAACGCTTTCCCTTTTCGTCCTTCTCACTCTCTCTCACTCTCTCTCTCTCTCTCTCTCTCTCTCATTTCTGTCGCATTGCAGTTCGGTCTGATCTCGGAGGCGTCTCATGGCTACATGTCCCAGATCCGCCGAGTCCGCCTGTCCTGGCCCTCCCCATCTTCCTCTCTTCCCTCCTCCGTTGTAGTCAAGGCGAGTTGTCTCTGGTCAATCACTTTCATTGTCAGAGATAAGAAAGAGCCTCTCACGTGGTGCTTTTACTTAGAAGGGTTCTTCAGGACAACCACGTTATAATCTCGTTTGAAGTTAATCCGAAAAGCAAGTTATATAGACGGCCTCGAGGATGATAACGACAAGCAAAAGCACTTCTAATTTCCACTCAAATTGTTTGGCCCAGATTTCCACTCAGATTTTTCTTTGAAAAAGGCTTTTCGACGGAGATCATTATGTACATATGTACATAAAAGTATAACAAGAAGAAGAAAAAGTATTGATCTTGGCAGGCGCCTGCAGTGGGATCCGCAGCAGACGCGTGGGTAGCGGCGAGCGGAGGAGGAGCGGATGCGGAGAAGCTCAGGAAGGCCAAGGAGGCCATGGCCAAGGTACAGGCACTCTGCCACTCCATCGAGCACTTCGTTTACTCCCTCTTCCAGAAAGGTACCTATCTCCTTCTTTCCTTATCATTTCTGCGCTCTTTGTCCTATAAGCTAAAGAGTGTGTTCATTTGTCCTAATTGTTTTGATAAGAAGACTTGGAATGCCTCTTGAAGGCACCCCCGTCAGCTCTCCGAAGATCTATGCAACTTTTGGAATGGAAGAAGAGAACCCAGCAATTGTAATGGAAGACATCAGTAATGCTCACACTCTCGATGTAGTACAAGGGTTCTCAGAGAGACAAGTCGGTCTACTAATATTAAAGAATTACATATCTACCCCTTTCTCTCTTTTCCTTTTTCCCTTTCTCTCTTTCATTCATTCTTTTTCAGACTTTCTCACTATCTTTCCCTCTCTATCTCTCTCGCCCTTTCGTTCTTTCTCTCTCTCTCTTTCTCACTCTCCTTCTCTCATTCTCTCTTTCTTTCTCTCTTTCTTTCTCTCTTTCTTTCTCTCTCCCTTTCTCTATATCTCTCTTTCTTTCTCCCTCATTTTCTCTATATCTCACTTTCTCCTTTTCTCTCTATTTCTCTCGTTCTATCTTTTTTATATCTTTTCTCGTTCTCACATTTTCTTTTTCTCTCCTCTCACTTTCCTTTTTATTGCTAGCATTGTTTTAGTTATACATGCTCGTTGACCAACTGGTCAATCTTCATGTCTATTCGTTCACGAATAAGGAATGGAAGAAAGGAAAATACCATGAGGTTTGTTAACGTTGAAAGCTTACGCGTGTATAAGCCGACTAGTAATTTACAAATAATTGCTTATGGTTAGGACGATAAGGATATTGCGTTTTCTCTGCTCGACACAACGTCAAAATTCGCGAGAAATCTGATCGAGTTGAACCCAGAATGGAAATCTCTGGCAGCTCTTGAGAAGAATGTTCTCTCGAGCTCCGACTGGTTCTTTGACTACTACGATAAGTATGAAGAACCAGGTTCGACAGTTGCAACTGAGATATTGAGGTGGATATAAGTTAAGTGAAGACAGGCTAGCGGTGCTCGCCCACGGTGACTTGTGGGCTCCCCAGTTTCTGTGGCGAGGAGAAGGGGAAAAAGAGACTCTGGCTGCTATTGTGGACTGGCAACTTTGCCATTCTGCTTCCGTCGTTAGATCTTTCTCCATTTTAACTTTATTCAATATTTATTCCGCCAAAGCTGACAATGAGGTAATTTGTGCTGTGTGTGTGTTTTTTTTTACAAATTTCAATGTGAAGGCTGAAGACATTCTCCGCTTGCTGGTATTCGGAGTGGATTCTGCAGAGAGGAAGCGGCTGACTCGGCCTCTCCTCCAATACTACTTCTCACAACTCTCCCTTCGTCTTCCAGACAACAAAATCGCCGTTCCATTCACTTTCGACGTCCTTCTGGTTCGTGATTAATTGCTTGTTTACAAGATGAGAGAGTTGTTTAGGAAGAGTACAAATCAATTCTTCCCTACGTGTGCGGGATGACTCTTTTTGCACTTGGAATGTGGAGCAACTCGCCGGTTTGTCTTTCTTCATTCTTCTATTTTATATTTATTTTATCGGATTACAGTTAGTGATGACTTCAGGTACTGAAAGATGGAATAAGAGACGAAGAAAGAGTGGCAGAGATGACTGATCGGGCCAGGGGAGTCATTGACGAGGTTGCCGAAGCCTACGGGTGGTAAACCGAGAAGTCTCTCTCTCTCTCTCTCTCTCGCTCTCTCTCTCTCTCCTTTCTCTCCCTCTCTCTCTCTCTCTCTCGCTCTCTTTCCCTCTCTTGCTCATTTTGCTCTCTCACTGCTCACTAATGATTACTATCATTTTGAATGTATAAATGCTTCAGATGTTTCTTACAATTAATCATCAATAAGCCTTTTGGTGAACCAAATAGATGACAGCCGCATCAAATCCAAAAAAAAGAAGTCTCTGAACTTGAGTGGCATCGATAAGATAGCTTGCCTACACAACATTCGTTTTACACTTGAGATTAATTTGTTGGCGAAAAGGGCTGTTGGTAAGGATTTGAAGAGGGATATTAATGACCCCAATGTGTGTCACTGGCGACGAGTAGTACAGCAGTTGTTGACTAGGGAATAACGACTGAGAAAAGATCAGATGAGACAGAGAGAGAGAGAGAAAGCAAGAAGAGAAGTTAAGAGGAGATCAAAGAGAAGTGCGAAAAGGGGAGATGGTTGTGAAGGTAGAGCTGTGTAGAGACGCAGTGAGTCATTGAGAGAGACTAGGCGGGCGAGAGATGGGGTGGAATGGCTAGTAACATCGCCTCGTCCCTTTCAATGATCTGTGCGGATTAACAGTTACTTCCTGCTCACTTTTCATTTCTCTTGTTATCTTGTGCCTTTTCTAGATGGAAGATTTCTTGCTTTTTCTTAACTTTTGTTAATTTCTGGCCTCCATGAATGATGTTTTTACTTGGTTTACCTGAACATTCTTCCTCTGCGGAGGACTTCCTTGTTCGCCCATGAAAGAGTCCTTCCTATTGATTCCTCCAGTGTTAGTTGAGTAGCAGAGAATGAAGTCGTTCGGTCTGCTGCTGCTCCTCCTGCTCGGCTTCTCTCTCGCATGCGATATCATAGTCCATCTCAAGTCGGAGACCGACACCCAATTCGAAGGTCAAATCACGGCTTCCAATGGAAACAAGAGCCAACGGTTAGCTAATCAAAGATAACGGCGGTTATCACACTCATTCAATTGCGGATAAAAGAACAGATATGAATCCTTGAAGTGCAGGATTATGTTCGAGAAGAAGAAGCAGAGACTGACCTTCCACCAGAAGCCGGAAGAGTGCGGACTCCACAACTGGAGCATCCAGACATGGAAGGAGGGCAAGGAGGTCGCCAATGTCAAGGTGGGTGAGTGAGAGGGAGAGAGAGAGAGAGAGAGAGAGAGAGAGAGAGCAAAGGGATAGAGTGAGAGGTTGCGAGAGAGAGAGCGAGGGGTAGAGTGAGAGGTATAGTGAAAGGGGAGATAGTGAGCGATAGAGAGAGAGAGATAGAGATAGAGAGAGAGAGATAGAGATAGAGAGAGAGAGAGATAAATGATATAAATGAAGAAAACGAAATTGGAATATAGTCACAAATAAGAACTCGGTAAGATAAATTGTGTATTCTAGGTTGTCTTGGATGGCGTCGGCCGGGTGTCGTATGCAGTGGATGACACTCTGAAACCAGTGCAGAAGGATCGACACGGGGCCACCTGCAAGGGAGAATGCGCCCCGCTCGCATAGAGAGGACTGCTTCCTCTCTCTCTTTTCCCTCTCCATTTCTATCTCTCCCTCTCTCTTTCTCTCTCTTCCTCTCTTCTTCCTCTCTCCTTCTCTTTCTCTCTCTCTCTCTATTTCTCCCGCTCTCTCTTTCTCCCTCTCTCTCTCTCTCTCTCTCTCTCTCTCTCTCTTTCTCTTTCTCCCTCTCTCTCTTTCTTCCTCTGTGTGTGTGTGTGTGTGTGTGTGTGTGTGTGTGTGTGTGTGTGTGTGTGTGTGTGTGTGTGTGTGTGTGTGTGTGTGTGTGTGTCTCTGTCTCTATTTTGCTTTCTCTCTCCTTCCCCGGTATTCTTAACTGCGCATCTTTTGCCCGCAGCAGAGTGTTGTCTTTTCCGTGCATTGTCATCTAAGATAAATAAATCATATCGATTAGCTGAAAAACAATTTTGCTGAAATAAACAACAGAATGCGCACGTAGATGAGAAGGAAAGTTGTGAGGGCGCTAATATTTGTCCTGCGTACTTTCACTTTTTTTCTTTCATCTTGAGGGTGATCATCAATCTAACCAAGGATACGTGGTCAATAAAAAAAGACGTAGATGAATATAAAAACCAGCCGTAGAGAAAGAGAGGTACAGAGAAAAGAGAGAAATAGAGAGAAATAGAGAGACATCGAGAGGTGAAGAAAAAGAGAGAGAAAAAAGAGAGATAGAGAGAGCGAGAAATAGAGACGGTGAGAAACATAGAGATAGAGATAAAAAGAGAGAAAAAGCGAGAGACCTGAGCATGAGTAATCGACAAACACGGGCAGAAATACACAGTTCCTTGTTGTTTTCACTTTTGCTGTTTTGGTATGACGAATCATTGAATAATTTACTTGTCGTTAGTAGTTAAATTTTTTTGAAGCTATCAAGTGAAACAACTTTTTAGACAAGAATGGTTATGGAAGAAGCATTTTCCGAAAGAGAAAGAGATTGTAATTAGAAGTGAAATCGGATTGATATCACAGCCAAAAAAGGACAGCACCACCGAGCGGCAGGATTTTGAAGGAGAGAGGCTGCTGGGAACTCTTTCTCTCTCTCTCTCTCTCTCTCTCTCTCTCTCTCTCTCCGTGCCAAGGGAACGGGCTGCATTAATGATCCATGCGATTACATCCTTCTTGCTTGTCAAATACTACAATTATTTTAAATAAATAAGCGCAATATCATTTTCAAATATACCTTTAAGAAAAAAACGAAATTGATAGAGAGAGGGACATGGAGAAAAAGAGAGAGAGAGAGAGAGAGAGAGAGAGAGAGAGAGGGAGGGAGAGAGAGTTAAAGATATAGAGAGAGCGATAGATAGGAGTGGAGAAAGAACGAGGGCGTTGAGAAAGAATGTTTTCTCTGCCCGTCACTCTCCTTGGTTGTTCAAGAGTGAAACTCTCTCGCAACCTCCATCCGCCATGTTAAAAGAACGTGAGAGACTAAAAAGAGAGACGAAAATGGCAAGAAGAAGAGTCTCTTGCTCTGTCAAGTGACCACAGCTGGTTGAGAACTGATTCAGTTGGAAGGCTATGGAGAGAGAGAGAGAGAGGAAGAGAGAGAGAGAGTGGAAGAGAGAGAGGGAGAGAAAGAGAGAGAGCGACACGAGATGAAGAGGGAGAGAGAGAGAGAGAGAGGAGAGAGTGGAAGAGGGAGAGAGAGAGAAACGAGAATGACCAGAGAATGATGAGGAACGGTGAAAATGATACTAGAAAGACAGAAAGAATGCGAGGAATAGGAACGGGAATCAGAATAGAGTCACTCCTCTTTTCAAGTAACATACTCGTGCCTTCTTTGTTGTTCGTTCTTCTACTTATTCTCAGCAGATTTATGTACGAATTCCAACGATCGTGCCTTACTCTCTTCAAATTTTTTCCAATTCGCTTTTCTTTTTTTTCTGTTTAAAATTCTCTTAGCACATGACGCCAACATATTCTGCGTCTTTTGGGCATAGTGAATTCATACTTATTAATTGACTTTCTTTAAAAAAAAAAGGAAGTAGTATGGCAATCTGAATATAATCTGAGGAGGGCGGAGGAGAAGTTGGGACGAGGATGGCGTGGCCTCCACGGCGTCCTCATCGAATCTTCGACATTTCCAAGCCATCCTCAGGCACTGCCAACGGCAATGCAAACAATGCACTCAAACATGGCGGAGACCTTGCGACCTTTGAAGATGATCACGCATACTCGACTGGATTCCAGCAGTAAGTCTAGTCTGATACTTTCTCTCTCTCTCTCTTTCTCTCTCTCTTTCTCTCCCATCTTCTCTCTCTCTTTCTCTGTTTCTCTCTTTCTTTCTCAACTTCTCTGACAGCCTCACTCCATGTCTCTGCAAAGAGCGTAACCTTTCACCCCCTTCCGTCTGCTTCTTCTCTTTGGATGTTCTCTCCAAACTTTTGCTTGTTTAATTTGTACTGCGTGAGCTTGAATGCATGAACAGCTTAGATTCATTTGTTGATGGTGGGTTGCTCCTTTGACTGGAAGATGAAAAGAGAATTCTCAGGGCCAATTCAGTGACTGCTCTCCCCTCTACTTATATCCACTCCACTCCTTCCTTCTCTTTCCTTTTTAACTGATCCCAAGATGATTTGAATAGTGAGTTCCCCGAATAAAAGCCCCGCAGCGTTGTTTTGCTTAATGTCTCATTTCTTGCGCAATCATTTCACTCTCTTCCGTCTCACATTGGAAAAGGCTATTCTAAACGAGCAGATAAGTGATAGCTAAAGAAGAACGGGTTTAGGCTCACGGAGAGCCCGCTTGGAATACGGAGAGCGCTTCAGAGAAAACGATATGCTAGATAAGGTGAGAAGAGAGAAAGAGCGTGAACGAAGAGTAGAACATAGTCAGAGAGAGATTGAAAGAGAAAGAGGACGAGAGAGAAAAAAAGAGATTGAGAGCAGGAGAATAAGTGAGAGAGAGAGGAATACGAGAGGTAGAGAGAATAAGAGATTGAGAGAGAGAGAGAGAGAGAGAGAGAGAGAGCAAAAAAGGAGGAAGAAGTGAGATGTGGAATGACAAAAGATGTCTGTGTCATGAATTGCATTCGTCATCTTTTCTCTGCTTACAACTTCCAATGTTTCGATAAATGCAACCGGAACAGCGTTATTTATTTTTTCACTAGTTAATTGGTAGGAACTTTTTTGCATGCCCTTTATAACTTACTACATATGAAATACCTCCTATGAGACGAAAGTAAAATGAACGTAGATGTTAGAGATTCATCCGTACTTACAATTAGAACACGACGAGCTCACCCTCGGTTCTTTTGAAAAGTGGCCTTGAAAGACATCTGCTCTCCGTCGGAGATCTCCTTGTCATTCTCCATTTTCTCCATTTCTCGCTCAGTCGCTGTTCTTGGTTACCTGCGTGGTGTCGCCCTATGGTCTTTCCGTAAAAATAATATCCCTTAAATTTTGAAGATACGAAGATATTAAAAAATTTCCTCTATGTAACTAAATTACGACAATGACTGAATCCGCTCCCCTCCTGCAGGTGCTTGCAGACGGCCCTCCTTTCAGTCGCTGTCATGACTGTCCTCGTCGTTCTCCTTCTCATCTTCGTCGCCTCTGCACACTCTGCAGTTCGATTTTTTTCTCTCACTCTATTTCTCGCACACTCTAATTCCTTATTACTTGTCTCTCTCTCTCTCTCTTTATCTCTCTCTCTCTCTCCCTCTATCTACCTCCATCTTTCCCTCTCCTTGTTTCAGCCTGAAGTAAACTTTGATTGGCCTGAACCGTCTTCTTCAATCATGGGCACCTTCAAGAAGTTTGCAATAACAACTGACCACGGCATCTGCTCTGATATCGGAAAGTACGGACTGAATTGCAATAGATATTCTTGAATCATGAGCTGAGAGAGGTGTACATTCATGCAGATGTATGAATGTGACTGAATTGTGCAGACAGACGATGTCCTCAGGCGGCAACGCAGTGGAGGCTGCGATCTCCGCCCTTTTCTGTCTCAGTGCCACGAATCCACAGAGTTCAGGCCTTGGCGGCGGCTTTCTTCTCACTCTCTACAATAGGTTTGACCATTCTTCCATATCCTACATACATCTATCTTTTTCTTCCTTTTAGAACAACGGGAAGTTGCATAGCTTTGGATGCGCGAGAGAGCGCCCCCGCTGCGGCCACCAGGGACATGTTCCTGAACGACTCCGATGGCAGCAAATACGGTAGCATTATCTCTCTCTCTCTCTCTCTCTCTCTCTCTCTCTCTTTCTCTCTCTCTCACTTTCTCTCTTCCGCTCTCCAGGTTTCCGTGCGGCAGGAGTGCCGGGAGAGTTGGCGGGGTACTGGTATCTGTTCCGTCACCATTCCTCTGGCCTCCTGTCCTGGTCTGATCTGGTGCAGCCTACGATTCGTCTCCTGAAGAGGGGCGTTCCCGTCTCTCGCTATCTCGATGACGTCATGCAAGTCAAGGAACGACACTTCCGCGCCTTTCCTTCAATGAAGTTGGTCTTCTCATTGCATCACTCTCCCCCACTCCACTCATATTAAATATTAAATACTATTTTTTTTAAGAGAATGGATCAATCCCACGACGAATTCGACGTACAAAGAGGGCGAGCTCATGCCGAGGAAGAAGTTGCTGGCCACTCTAGAGAGAATTGCAGCGGCTGAGGATCCAGAGGAACTCTTTTACAGGGGAGAGTTTGCCGACACCATCGACAAGGAGATGAAAGAGAATGGTTAGAGAGGGGGGGAGAGGTAGAAGCGAGTTATAGGAGCGAAGAGAGAGAGAGAGACAGAGAGAGAGAGAGAGAAAGAGAGAGAGAGTCAGAGAGAGAGAGAGAGAGAGAAACAGTTTCCTTGCAGGAGGCCTAATCACGAAGGCAGATCTGGCTGGCTACAAGGTTCGAGTGTACGATGGAATGGTGAACGCGGCCTTCCGTGCCGGTCTCTCGATCTGCGGTGGCCCTCCCCCCTCCGGATTCGTAGTCACTCAGCTTCTGCTCTCTCTCTTCAGTGGTATATAATTAGATGACTACGCAAGTTATACTTCCATCACACCCTTGTAGATCTCTACCCAAACGGAACAACTCAACAACTCGCAACTTCTCCTCTCGTTTATCACCACCAGATCGAGGCACAGAAATTCGCGTACGCCCAGAGGTTGGAGGAGCGAGAGAAAAGAGAGCACGAAAACAAGGGGGGAAATGAAAAGGCACAAAAGTAAAGAAAAATGAACGCAGGACGCTGCTTGGCGACGTGGCTTTCGTCCAGTCTGCGGATGAACTCTCGAAGAAGATGATCACCAAACCGTTCATCCATGATATCCTCAAGAAACTCAAGGCAGTCAAACGAGCACAAGACTCTACGTTCTACGGGGGAGATGGAAAGGCTCAGGTAAGCGGAGAGAGAGAGAGAGAGAGAGAGTGAGTGAGTGAACGAGCAAGTGAGAGAGAGAGAGTGGGTGAGTGAGTGAAAGAAGACGATAGGAAGAGATAGGGAGGAAGAAAGAGATAGAGAGAGAGAGTGGTGAAATGATGAAGCATGCTTGAGGTGCCTGACCATGGCACATCGCACGTTTCGGTGCTGGACGCGGAGGGGAACGGACTGGCAGTGACAACCACAATCAACAGATGGTTCGGGGCAGCGGTGGAGAGCGAGGCATTCGGAGTGGTTTGGAATGATGAGATGGACGACTTCTCCACTCCCGGAATGGCCAATGGGTACTTTCTTATTCTGTCTGCCTCTCTCGCTCTCTTCTCGCATCAGATTTGGCTTCGCACCCTCGGAGACCAACTTCATCGAGCCAGGCAAGAGACCGATGAGCAGCATGAGTCCCCTCGTCATCTTTGACAACCACACGCACAAGGTTGAAAGGGAGGGAGGAATGGACAGACAGAGAGGGAGAAAGAAAGAAAGAAAGAGAGAGAGAGAGAGAGAGAGAGAGAGAGAAAATGATGCAGCTTGGAGATCCTGAGAAGTGGAATCCAAAATATTTGAGGTGCGCGTGGTGGGCGGAGCATCAGGAGGGAGCAAGATCATCTCGGCCTTGTCGAAGTCCGTCATCCGATCTCTCATCTTCGGGGAGAGCATCAAGGAGGCCATCGATGCTCCCATGCTGCATAACCAATTCACGCCGGACATCACGCAGATCGATGGATTCTTCCCTCCGGTTAGCCTGCTTCTTCTCTCTTCCTTCTCACCCACTCATATCTCCTCAAGGAGCTCAAGTCCCGTCTCGAGTCCGAATACGGTCAGATGTTCCGGAATACAACGGGCTTCGAAGGAATCGTCCAGACAATTTTCGTGAAGGGAGAAGAGATAACCGCCTGTGGAGACTTCCGCAGGAAGACTGAACAGCAGCCTGGGGGACTCTAAGCGGGGCTGCCCTTCTCATGAGAGTTGTCTGTAACTTTGCATTCCACGCGACTATAGCACCAGGCACATTGCCCAATAGGCTAATAGCGATTTTCACGGGTTCATCTTCGGTTTCCATAATATTTCCGGTGCTATGCGCCCTTCTTTCATATTGTAAATACATTTATCATCTTTCATACGGATATAACGCAATCTCTGATAACGACTTTCCTTTGTTATTTTAGCATTCCTTTCAGATAAAGTGAGAAGCAATCGGAAATGTGATAACTCGTGAGATGAGAGGGAACAGCCAAAGAAGACAAGTGAGATGACTAATGATGTGCAGAAGTAGATTCGGTTAATATCACTAACAAGAGCAACTCAACAACGGAGGACAACAATAAGTTAGGAGGAAGTTGAGAAGCGGGAATACTCGCGGCGATAGCCAGCATCCACGCCGAGGAGGTGGAAAGTGCCGGGGAAGAGGGGAAAGACTTCCGAGGTACCCGAGGGGGATGCCGGAACTACAACAGATCACTTCACTCATCACACCATTGCAAGAATGCATCACAAATAAATGAGAACAACCGAAGAAAGGGTAAAGGCATGAAAAGAGTACCCTGTGCACGCAGAAAGTTCTCCCTGGCAGAGATGGCCCTGATGTACAACTCCGGAGAGAGCTCGTCCCTCTCATCCAGTCTTTTCAATGCTTCTCCAGCTACCGTAGCCATCCGATCCAGCTCAGGCGATCCGCGTAGGACTCGCAGGGAAAACATAGCAGAAGCCGAGCCGCTGCCGTACGCGAAGAAAAGAAGGCGGCCAGGGTTATTCTACAATTAGTAAAAGGAAATAAAAGATAACAAGAAAAGCCAAATTGCTTAATTAAATATTTATCAAATGCTATTTGAAAAGAAAAGAACTTAACAATTGCGAATCGGCTCCCTCTAAACAGTTTATGAAATTCAGTCTCAAAGATTGTAGCCAGGAAAGAGGCAAAGTGCAAGAGAGCTGTTTATGGAGGGGGGGGGGGTGAGAGGGGAGAGAACGAGTGGCGCCATTCTTATCTATCTAGCAATACTTGACCTCGCTCGGCCCAAATGTTGCATCAGAAATGCATTCCACCCACTCTCCAGACAAAACATCTGCACAATCATAGTCATAAAATAGTAGTATATTTCGTAAGACAGAGAAGAGTAAATGATTTTAATAGTAATAAAAATAAATAAAAAGGTTAATAGAGCGAGACGAACCTCCTTTGGCTGTCTATGCTTGGCGAGATAGTTGAGTAGTTGTATGAAGAGGGAAGAAGTGTATGTGTTGCCGAGTCTTCTGTTCATCTCGAGGAAAGGAGAAGTCAGGGAGAGCCAAGCATCTTCAGAAGCTGCCAAGGCATCCGAGGAAACCACCGAAGGGTCAGCGCCCGAACACAATTCGGCACTGCCATGGACAGTAGACTACTAAGAACAAGGAAACAGGAAGGGAGCGAAGATACCGTAATCTGCCGATGACATCAGGAGCAAAGTCACCGGAAGACCGTCCGGAATCCACATCATGCAGAGCAAGGCGGGCCAGTGCCTTCCTCACCAGCTTAGTGAAGGGGCAGTGAAAGAAGACTCCCGAGAAGGAAGATAGAGACACTTCTGAGACGTGCAGATATGAAGAAAGAGAGAGAGAGAGAGAGAGAAGAGAGAAAGAAAGAGATGATAGAGAGAAGGGAGAGAGAGAGAGAGAGTGAGTGAGTGAGAGAGAAAGATTGAACCTTGCCCGTATATCCTAGCCGCCTTCTGTCGGTATAGCCGGTAGCATGAATCGAGAGATGACATGTATGACTGCATGCTGTTCTTGCCATAGACAACCGGATACTCCGACACTCTGCTTCCTGGAAGCGGACTTCTTTCTTGAAGAGATATGAAGAGTAAGCTTCTACCAATGGGCTTGAAGAAATCCCAAGCGGAAGTGATGTGGCAGGCACGGAGACCCCGTTCAAGTACGAGAGGAGCATCGACTGTCAGCAGAACAGCGATTGCTGCCGCCCCTTCAAGCATTCAACTCACCATAATCAGAAATGAAATTGACTGTAAAGGAAAGAGCAATGGTAAACAAAAGAACACAAAGAAGACACCTCCCGTGCACCTCGCAGGCCCTTCTTCATAAATAGCAATGTCTGCCATCACGGCAATTGCACATCTTCCTACAACAACAACAAAAAATCAATTATTTCAATAAAAGTATATCGTAAAAACACAATAAAAAAAACTGTTTACCATCGATCTTTACAAAGCGATATTATCGAAATATTTGGATCTGTTCTAACAATAAAAGTTTTGGGTAAAAGACGAAAGGAAAAAATTCTAACACGATCTTGGCCAAAGGAGGCACGAACTTTCAGTGTCGTAGTTGCTTTGCAACCAGTCGACGGCATGCAGAAGAGCCTGGGCCCCTCCGAAGCACGCATTCTTCACATCCACCCCCTCGATGTCAGTGTTCTCCCCAAAGAGTCTCATCAACTCCGTCTTCACACTCTTGCTCTTGTCCACGAGTGTCTCCGTTCCCACGGCGAGGAAACCAACACTCGCTGGGCTAATCTAGGGTGAGGCATACTTAATACAGATGAGGAAACGCAAAGGAAACGGCAGAACGGTTTAGAAAAGACGGTAAGTACCTCATATTCGCGCATCAACTTTTCCGTGACGGTGAGGGAAATGGAGACAACGTCTTCTTGATCCGAACAAAAGGACATCTCATCCTGTCCAAGTCCCTTCGTGTACTTCCCGGAAGACACTTTGTCATACTACAAATAGACAGATTAGCCAAAAAAAAAACGGGAGGGAGCAGCCTCAAGGGGGTAAATCGGGTGAATGAATAAGAGTGTTTTTAAGTTTTCGGAACAGTCGTATTTTCCGACACAACACAGGCTCTAAGTTGTAACTGAAGGAGCGTTTCTAACTAAAGGAAAGGGCATGAAACGACTCCAAAAGAGAAAATGAAGAAACCTTCTCAAGTTCACATTGGCTGACGAAAGTTTTAGGGAAGTAGACCGAGATGCCGGAGATCCCAAAGTTGTCTCCGTGGGATGAGCAATTCCCGTTGAGGTGACTCATTCCTACGCGAAGAAATAGATTATAGAGAAGATATAACGAAGGCAACAGAGCCACAACGCGAACAGACAGTCTTACGAAACCACCACTGAATTCTTGCGGACGTGACAAGAATGAGTTGGCCCACAATTACATCAGCATTCAAACAAGATAAATACAATGTAGCCACAGGCAAATGGCTTGGGTGGCGGTCATTTTAGACTCAGAAAAACCCATACAACATTAAAAAAACAAAACCATGCCGCATAATATTTAGTGGAAACTGGAATCAGTTAACACAGTGAACAGAATGTTCGCTATTTCAAAGCAAATGCACAAAGAAAATAAGAAAACCAGCGCGTGAAATGAATAGAATAATGCTCTCTTGAATATCGCAACAATTGCCCCCCGGAATAGATAGCACCGAACATTCTACTTCTCTTCATGTTAATTTTAAAGGAAGATAATCTAGTTTTAAGGGGAAAGAAGCATGTCCCCCGCAACCTGCAAAGGAAACAGAATTGGAGTAACGGCAAAATGTGTCAACAACTCCGCGGGCGCAAAGTTCTTGCAAAAGGACATGTGTAAAAGCAAGACTATTCAAGATTGTTCAGAAGAGCCTCCGCAAAGAAAGAACAAAAGAGAAGAAAAAATAATGGAGATCAAATTTCCTCAAGTAAACAACTGCAACTGAGCAGGTTACAATCGGAACAAGCAGCAGACAATTGAACAAAGAATTAGGGAGCAGACAAGTGTAGTGAAACCTTCGGAAACCAGAAAAGGAACAAAATTTCACTTTCAAAACAGATTTTACGTGCCACTGGTAGTGAGGTAAGAAAGACGTTTACTATTACGATGATTAACACACTAATATTCATGCCGTCTACGAAACTTTTCGATGTCCTGGGCTTCGGTTATTTTTCGCTACGTTTTTTTTTTGAACGTTGAGATGTGTGGTTGAATTGCAGAGTGAGATGTCCCTGTTCTGCCCCAACCACCCCAACGCACATCTGGTCGAAGATCATCGAGCGGGAGACGTCATCTGCCCTGAATGTGGACTCATCGTTGGCGACAGGTAGGCTGGTAATACAATAGATTAGTGGATATGTAATTGGCTAAGGTGTTGGAGTAAGATTAAGTTTTTAAAACCGATAACCGGTGCCAAGTGTTAACTTTCTGGTCACGTGGGTGAATGCATTTCAGATTAGTGGACGTAGGCACGGAGTGGCGATCCTTCAGCAATGAGCGATCTGGAACGGATCCTTCGCGTGTCGGCGCCCCCGAGAACCCTCTCTTGGGTGGCGGCGACCTTTCTACGACTATCGCTGTCGGATTTGGCTCTTCAGACAGTGATCAGAGGTTTTTCATTTTGTAATATTTTATGTGAAGCTGCTTTTAAAACTGGTTTGTTTATATTGAAATTAAAAGAGTGTGTAGCCATGTTGTAAAAAGTGAATTTTAGTCTAGCGAATGCACAACGGAAGAGCATGAACAACACAGACCGTCAGATGACACAAGCCATGAGTGTCATTCGGGAGATGAGCGAGAGAATCCACTTGGCCAAGAGTATTCAGGTTCTAAGGACACACTTCTTGCACTTCTTACTCCATTGGATTGCAGGACCAAGCGACGCGTGTATTCCGCGATGTCCTGGACAGCAAGGCCTTGAAGGGAAAGAACAGCGAAGCGCAGGCTGCTGCCTGTCTGTACATCGCGTGTCGCAAGGAGGGCGTGCCGCGTACATTCAAAGGTTTCTTTCTATTTTCATTCAACCAGTTATCAATTCTATGATTAAAAAAAAGTAATTTTAAGAAATTCCTGCTGTTGCAGAAATTTGTGCTGTTTCTCGCGTTCCGAAGAAGGACATTGGACGTTGCTTCAAGCTGATTCTCAAATCTCTTGAGACGAACCTCGAGCAGATTACATCTGCCGATTTCATGTCCCGCTTCTGCGGCAACCTCGGCCTTCCGAATACGATTCAGGTGAGATTTGAACTGAGCAACTAATGCAAACACTGTAATCATTCTTATAAGAGTACTGCGTATTTCATAGTGCATATTCTAGACAGATTGAATGAAATCTCATCGACGGCCCGGTGTTTAAGCACATTTCTTGCAGTGTGCGATTTTATGAAAATTGTGGTCTAGGAATAAACATATACTATTTTTTTTGCACTTTCTATAATTACATCAGCCTTACCTTCCAAGATTTTTTTTTAAACTTGACATATAATTAATTACCAAAATATGTCCTTTTTCAAAGATTGTAGGACAAGGATTCCCTCTCCGTACTTGTTTTAAATTAAATAAATTTATTCGATATGAGAATGTACATTTAGAAATGGATTGATTGTAGGCAGCAGCGACGCGGATTGCAAAGAAGGCGGTGGATATGGATCTGGTGGCTGGGTGAGTGAGGAAAGATTGTCTGTGCTTGAATATTCCCTTCTCTCTTCAGCCGCAGTCCCATTTCTATTGCTGCCGCTGCCATTTACATGGCCTCTCAAGCTTCTGCTCACAAGAAGACAGCGAAAGGTTCTTGCGAAACACTTACTCATTCCATTCTCTTCTTTTCCTCTTGCAGAGATTGGAGAGATCGCTGGCGCGGCTGAAGTGACAGTGAAGCAGACTTACCGTCTTCTGCTCCCGAAAGCCCCCGAACTCTTCCCCGAAGACTTCAACTTTGCCATGCCCCTGGACCAGTTGCCCTCTTCCTAGACCATCTCCACTCTGCGGTATCCTTCCTACCTCTTCTCTAACATTTGTTTAGGTGACATTGGTTCGAGTTTTACTGTCACTCATTTTTTGATCTTCACATTTCCTTATTTTCTTGATTCCGTGATGCCCCAGTTGTCCCTTGAAGAACGAGCGGGTTATGAGAAGCAAATTCTTTACTGAGCTGCATCTTGCAGATAATTTTCTTTGTACGATAGACAGGGTTGAAATAAATATGCCCCTGATATGTTGACCACTTGAGCCAAGTGAGAAAATGGAATTGTGGAATATAGGGGAGAAGAGATGGAAAGGCAGTGTTGCATGGGGAGAAAGAAAGAAAGCGCTCACGGGGTTCAGGTGGAGAGATGACAATTGGCAAATGGCACCGGCAGAGTCAGCCTGCCACGCAGGGCAGCAAGAAGGGGAGTCGAGCTTAGACGGTTTTTCTTCTTCTTTTTGTGTATGAGAAGGCTCTAGTTGTATAGCTGAAATTGAATATCGAACAGCCTGCTCCACTCCCCAGAAGTTTAATGTCTCTGATTTTCATGGAAATTTGAAATCGTTCTAGTAAATTTGGCTCTGAAGGCGCTGAAAAGGAATTTCACGAGGAGTGAGGAAATAAACCCGTAAAGAAAAATAAAGAATATAACTGAAAAAGACACCTTCCCATAACGGAAGGAGGTTCTGATATAAATGATGAAGAAATAAGGGCCTAGTGGCATCCTAATCGAAGCTACGAGAGAGAGAGAGAGAAGATAGAGAGAGAGAGAGAGCACACAAGGAAGTAGAAGATGATAAGGAATATCTTCGAACCCTGCATAAAGAAAACATGCAAGAGGACTAATTTAAAAGGAAACAAGGATCACATTAGAAAAATGAAAGTTATACCGAATTCGTCAAGAGTGAAACAACTAACAATAAGAAGAGAAGATGCCCGCATTGTGCCTGGCAACAATCAGAGAGAACGTACTATTTGTTGCTATTATTAGTGGGTATACGAAAAAAAGCGATTCGGAGCATATAAAGGATAAGAAAGAGGGACAGAGAGAGAGAGAGAGAAAGGTTGTAAAGAAAAAGAGATGCTAGACAATAAGGGCAACTCCCTCTCGTCTGCCTGCCTCATCAATTGTCTCTGTCTGTGGCTCGGGAGTTGGTTGATGACTTCTTCTGTAAGGCACTCGTATCATCTATTATAAATGTTCAAGTACTTCCAAATCTCTTTCTCTCTCTCTCTCTCTCCCTATCCTTTTCTTTCTCTCTCCCTCTTTCTCTCTTTCTCTCTTTCTCTCTCTCCTCTCTCCTCCCATCCCCCACTTACGGTGCTGATTGTGCATTGATAGTGACGACAGCCTTGCGCGGTTTGACCCTTGTCAGCCGGGCGGCAGCTGGAGATCCAGAGGAATCTGTCGTGAGACTCCGGTTCCCACTCTGAGTGCGATTCAGACGGAAAGAGCCACCAGTGGACCTGGAGAGAGAGAGAGAGAGAGAAGAGAGAGAGAGAGAGAGAGTCATGAGAGCGAGAGAGAGAGAGAGCGATGAAGAGAAAGAGAGAGAGAGAGAGAGAGAGAGATGAAGAGCTAGAGAGAGAGAGAGAGAGAGAGAGAGATGAAGAGCTATAGAGAGAGAGAGAGAGAGAGAGAGAGATGAAGAGCTAGAGAGAGAGAGAGAGAGAGAGATGAAGAGCGAGACAGGGAGAGCGATAGCAAGGAGGGAGATACCGATGAGAGAGGACTCTTCCAAGGGGAGCATCACTCCTCGAGTTGCCATCTCCTGCTGTGGGCGGGGCCAGTCCACCACTTCCATGTCTCTTCCGACGAATGGATTGTACTCTGCAATCAGATTATTTATTACCTATAAAAATAATAGATGGTTTTGTTGAGTTTTATTGTTAGCGAATCTGTTTTCTTGTGAGGAAGAGTGAGTGAAACCTTGCAAAGTTGATAAGCGAAGAGTCGTCATCGATTAGATTCTCAGGATGCTGGCTCAGATATCTGGAAGTTGACAACCGACAGTCAATTTTCTTCTACGAAACATACGAATATAAGGGATGAGACGAAGTGGATTTTTGAAATAAATGAAAGAGCCTGGCCTTTTCCATAGCGCATCCGTGATTTCGGTGCAGAACATGACCCCTGCGTGGAGTGCAATCATTCTCAGCACAAGCACTCCGTCCACCTCAATTATCAATACTTACTTATGAAAGAAAGAATATTAAAGAAAGATAATACTATTTATATTATCTCGTTCTTTCATTCTGCTTAGGTGGAATTAGATAATGGAAAATCGTCATGTTCTAACAATACGAGCGAATTAATGCATAGCTCTTCAGAAGAAACCTTTAAATAGGTCCTGAGAAAGTGTTCGACTTGTTTCCTTTTCTCTTTCCGAAACAACTCTGGCTTATCGGGATCAGAAGTCAACTCGAGATGGCGGAGGACGAAGCGAAAGCGGTCTCTGCAATGCATTCACTGCCTTCAAGACAATCACTGAGAACTGAAGACGAACCGGTGAAACAATGATATGCTGAACCAGTAGAGCATGTCCAGTGTAGAGGCGATGAGAAGCAGAGAAAACCACAGCCAGATCAAGATGAAGATCTTCTCGTTGAAGATATTGATTACAAGTACGCACTGAAGACAAGAAAGCATTCATGACAGATGTGAACAGTCATTTATTTATACACATGAGCATAAATAAAATACATTTTGAAGAAATATATAATCCTGATTTTCGATACCTGAACTGAATGTCTTTGATTGTTCCCGAGTACTCGCACTTCAAAGTCGCACTGAAACGAGAATAAATTATCCGTGCTTGAATTTCGATGCATATAATGAAAGCATGAAATACAACACACGAGAGTCACTCGCGGGAAGTTTCCACTCTCCAGCCAACTTCTTCCGAAGAGAAGATCTCTGCAAAGGGAAGAGAACACTTGCATGAATAATTCTTCTTCTTCACTCTTCATTCAGAGAGAAAGAGAGAGTCTCAATAACACTCTCTCTTTCTTTCTATATCTCTCTTCCTCTTCCCCTTTCTCTCTATATCTCTCTTCCTCTTCCCCTTTCTCTCTATATCTCTCTTTCTCTTCCCCTTTCTCTCTATCACACCTGAGCACCCCAACACCGTAGATATTGTAGTCGTCCGTTTCAAGAAATTTGTTCACGAGAACGAGATTCGTTAAAATATTGCCGACGTACATGATCTTCGTGGCCTAAATGTAAAGCAATAATTAACATAAGATGTAAAAAAAAATCTAAAATCTAAAAACTTACTAAATAGAGTCCCGTCACATAGCTCTCGTAATAGCGCAGATTAAAACATTTAAAGACGCGATGGAGGGTGTAATGAGTGCGAGAAGTCGCGGTGTGTTGGTATCTGCAAAGCTGGTATCTGAAACGACATCCATTCACGACAACAAGGAGACAGAGAGAGAGAGAGAGAGAAAGAAAGAGAGAAAGAGAGAGGGAGAACGAAAGAGAGGGGAGAGAAAGAGAGAGGGAGAGAGAAAGAAAGAGAGAAAGAGAGAGGGAGAGAGAAAGAGAGAGGGAAACGAAAGAGAGGGGAGAGAAAGAGAGAGGGAGAGAGTGTGTGAGAGAGAGAGAGAAAGAGAGAGAAAGAGAGAGAGAGAGGGAGAAAGAAAGAGAAGGGGAGAAAGAAAGAGAGAGGGAGAGAGAGAGGGAGAGAGAGAGAAGAGAGATGGAGTCTGAAAGAGTGATCTTGCCTGAGGGCGCTCTCAATATGTCTTGAGAGCGACTCGATGGTTCGTATCCGATAGTCCGGCTCAATATTCTCCTTTTCAGTGGCCATTTGCACGATGTCATTCATTCGAATCCCTACAATTTACTGTTTTTCTGCTCATTCTTTTCGTTTCAAAGGGTTCAGATTATAAAGGTTATCTTAACAGTGGCATAAAAAATAAGAATAAAAGACAATGGAATAGAAACAATGATTCAGAGACGATAAGAGAGAAAGAGGAAGAGGGAGAAAGCGAAAGCATTGGAAGAATATCATGATGTTTGCATCACGCGATCTTTCCACGCCGAAAGGTTTTATAAATCAGAGAATTCATATATCCCTAGCCATTTGAAATGTGCAAAACGGACGAGGAAATATTATCAGGCACTGGGGATTTGCACGCAAGAAAAGGGGGAGGAATATCTCATGGAAATGCGAGAGAGAGAGAGAGAGTGAGAGAGAGAGAGAAAGAGAGAGAGAAAGAGAGAAGTGAGAGAGAGAAAGAGAGAGAGAGAGAGAGAGAGAGAGAGAGAGAGAGAGAGAGAAGAGAGAGAGCGAGAAGAGAGAGAGAAGAGAGAGAGAGAAGTGAGGTAGATAAGAAAAGAGAGAAAGTGAGACGAGCAAAGAGAATGACGGAAGCTTGACTGGCGAGAGAATGTGAAAATGGGCGGAAAACAAGAGGCAGCCAGTAGAATCTCAGGCACATTGGAATCTTTCTCAAGATGGTCAACATATGAATTGTTAATGAATGAATCCATGGACTCGGATGAATTCGATGATTTCGAAGAAACATCCTGGCCCCTTAGTTCTCACTTCGAAGGAATATCAAATGCTCTCGCCATAAACAGCAGGGATATACATGAGGACTTTTTATATACATACATATCTATATAATTAATAAATGCAAATGAATGTGTAAGTATTTAGAGATGTTGTTTACAGATATAAATTAGCATCTAACCCGATTTGTCGCTCATGAGTCTCCACATGAGACACGGGATGTAGTAGAGGAATGCCTGGATTAACAGGAAGAAAGGCACCCACTGATAGTACGAGATCTGCCTGTATTCGCGTTCCGCGATATCGGCTGGGATCTCCTGAAAACGTCTCTTTATTTTCTATTTTGCATAAGTTTTCAGACAATAAATTGATGTGTCAGGGAATATTCTTCATCTCATTTTCCGCAGTGCTCAAAAATGTCCGTGCGATGTCGTAGTAGAATACTAATGAGAAGGGGGCGAAGTGACAGAGAGAGGGAGTTGGAAAGGGAGGAGGGGAGAGCAGAGAAGACACAGTGCGTGATTGGAAGCCATCGGAGGAAATGCCGGGCTGCTTGGCTAATTGTAAGAAAGACAAACTAAAGTGGCTTCGTTCCATAACTCACGAGAGAACCAAGAAGACTATCAATCCAAGTGAACAGAGTGGGCGAATAAAACAACTGTGCCAATGTCTTAGCGATGAATGTAGAATGAGGAGAAAGGAAGAATGACCTGATCAATGGGGACCCAGTACGTATTCTGAGCCCAGCAATACATCTCGGTATAGGCCTCCCAAGAGGCAGTGAACTGGGCAGGAACCCAGCACTCCAGGGGACGACCACCGAACTGAATGGAAAGATTCTTGTAAGAATGTTGTGGATCATCATAGAAACAATGAAGAATGGTTGCAAATTAAGTAGGTAACACTTCAAAAAAGAAGAAAAGCCAACACCTGCTTGAATGAGACAAGGACGGCCATCATAATGAGGAAGGAAGAAGTGTAGAAGTAGGAGAGACGATCCACGAAGTCGTCATCCTTCCTGAACATTCCACACTCTTTCACAGATAAAGGCAGTCAAATCGTGTAAAGTCTTAAATTGTAATTAAAAATATAAAAAAGAAGTGAGGGAAGAAAGATGGGAAAAGTTGTGCCTGTAGTGGAGAAAGGAGAGAGCGGAGAACATGTTCTGGAGCACCATGGCTCCCACTTCGAGAACTGCGGCCTGCTGATACGAGTCTCGACCACCGATTCCTGAGACAGCACTCTCCTCTCTGTTTTTCTGCTCTCTCTCACTCACTCCTCTCTCACTTCTCTCCCTCCATCTCTTTTTATTTTTTGAAAGCTTAAAAAATATTTTATTTACTATGTGAAAAATTTATATAAGTATATATGTACATATGTATGTACATATGTATGTATGTACGTCGCTCGTACCCCAGCTGTCTAAATAATAATAACAAAAGATTTTCTCGGACACGCGTTGCGTCTCTCCTTCTCCACACTCTCTCGCGACCTTTATCTCTTCTTCGTAGTCTGTATGATGATGCGATGCGATTCTGCATCTCTCAGCGGACTCGCCGACTGAGGAAGAAGCATTCAGGGAAGGCCGCAGATCAAGCAGACCTCATCCACTCCCTGAGGAGGGTCAGATCATGAGGGAGAGAGAGAGAGGGAGAGAGTGAGAGAAAGAGAGAGAGAGTGAGAGAGGGAGAGAAAGAGAGAGCAAACCTCATCCACTCCCTGAGGAGGGTCAGATCATGAGAGAGAGAGAGGAAGGAAGAGAGGGAGAGAAAGAGAGAGAGAGGGAGAGAGGGAGAGAAAGAGAGAGCAGACCTCATCCACTCCCTGAGGAGGGTCAGATCATGAGAGAGAGAGAGAGGAAGGAAGAGAGGGAGAGAAAGAGAGAGAGAGGGAGAGAGGGAGAGAAAGAGAGAGCAGACCTCATCCACTCCCTGAGGAGGGTCAGATCATGAGAGAGAGAGAGGAAGGAAGAGAGGGAGAGAAAGAGAGAGAGAGAGGGAGAGAGGGAGAGAAAGAGAGAGCAGACCTCATCCACTCCCTGAGGAGGGTCAGATCATGAGGGAGAGAGAGGAAGGAAGGGAGGGAGAGAAAGAGAGAAAGGGAGAGCGTATATACATACATAGAGAGGGGAGCGACAGTGCTTGGGTTAATTTTTTTGTTGTTGATAATATTGGTGTTATATATTTCAACAGAAACCATACTCTAAGCGTGGCAGCGAAATATACATATCGTTAGAACACCGAGAGAATATGTTCAATAATGCTATTCGTTTAGAGATCGAGAGGTTCGCAGAGACAGAGACAGAGAGTGTGTGAGAGAGAGAGAGAGAGAAGTTGGGGGGGGGGGGGAGAGGGAGAAAGATAAAGAGAAAGTGCGATTGACAACAATGGCGCCAAAAAGAGGGATTAATGACTTGAGGAACGAGAGGGGAGAGATTGGATTCCTTGGAAAGGCAGAAGAGTGAGAAGTACGGAGTGGACGGCTTCCATTTATTGTCGCTAGTAAAAGAACGATTAGTCGAGATGAAACATTGACAAACCGAGAGAGGGAGAGAGACTGCAAAACCGAGAGAGCCAGGGAGAGAGGGAGGGGCAGGGAGAAGGAGAGAGACTGCGAGAGAGAGAGAGAGATATTGAGGGAATGAAAACTTGAGAGGCACCTTTCATTCCATCGCGGGCGATGATGACAGAGAGTATGGCGTGCATGGGAGGAGTGCGGGAGAGAGAGAGAAGAGAGCGAGGTGGAGAGGGCGAGAGAAGTGAGAGAAAAGAGAGGGAGGGAGAGATGAAGTTAGAGGGCGAGTTAGGACACAGAAGTCAGAGGGACAGCTGCCTCTTCAGGCAACACATGCAACCCATGCGCACTTTCTACAATTGTTTCTTTGCGTGGGATACTCCAGGAAGAGAGAGAGAGAGAGAGAGAGAGAGAGAGGCAGAGTGGAAGGACAGCAGAGGAAGAGAGAGATAAAGAGATATGAGAACTAGGGATGAAAAGGAAGAGTAGTGGGAGATATATGCATGTACCCTCGGGCAATGAAGAGGTGCAACCGAAGACGTCATCGACCTGCCTTTTCCAGGATTTCTCCCCGCAGTTCGTCTGCCACACTGATTTTTTTCCCTTGGAAATGTTGACGAAGGCAGTTGCGAAGGAGAAGGTGGAAGGGTGGGGGAAAGAGAGAGAGCGAGAGAAAGAGAAGGAGAGTGATAGAGAGGTAGGGGAGACATTCAGAGGAAGAGAGGGGGGAGATAACGTGGGAGAGAGAGAGGGAAGAAAGGGAACAGTAGGTAAGTGTATGCTGCAGATGTGCCAGAAGAGGGGAGGGAGAGAGGGGATATAGAAAGAGAAGGCGAGAAAGAGAGCGAGAGCATGAAGAGAAAGAGAAAAAGAGCGTGAGAGCTTGACCGTGTCATCGAGCTGCATGGAGTAAGATAAGGATGGGATGTCATGGCATCGCGAGATCTTGAGATGCTCTCTCATCCAGGCAATGAGAAAAGGCAAGGGACGGAAGACAGAAAGACAATGTAAGAGAAGGTGAGAGAAAAGAGAGAGAGATAGAGAGAGAGAGAGAAGGGGAACCGAGAAAGAGAACTAATAGAAGGCGAGAAGCATGAAGTCGATTATACATCGTGCACGCTGTTGCTCGAGAGGCTCCGTGTCAGATGAAGGCGCTCCTCAGTCACGGCAACGAGAGAGCGAGGGAGATGGAGAGACGAGAGAAGGAGCGGAAATAAGAAGGGAGAGACGGAGAGAGAGAGAGACGGAGAGAGAGAGGGAGAGTGAGAGAGAGAGAGAGAGAGAGAGTGCACCTCCGGCAGGGGAATGCGCGCAGCTTCACGCCATCTTTCCATGTATGGATATGAATGGATGAAGCCAATTAGCACAAGAAGTACCATGTCGGCCAGGTCTTCAATTCAAAGGTAGCTCATCAGCAAAGCAAAGCAGAGCGGCTGCTCTGCTTCTGCCTCCGTCTTCTTTCACAACGCTCTCTCCCCCTCTCTATCTCTCTCTCCCGCTCTTGCTCTTTCTAGCTCTCTCTCTCTCAATCTTTCTCTCTCTCAGTCTTTCTCTCTCTCGTCATTGCCAACTTCCTCCCTACCGAGCATATTACATTTCATCATAAGGTTAGTTTGTCGGCAAGCTTATTTATTCAATTAAATACTATTTGCCTTCACTGTATCCAGGTTCTGTTAAATTTTGCTGCTATGGAAAATAGTTTTATAAAGATATGTACATACATTTGTACAGCGGATAAGCATCCTTTGGAGACCATAATACAGATTACTCCAGTAGAATTGACACTAGTTATTCTGGGTGAACGATATATGTATGTACATATACCTATATACTATGTATATGGAAAAAAAGTTTAAATAATATATACACATATGTAAATGTATGTATATGAAACGATGCGAGAAAAATTAAACGGTGAAAGCAGAAGGAAATAGTATCAAGCTATGGGAGTCAAAATGGCAAAGAAGGGAATCAAATCTCAATTTCGGACAAAAATTAAATTCTCTTTTAGCTCTTGAAAATAGGTGACAAGCGTTGATCAGACGGACAGCTGAAGTTTACAATCTTCAGAGGATAAAGTTACAGAGAAGAAATGATAGGTTAAAGAAATAGAAGGGAATGGCAACAAGAGACACGAGAAGAGATTCGCGTATTCAGCTGAAGAAAGAGGAGTGAATTGTGAATGGTTGAAGACAATGAGAGGGGAACGGACAATGAAAGAAGAGACAGACCAAGGCAGAGGAAGCTACCCAGAACGAAGAAGGTTAAAGGATTCTTCTCAATCAATGAGGATATCATAGAAAAAGAAGCGTTGGCCAGGTAAGCAAGAAGTGGGCAAGGGGGGATACAATTGGATCTATGCAGGGACTCGGTGTGGGAGAGCAGAGACTCTCGGTAAGAGATTCAGGGGAGGAAATGAGAAAGGATTGTGGACCATGCTAAATATAGAGGGCATGGGAAATTCATATGAACTTCATAAGGAGATGTCAAATTGTTGAGTGATATGACGAGAGAGACCGACGAAGGAAAAAGGAGTATTAAGATGTGGAATGTCAGGGTAGAAAAAATGCGGCTAATATATTATGGTGAGACGAAGCATTCACTGAGGCAGTCGACAGCTGATATAGAGAAACTGAGAGAGAGAGACAGAGAGAGAGAGAGAGAGAGAGAGAGAGAGAAGATATGGAGAAGCACCAAGACCCGCCTTCTCATTCCCTTTCTCCTAACTATGCGCGGCGCTGTAGCCCTGGAATCTACTTTTCATACCACCTCACCCTCGATATCTCCTTATCTTATTTTTCTGAATATCTCTCTATTCTTTCGCTCTCTCTCTCTGACTCTCTCTCCCTGCCTAACTCAGATACCTCCTCCACACCCGCAGCTCCCACTCTCCTCGTATCGGCGGTCGTGATTCCCGTTCTGGGAACGCCTTGCCGCTTTGTTCATAATGTGACAGAGAAACAGATATTTTCCATGTCTGTCTGCACAACTTGCGCTCTTTCACTTCCGAGCTGCGCTCACTATTTCACATTTTCGTTCTTTCTCTTTATCATCCTATTGCTCTCTCTCTCTCTCTCTTGTATAGTATTTCTTCCCCTTTCTCTTTCTATCTCTTTCTCTTTCTCTCTCTTACCTGAACGATTCCGCCTGCCCCTGGAAGAGGAAGCTTCGCTACGCTGCCTGTAGAAGGATGGCATGGAAAGACGGATGAGCGACTCGGCCAAGCAGGAGACGAGCGAGAAGAAGAAGGGGAGAGAAGGGAGAGGGAGAGAGAGGGAAGAGAGAGGAGAGAGAAGCAGAGAATGGGGAGGGAGAAGAGGCCGGAGGCATTGCCGGGGGGAGGAAGGGAACGCTCGTCTGCCTGCTCGCCTGTCAGTTCTCTCACTCTCCGCCCTGCACCACAACTGAAGAGGACTGCATCGTCTGAAAGCCACGGCTCATTATCATCACTGTCTCTTTCTCTATATCTCTCTCTCTACTTTATAAATGTACAAGTCTCTTTCTCATTCTCTTACATACATACATATGTACTATGTCGCCATGCGCAAATCACGATTCGGAATTAGAAAGAGAGAGAGAGAGAGAGCGAGAGAGACAGAGAGACAGAGAGAGCGAGAGACAGAGAGAGCGTGAGAGAGAGACAGAGAGAGCGAAAGAGACAGAAAGAGAGCGAGAGAGACAGAGAACGAGATCGAGAATGTGAGAGAAAGGGAAACAGACAGATATATGTAGATAGAGAGAAAGAGACAGTTATAGACACAGAGAGAAAGAGACAAGGACCGAAGAGTAAGAGAAAGACAGAGAGAGAGAGAGAGAGAGAGAGAGAGAGAGAGAGAGAGGATTATCGTCCGTACATGTTTAGATGTCCGCCATTGCACGTATGTAAATCGGGCTGCGCCCTGTCTTGGCATACATATGTATACATATCTATGTACGCCATGTAAACTACGCTGGGAGATAGGAGGAGAGAAGTAAAGGAGGGTGAGAGATGAAGAGGAAGCGTGAGAGACAGAAGGAGAGATAGAGAGAGACAGAGCGAGAAATAATGAGAGCGAGAGTGATGAAAAAGGAGGAGAGAAATAGACAAAGAGAGAAAGACATTGGCCCAAGAGGAAGATGAAGTCGCAGTTCAGGATGAGAAGGAGGAGCCAGCTGCGCAAGCAAAACGGCCATGGTAGACATTAAATTGTACAGGGGAAGAAGGGAGAAAAACGACATAAACTAAGTGGAAAGAGATGAAAGAGTTCAGAGAAGGCAGAGCTCAGTACACGCTTAGTATTCATCTATCGGGAACAAAATCCAAAACAAAAATTCAGATAGGTAAATGCGTATTTATGTATATGTGTATGTATATGTGTATTGAAACATAAAGTAGGCAAGACACATTTTCGATGGCATTTATCTGTCGTTTAACTTTTATGGGAGGACGATAACGAGATCTCTAAGGGTAAATATTATGTATTATTGTGTTAAATCGGAAAGAGACCAGAGAAGCGATTTTAGTCCACGAGCGAGGGATGCAGATTGAAATATCAAGCATACGAATGGACAACTGGGTGCGAGTGAGGGAGACAGGGAGAGAGAGAGAAAGAGAGAGAAAGAGAGAGACAGAGCGAGAGAGAGCGAGAGAGAGACAGAGAGAGTGCGAGAGAGAGAGCGAGAGAGGAGATTCAGAGAGGAAATTAACGACATCGTAATATTTAGACTGAACGCTCTAATTTGTTATAATAAATTTAGAAATATGAACAAACTTCAAGTGTAGTAGCGTAATTTTTTTACCCCGCCTAAAGTTCTTCGGATTTTCTGTCTAAATCTTTCTCAATGGGATGTAAGATACGTAAACATCATCAAAACGTTGAAATGCATGAATATCCAAATATGTATGTATCATATCTGGCTAAGCCGCAAATGATCATGTAAAAAAACTAAAGAGTTTGTTATCCTATGGAGCAAGAGCGAAGAGAAGTGTACAAGTCACTCCGCCTCAGTGTGAGATCTGCGACCCCTCAGGAGAAATATCCTGGTGAAGTTTGGTAATTGCAGTCGTTGCATGCGGTAGCTGCGTATCACAAATCAGTGGCCATAGGGCTTCGCAGATAATCCGAGTTATGATATGGAGAGAGAACCGCCGCGCGATTAATCTTACGTTCTGTCAATGACATGTCGTCGACAGACAGTCACGACCGTTTTTGGTCATGACCACGTCGAGGACAGGTCGTGACCAGGTCATGACCATGGTCATGATCACGGTCATGACCATTCTTTGCATTTCCCAATGTTAGAATGGCGCGAATGCCATCAGGATTAATGCCTAATGGATTAATTTTTCTTTATTGCACGCACATTCCCATTAAGGAGTCAGCCGTGCTTTTAATCTTGATTAAAGTGGTGCCAGTTTCATTTAAAAAAAAGATGAACGTTTCAGCAAAAGTTGCTTTAGGTTTTGGAGTGAAAGATGATACAACTTTTCATTCGTTTTCTTTTAACAAGGGAGTCTTCGGAGCAGCTTTTTTCATGTGCTATTTGTTGGACTACAATTTTTCGGTTTTGTAATCCATGAACAACAACTTATTGATACAGCTAGGAGAGGCAGAGAGAGAGAGAGAGAGAGAGAGAGAGAGAGAGAGGGAGAGAGAAAGAGACGGAGACAGAGAGATAGAGAGGAAGAGACAGCGATAGAGAGAGAGACAGATAAAGAGACAGATAGAGAGGGAGAGGGCGAGAGAGAAAGAGAGAGAATGATGAAGACTTAACGCTCTGCACGTTTCTAATCATGCTCCATCCAAACAGTCCTCACGAATGCACCGCATAGCTGGCTTGCTTGGCTGCTGCCAATCTACTGTGTTGCAAACATTCCGGACACCTAGAAGGAATGCAGTCTCTCCGGGATGATCACGTCTGCTTCCTACTTTCTAGTCACCGGAATTACGTCGGTGCTGCATCGGCTTCGGCCAAGCGTTCTCGTTTTGGAAGCAAGTCATTAAGGAACAAGACATTTATTCAATTAACAAACATGAGATTAACCAACTAGTAATAACAACCATTAGGTAACAAGAGAAGCTTTAAGATCAAAGTTACAGTACCCATCTCTAGTCAGTTATCACAAACATTATCGATGTGATCGGTTCAATCGATGTGATCGGTTCTTCATCTTCTTCCGCCTTTCCAGCAACGCCTCAAGCAGATAGCCCTGTTCTTGAGCACGCTTCACGGTCGAACAGTCCTGAGCAGAGAATCTCGGTTACTGTATCGAATGGGAGAGGACACTGTGCACCATAACGTTGATAAATGTCGAAGCATTACTAAGGTAATGATTAAACTAATTTTTAAATCATATCTAGAGCACAAATTGATAATAAAGAAGTGTAATTAAATATAACCGTGTAAACTGACATTGACCATCTCGCCCTCCTTCGCTGTCTTGCTGGCCACATAAACGTGTCCATCTCGGGCGGGCTCGAAGCTCAGAAACAGCGGACCTTAAAAAGAGATTTTCTACATTGACAAAAGTGGTAAGGAAGAAAATAGAGGGTTAAATATTCCTTACATACTTAGGTAACCCTCCGATATTTTGGTTTAAAAAAAGAGAACAAAAAAATAAGCCATGTAATATTTTTTTAATTACAAGTAACCTGAGCACATTGTAAAGTGCACCTTATTATCCTGCTGGCGCGACAGCAGCAACTGCTCTTCCTGGCGCTGGCGCCAAGCATCTTGCCGCACCATCGAAGCAGTTCACCTTGACTCCTCGTGAATGTCGAGTCGGACACTCCAATAACAAGCTGAACAGACATATGAATACAGCATGTTGAAATATTGCAAACATTTCTTTTGATAATCATGAAGCATAAAAAGCTACAATTTTCATGGAGCGTAAACTATTCCGCCATAATGCAAAACCAAATAAGTACCTAAGTTTAGCACTGAATTGTGGCTTTAACGAAAGTAAATCTAATAGCATAGTGCATACCTGAACAATGCGCTCTTCGCGCCGAATGCTTAGTTAGCGTCCGGAGCACTTGATCTGGCGGAAGATCTGCGTCGAGCGGTACACGGACAGCGAGCGGCTTGCGACGAAAGACGAGAGCTTAAGACGAAAGCTAATTTCATCATGCATTGGAAATACTTCATCATTCATATAGGAAGGAAGGCGGTAGGAATAAAAAAAATATGCTTATGCCGTGGATCAGAAATGAATCGAGTAGAATACGAACAAGTCAAGCTTTGCATTTGAGAAAATCATGGTGCCACAACAACCTATAAGCGTAAGCGCAGATAACCTGAATTTTTTTGCGGCGGCAGCGGGCGCCATTCAGACTTTCGCGGAGCAGTGGTGATTGTTGGTCGCCTGAGAGTGCGGGCGACGACATCCTGTTAAAATGAAGTACAAATAACAAAAATTAAGCTGCAAAACAACAACACTCAAGAAGATTTAAGACTGCTAGCTGGCTGACAAATCAATTCATCCCGCGCAAAGCGCTTTTAAAAATTACGGTATAAAGTGAACGTTGGGTCACACATTCAGTTGAAATCATGAATTTGGTCGTGACCCACGGTCATATCCATGAGCGTGTCGCTCTGCATCTCTCACAAATCTGTACTATCTCGCTTTGGTCATGACCATGAGTGGCGGCCGAGTGGACATGACCACCAAATTATTACTCTGCGGTCATGACCGTGTCAGTGACACATGCTGGGCAGGTCGCGACCCGTGTGTATTAAGATAGGCGGTTTTGTTTTCTGTCATTGACCGGTGTCAATGACATTCAAATTGGTCATGACTGTGTGTCGACGACGTGTCATTGACACAAAGTAAGATTAATCGCGCGGCAGGAAAACGAGAGGGGCGAGAGAAGATAGAGAAGCTGGAAAGGGTGGAGAGTGGAGAGAGCCAAGAATGAAGAAGAAAACACATATAGGAAATACAAGAGGAAAATAGAGAATATATTGAGATTCCTTGCATGCAGTTTATTATGAGCATTTTCTATTGCTTACAAGAAGTTGAGAGAGCAAAGAGAAATATGAAGCTCAGAGCGTGACATAGAGAATAAAAAACGTCCTCTTTGCATATCAACGTCGTCCAATCTCCCCCCACTCACGCTTCGTCTGCTTCTATCTTCTACGACCTCCTCTCTCTCTTCCTGACAATTAGAGAGAGGGAGATGGAGCAGAGTGACAGCGACTGGCAGACAAGACGAAATGAACGACCTGTCGAGGAGGGAGAAGAGAGTGAAATGAAGAGACCACAACAACGCAGAGAGCAAACCAGTAGTAAGGAGACATCGAAATACATACAAATTCAGTAACATTCCCAAGAAATGGCCATCTCTGCTTGGCTACATGCTAGCATTACCTACTTTCTCACCGTCAGCAACGAATCGGCAGCTCACGACGGCTCATCATTACCGATTGATTCTTCCGATTTACATCTCTATCTGTTTTCCTTTTCCATTCTCTTTCTGTCCTCCTCCACCACATTTTCTCTTTGCAACGCACAAGATATTGTCCCTAATGTTATCGAAGATTAACTTCTTCACTCTCCGACAACATGTATAGTGAACAAGTAAAGCTGTCAAATCACTGAAGGAAGTGCTAGAGAGTGAGGGCAAGCGAAGAACATCGCGGGATAGATTACGAGGGACTGATTGTGAGAGAGATATACAGATAAAAGAGATACAATAGAAAGAAACAAGAGAGAGCGAGAGAGCGAGAGAGAGAGAGGGGAAGAGAAAGAAACGAGAGACAGAGAAAGAAAAAGAGAGAGAGAATTGAGAGAGAGAAGAGAGAAAGAAATGAGAGAGAGAGAGAGAGAACGAGAGAAAGAGTGGAAGGTGTCGTGAGGAGAAACGGTCTCGATGGAGCGGCGAATGCATTACAAGCCGCGTCGTCTTCGAGTGGAATTCCCATGTGATCGGAGGGATGCGAAGGATGTTACGAGCAGAAGGCGAATTCTGGCTGATTAGATGACAGCATGGCAGTATGAGATGGGAGAGGGAGAAGGAGGGGACAGAAAGAGGGAGAGAGAATGAGAGAGAGAGAGAGAGAGTGAGAGTGAGAGAGAGAGGGAGAGGGAGAGGGACGGAGGGGTCAGTAAAAGAGGGAGAGAGAGAGAGTGAGAGAGAGGGAGAGGGAGAGGGAGGGAAGGGTCAATCAGAGAGGGAGAGAATGAGAGAGAGAGCGAGAGAGAGGTAGAGAGAGACGGGAGGGAGCGAGGGAGCGAGGTAGGGAGGGGACAGTGAGAGAGAGGGAGAGAGAGAGCGAGTGATAGGGCAATATATATATATATATATATGTGTGTGTGTGTGTGTGTGTGTGTGTGTGTGTGTGTGTGTGTGTGTGTGTGTGTGTGTGTGTGTGTGTGTGTGTGTGTGTGTGTGTGTGTAGAGAGAGAGAGAGAGAGAGAGAGAGAGAGAGAGAGAGAGATGAACAATCAGAGAGAGATATAGATAGAGAAAGATTGAGAGAGGGGATGGAGAGAGCCGACAGAGGGGGAGCAAAACGAGACACAGATAGAGTATGAGATAGTGGTGAAAAACAGATGAGGAGGATATGGACGAAGAGCGAGAAATTGCTATGTTCAAGGATGTCATTTTTAAGCTCTAGCCGAGTGTTATAAATATCGGTGGATTATGATGGATTAGAGGAGCTACATATATGTATGTATAAACTCGCCGGCAATCATTTTTGAATTACATGATCTTTTTGGATACTTCTCTCTAATTTCCGGATTAACAAAAAAACTGCAGGAATTAAAGTTTGAATATGCGGCGTCTTCAGAAGGAAGACAAATGAACAAATTTGCAAAATTATAGCTGGTTCATTTGAAAGGAGCTGATTTTTGAATGCATTTGCTCAGGTAATGGGGAGGGACAACCCTTAGGGATAAAGAAGATCTTGGCTGAGGGCGTAATGCCAAGAATGTCTCCCTCCCTTCTCCCACCATGAATCCTTCTCTCGCTACATCTCTCTCAGTCTTTCTATCCGATTCTCCGTCTCCTTTTCTCGCTCCCTCTCTCTCAGTCTCTCTATCTGACTCTCCCTCTCCTTCTCTCGTTCCCTCTCTCTCTCGGTCTCTCTATCTGACTCTCCGTCTCCTTCTCTCTCTCGGTCTCTCTATCTACTCTCCATCACCTCTTCTGTCCATACACTCGCCACATCAACGATTTCCAAGCAGAGCCAATAGGAGCGCACCTCATTTCTTCATATGTACTTCTTATCCATAATATTCTGCGTCTTCATTGCTATTTTGTCTCTTTCCATCTTTCCTATTTCCTTGTAACATTCTCTCCTCTCTCTCTGCATCTCTCTCTATCTTCTCTCTCTCTTTCTTTCTCTATCTTCCTTGCCATATGCAATGGCAATTTTATCAGATACTCTCGGTAGTCTTCTCTGTTCTCCTTTAGCTTCTTTCACTTCCTGAGAGATCCCTGCATCCACGCAAGGGCAGTTCTCTGTTGCTGAGACAACCGCACTCCAAAAGTGCGAGGGAACTGAATAAGAGATTGTGTCAGATTAAGAGAGATAGAAACATGCAGACAAAAAATGGATGAGGGAGGAGGCGGGAGAGTTCAGATCATCCGATAGAATGTCCAAGGCAACTGGCATATTCAAAGCTCTCGTGAAGTCAGGGAATAGAAGGGAAGGAGAAGGGTTGCGAGGATATGGAGGGCGAGGTGGGAGGGCGAAGTCGGAGGGCGAAGACATACGTAAGAGAAATGGAGCAAGGAAGAGGGTATTCGTGCTTCTTCTCTTCCCTTTTTATCATCTCTAATAGATTCATGACTTAGTATTCTTCCACATTCTATATATTTGTTTTTCGTTTTTTTTCAGAAGCTCCTTTCGTGCTCCGACCCCCTCCGCCTCACTGTCCACCGTCGACACTCCCCATCTCTTCTCCTCTGTCTCTCTCCTTTTCGCTCTCTCTCTGTGTCATTCTCTTCCCTCCTTATCCTATCCTATCCATATTTTCTACGTCTCTCTCGACTCCGCTCTTTCATACCTTCGTCACTTTTCCCTCACACACTTTGAGAAGGTCACCTATTCACACTTTTCTAGGGCATTCAGCCGTCTCAAGAAATAATTAATAAGCCAAATTCCTAAAAGGATGCGATGGAAAATTCTGAAAAATATGAGCAGACAAGAGCGCAATGTATATGATGATAGAGCATCTAATATTGACAACTTAAAGATGGTGCTACAGTGATTCTCACAATAGTATGCATTTTTTGTGAGATGCTTGCAAAAACAAAATAAAATAAATAATGATATATGTATGTATGTACGTATGTATAAGAGATTTTGATGTCCACGCTTCAGGGTAAACACTTTTTAATTATACAGGATTTTTTGGTTCTAGAAGACTGGGGTAATTTATTCTCAGTCAACGAAAGAAATAGCGTGACGATAATTGGAATTCACTGACTGTGAGAAATATTACTGCCTTGGAAGCGCCCCTTCCCTATGCAGAATGAGAAATCAGGGATGTCTGGAATTACGGAAAGAAGCGCGTTATCATCTTGATCTAATCAAACTAGCCATTAGCATGGACTGACTGCCCGTTATATGCCGTGATATCAACAACCAATCTGTCCCTTCCTAGCCTTCTTTGAAATGCTAAAAATATACTCAGTTTCACTGATAATGAGAAAATGCTCAAATTATGTTACTAATTCCAGTATCAAAATTAGAGATCGCAAAATTTTTTTTTTCGTATTTGGAAGCACAAAAATCTTGTGTTGACACAAGGCAAATGAAATTTGTATCATTTTTTCCTTCTTCCAAGTGACGGTCTGACCGACCAGAACACGCTAAGCTATGATCTGGATTGATGGAATACATAGTTCAATCTTTGAACAATACTCAAAACTGTTCAAAACGACGGAGGATGCCTGACTAGACGGGATAAAAGAATGGTTGAGAAAAGCTTCAGATGCGTGCTAAGTATTCTTGTGCAAAAAGGAGCTATCACAGCAGAGAAGGATTTGCATTCTCTTCACACGTATCTCTGAAAATGCAGGACGCAATGGAACGTAAAGCAGGAGAAATGAAAGAAACCCGAAAGGAACAACAATCAATTGAAGATAACTTAGCAAGATATCGGAATTGAGTGAAAGTGAGAACTGAAGATGAATTGTATAGAAGAAACCCAAGCAAACTGTCTTCCCAATTGAATGTCAGTTACAGACGTCTAGAAATATAGCTAAGATGTTCTCTTGAATGATAGAGCAGCAGTACTTCATAAAGAGGATTCAGATAGAGGGGGTGAGAAGAGTATGAACTACAAGGTGGGAGAGAGCGGAGACCCGCCCACCCAAGTTGAAGGCACCCAGAATGGCTCCGTCTCCAGTCGATGAATCAGCTCAGCAAGCTCCGAAACCGTTCGGGATTGCTCCGCATTCACTACCACTTCATCGAAGACATGGCCATACTTCTGAAAAGGATAGGGTTTATCAGAGAGAGGGAGCGAGAAGCAGGGAAATAGGATAGAGAGTGAGAGCGAGAGAAAGAGAGAGCGAGAGAGAGTGAGAGCGAGAGAGAGAGAGAGAGAGGGTGGGCGAGAAACAGAACGTTGAAAATCGACCTCTTCAACAGTGCGCGAGCTGGAAATGAGAGCCCTGAGGGTGTCATTGGGATGATTCGGCCTCTGCTTGGAGAGAACGGGCAGGGGAGGAGCTGCCAGAAGCACCACGAAGGGCATCAGAAGACCGCAACGGACAGAGGAAATCGACTGGAAGAAAGGAGGAGTAGAAGAGTGCGTACAGAGCGGAACCAATTCAGACTATTTCTAGCACCACTAGACCGTACTCACTTTCTTTAGTTCTTCTAGTCACTCAAAGATGGAATAGCTCTGGAAGAAAGAGAAAGCGAACTTCTGGTTTGAGAGAGAGCAGCGGCGTCTTCCCTTCGTATCTGAGTCGAGCGATGTCAGCGAGAGCAGTTCCGTAGAGATGTCCGTCGTACTCCCCGAACTCGAGGAGTTCGCCCGCCTTGTTCATCGCCACGAGGGCAGAGCGACTCACAAAGTGATAGTGAACACCGTTCGCCTCTCCGGGCCGAGCTGGCCGGGAAGTGTCTGCAAAAGAAACCTTCATCTGTGTTATTCCTCTAACTCCTTTTATGTTAGGATTTCCACCCCGCATCGGTAGTGCTGTTCAGACTGGCAAAGTTTTCATCTTATGGACCGCAGTCTCTGTAGATCATTTCTACCAGTAGAGACATTAAAGGAGCATGAGTGACCGCGTCTGAATACGGTAGACCATACATGGCAATCAGACGCGATCACTCATGTTCCTTTAATGTAGATAAGCGACCCATCAAATAAAACGTTTCCCAGACTAACACGGCACGGGTGACGCGACGCGGTCGCGAAGGCGGTCGAGGAGAGCTTGGCGTACTGCCAAGCAGCCAACCCCCTCAGCCCCGACCAGCACGAGCGGCCGCTTGTGCTCCGAGCGGGCCAGATGCAGCACCACCTCCTCGTAGCCAAGGCCGCTCACTTCTGCTAGGAAATCCATTCAATTCCACTTTGACCAAACCGAGTGTGATGTGAGAAGAAATGAAGTACCGGCGTTCTCGGTCTCAAGAGTGGCACTCTTCTCATCAGCCGAAACGGGCTCCTTGCTGCCTCTCTTCAGGGTCCTCGCCAGAACCTGAGGCAGTTTCTTCCTAGCTTCTCGTCTTGACTTTGGTGCTCCCGCCGCCATCTCGTCTTTGTATTGTAACACTCTGAAATACAATCATTGTCGCTTTTAATAGTTCGCTTTTATAAGTTGCGTTGTAAATATTATCATGACAGTTAGAAAGGGGAAAATAACTAATAATACGGATAATGAAGAGAATAATGCCTGACTGATATCTGAAGGCGGGGGATGGAATGATGCCGGCCAGATTCCTGTTCTCGTCACAGCCATCCACTGTCGCCTGCCACCAGCTGGGATCACTTCTGTCCAGAACATGCAGAACATCTCCTCGACGGAACGACAATGCCAGTTCTCTTGAGAGAGAGAGAGAGAGAGAGAGAGAGAGAGAGATACATGGAGGGACAGAGAGAGAGAGAGAGAGAGAGAGAGAGAGAGAGAAGGCCCAAGAGGAGAGAAAGAAAGATATAGATGAGAGCGAACCGGCAGGGTACAAATATGTCATCGTCAGGATCGTAGTCGAAGAGGGCTCTGAGCTGGAGAAGCGGACCGGCCACTCGTGGCTTCCTTCGTCGTCCGTGAATTCCCAGCACAAGTCGCAGCTCGCCACGGAAACCTCGCTGAAACTCAGAAGATTGCAATTGGTAGTGCAAGGATAAAGGGAAGTGAAGAGTGAGAGAAGAGATCGCAGACTCACGAGCATCTCGCAGACTTGTTCGACACTTCTGCCGCGGACTTCGACCCCGTTGATGTCGAGGAGTTCATCTCCCTCTTGGATGTGTCCGCTCTGCTCGGCCGACCCCCCTGCCACCACTCGCCCCACCACAACGCGGCCCTCTTCCACGCGCACTGTTGCTCCCTTAAACAATACATTTACTTACATAAACTTGAATCATAATTACATGTATAAATAAAAATGTAATGAAAATGAATGAAAGTGACGAACCAGATAAGTGTCGTCTTCCTTGTGGAGGGTCACAATGCGGATGTCGTCTGAGGGACCGGGCTCTTCGCGTGGCAAACGAACCAAAAAGAACAAATAAATAAGAAGGAAATGAAACAAAAAAAGAAGAATTAGAATAGACATCAACTCACTGGTTTTTGGTGCACCGCCGTGGCCTGAATGGCGGTTTGAACGGGTTTGGACTGGAAGAAGTCTCGCAGGAAACGAGAGTCATCCCCTCTGCCCTCAGAGGACTCCAGATGAAGAGCCACTCGCTCCACGCAGCCAATCACTTGGTCCAGAGCTTAACTTAGCTATCACTATTCAGCACTTTAGCTTTTCTCTTTCTATCACTCTCTTCCTCTATCTCTCTTTCTTAATCATTCCTACTCTCCATTTTCTTTGTCTCACTCGTTCTGTCTCTCTCTATCTGTCTCTCTCTCTCACTCATTCCCAACTCTCCATTTTCTTTCTCTTCCTCACTTTCTCCCTTACGCATAGAATCGTCTAGATGGTTGGCTTCCATATGTTTGTCGAGATTCTCTCTGAATGAGATGTCTCCGACGACGTAGCAATGGTTGGCGTATCCCCTAATTCCATCCAGACTCGTCTCCGCCTGTTCTTCTTCTGCATTCTCTTCAACTCCTCCTTCCCCCGTCTCATTCTTTCTTCCTGATGATTCGGACAAGGCCTTCAGCTTTTTCGAAGACCGAAGAGAACTTCTTCAATGAGGGAACTTCAATGAGTGCGGACCCAACTGTCACAAAACAACAACTAACAGGAACAAAAAAAACGAGTGAAATATAAATGGTATAAAACAAATAAAAGAGGGGGAAATGACCTCAGTAAGCTCTGCTGCCGATGCTTCTCGAGCTGCCGCTCTCTTCTCTCTCGAATGTCCTGCTCATATCGACGAAGACGCAGATCTTCACTCTCGTCCAGATCATCCGTGGGAGTGGGCCTTGAGGGGGCTTCCGAAGGAGCCCCCGCAGGCATCTCCGTCAACTCTGTTATTGACGACTTCTCCTGCCTCGCAGCGCTGCCGTTGTGCACCTGGGGGAAGGAGATCTGGGTGTAGGGAGCAGAACAGGAAAGTGTGGCCAGCCACTCACTGATAACAGAGATAAAGCGAGAGCAAGGGAGAGATATTTTGGAAGAGAAAAGAAGAAGAAGAGACTTGCCTGAGGGACGAGGAGTTGTGTTCCGTTTGAACCATTCGACGATCCGGCGACATCCTCCATGTTCACCACGTGGGCGTATGGAAATGTCCTGGGATTTCAGGCAGAATTGGAGATCAAAAGGAGAATACTATAGAGAGGGAAGAAGGACGAGGGCAGAGCGAGAGAGAAAGGGGAAGAGAAAAGAGATGGAAAGAAGAAAAGGTGAGATTGAGAAAGAAGGAAAGAAAGAGAAAGAGAGAGAGAGAGAGAGAGAGAGAGAGAGAGAGAGTGGAAGAGAGAGAGAGGGGGAGAAAGAAGAAAAGAAAGATAAAGATAAAGAGAAAGAGAGAGAGAGAGAGAGAGAGAGAGAGAGGAAGAGAGAGAGCGGGAGAGAAAGAGGAAGAGAAAGATAAAGAGAAAGAAAGAGAGAGAGAGAGAGAGAGAGAGAGAGAGAGAGAGAGATAACGAGAGAAAGGAAGAGAGCGATAAAGTGAGAGATAACGAGAGAAAGAAAGCCAGAGACAGAGAGAGAGAGAGATAGAGAGAGAGAGAGACAGGGGGGAAGAGAGAGAGCGGGAGAGAAAGAGGAAGAGAAAGATAAAGAGAAAGAGAGAGAGAGATAACGAGAGAAAGGTAGAGAGCGATAAAGAGAGAGATAACGAGAGAAAGAAAGCCAGAGACAGAGAGAGAGAGAGAGAGAGAGAGAGAGGGAGAGAGAGAGAGGGAGAGAGAGAGATAAGCGAGTGGCTCGACTGTATACTGGATGCCTGCACTCAATCACATCGCTCCTATACAAAGACTCTTCTTGGTAACTAAGCTACCCGCCCCCCCCCCCCCATTTAAGCCTTACTAATACAGATGAGCAGTGCGCAAAATGTGAGGGGATGCGATAACTTATCGCAGCATTTTTTAGTATTGTAACAATTCGAAGGTTGAAAATGATGAGTACTCAACGATATACTAAAGAGCAAGGCGAGTGATTGTAAGGATGAGAGACAGGGAAGATAGCAGATAGAGATGGAGATTGAGGGAGAAAGACGGAAGAAGCATTCGAAATTATATCATTCTCCAGTACATTCTCCACCAGCCGAATTCTGCAACCTGGACAAGGACAGCGAGAAAATGAAATTAGCATCGCCGACATTCAGGGAAACAATGGAGCAAAGGCAGAGAGAGAGAAAGAGAGAGAGAGAGAGAGAGAGAGAGAGAGGAGAGGGGAGGGTGAAGTGGAAGAGGGACAGAAAAAAAGGAAGAGAATCAGAGAAGCTAGGAGGGAGAGGCGAAAGAGAATAGAAAGAGTCATACTGATAGATTTCCGAACAGAGTGAATGGAAAAGAGGAATGCATGAGAAAAATAAAATAAAAGGAAAAGAGATGAAAAGAAGAGGAGCGCAGCCATTCCATTATGCTTTGCCAGTGCACAGCCAACCAGCCACAAATGAGTAATAAGAAGGATGAGAGAGGGAGAGAGAGAGAGAAGGAGAGAGAGAGAAGGAAAGAGAGAGAGAGAGAGAGAGAGAGAGAGAGAGGAGGGAGGGAGGAGGAAAGACAGCACAAGCCGAGAATGGAAGCGAGGTCGATCCCAGTTTCCATCTCTTCTGCCCAGAATAGCCCTTCTTATTCTGAGAGGCGAAAAGAGGAGGAAAATAACAGAACAAGCAAAATTGCTGCTAGAGGTAAAATGAGAGGAGGAGCGAGAAAGAGAGAATCCCAGAGATAGCGACACAGAGAGAATGAGAAAGAGTAGGGGAACGATAAACGGAGAGAAAGAACTAGGAGAAAGGGACAGTGATGTACATGAGTAGGTAACTGACGCTCAAGAGAATGTGCACTGTAATGCGAGCCCTGAGGGAGGTACACGAAGAGAATGAGAATGGGATGGGGAAGCTGCTCTGCTGTCAGTGATAGGTGCGAGTCAACAGTCACCGAAAGGCTTCAAGCCACAAAACCGCCTGGGCCTTTGAGGGGAACGGAGTTGAGCCCCCTCTGCTGCTTCCAGTTTAGACATACAGGCGCCTTATCAATTGATAATGGCTGCGATAGCAAACCATAAGATACTGAAGAGAAACCGAGAGAGCCATGAGAGAATGTAGAGTAGAAGAAGGGAAAGAGGGAAAAAGCCAGTGATTGCAAAGATTGTAAATGCAACTGTATATATGTACATACATACATAAGTTTAAAAAAGTAGTGTCTTGCCTTGCAATTTTGTCGATGACGAGAGGGACGCTCTCCTTGTTGATAGACACCAGAAAGGCATCGACTACTCTCGCCGAATCACTGTTCACTTCTGTCTCTAAAGCACAATTCATCATATTTATTTACAACAACAAAAAGAAAGGAGAAGAATGCTAAAGTTGAGATTGAGTTGAGCTCTGCTAAGGAATGCCTCTTTCGTTCTCTTTCCACTTGAAGATGCAGCACTTTCTCACTGATTTTTCCTCTCCTTCCAACTTACTCGTTTTATCGTAAACTTTCCGTCGAACTCGAAGAGAGATCGAACGAGTTCGGATACACTGAAATTAAGAATTTTTGGCTTTTTATGGAACAGGCTTAGCAAGCCATGAATCGCTTGGGAAAAGAGAAAAGAATGAAACAAGAAGAGAGAGAAGACAAGAAGAGGCGTGCTACATGCGAAAGAAGAAGACACAACAAATACTTTCCTCTGCTGTTTAGTCTGCCACTCAATCCTAGCTGGTCATGAATTGCCTGAGGGAAGGAAGGTTCTCACTACTGGGAAACTAAATGAAGGTGATGGGAGACCCCTTTGGTCTTCTTTGTTTACTAGAGTTCCAGCAAGTAGGAAAATGAGCGGCCATGCAGGGTTCAGCTCAGACTGCTAAGTGAGGAAGAGGAGTGAAAGAGACAATAGAATGGATAGAGAGAGAGAGAGAGAGGGTTGAGGAGAGAAAGAGTATGGGTTAGTGAGAGAGGTAAGAGAAAGCAGCTAGCCGATGGCCGAATGAGATTGTAGGCAATTATGACGAGAAGGAGGATGCTACGAATGACCGCTATCCTTTTGGTGTTTTCGAATTCCGCTCTTCCTCTTCATTCTCTTTCTCTTTCTTCTCCCCTCGCTTTTCTTCCTCTCAAATTCATCATTCCTATTTTGTTCTAAATTCACTTTTGCATATTTTCTCGTCCTTTCCCTCTCCTACTGCCACCAAAATAAGAATATTGACCGATGCCCAAGTCGGGAAAATACAAATGAATGTTTGCTGACCGCTCCGCTGGTCGCACGAACTGGGGAGACGAGGTTTAAAAAAAGAATGTTTTAACTAAAAGAAACTATTGGGATGAGCAGGTTTGAGATCACGGAATGGGCAATAGATATGGAAGTGGTGCGAGAATGATGGCCGAGGGGGGAGGAGTGAAAGGGAGAGAGGCTGACAGACAGAGAGAGAGAGGCAGACATAGAGAGAGTAAGAGAGGCAAATAGAGAGAAAGAGCGATAGAGATAGAGAGAGAAGAGAGAAAGAGAGATGAAGAAGTCAAACTTGATGAATGAGATCGACAAGTTGAGTGTGGCTCTTGGCGAGAACGGAGAATCCGTTGACAGCGACGATCTGGTCGTTGAGTGCGAGCCCCGCTCGGTCTGCGCTGCCTCCTGTAAAGGAAGAGGAACTCTCACTTAGTCACGTACAACCAACAACAGACTCTGGCCACAAGCAAGCTGCTCTCTCCATAGCCAACATTGCCGCTGACCTGGCCATGTCCTTTCCTGCTTCCTCTCTCTCTCTCTCTCTCTCTCTCTCTCGCGCTCTCTCTCTCTTTTTCTGTCTCTCTCTCTCTCTTTTTCTGTCTCTCTCTCTATTTTTCTGTCTCTCTCTCATTCTCTCTTTCTCTCTCTCATTCACTCTTTCTCTCGCTCTCTCGCTTGGGCTCTTGAGGTACGTTGTCACCCTCGTGCCTCCCTTCTCTCTACTCATGAGGTCAACGAGGAAGCCGAGACAGCTGGGTTGTCTCCTCTCTCCTCAAAAGGCGGCCTCTCCCCTCCGAGAAATCCCTGCTGTGTCCGCCATCATCATTCATGACGGATTATACTAGTGATTTAGGTCTTTCCACGGCTTGCCGGGGAAAATGAGTGAGAGAGAAAGGTGGAGAAAGAAGACAGAAAGTGTGTGAGAGAGAGAGGTAGAGAAAGAAGAGAGAAAGGGGAGTAAGACGGGTAGAGAAAGAAAAAAAGAAAGTGATGGAGAGAGAGGAGTATAGAAAAAAGAGAGAAAGTGAGGGGAGAGAAAGAGCGATAGAGCGAGAGAGAGAGAAAGAAAGACAGAGAGAGAGAGAGAGAGAGAGAGAGAGAGAGAGAGAGAGATAATGAGCTCCATATACATACACTGACCGAATGGCTGGAAGTGGCAATCCAACTGTAGGCAATACTTTACAAAGCAAGGGGGGGTACATGTAAATATGAATGTATATACATACATACATATGTACCCCTTGCTTTGTAAAGATACAAGAAACGGACATGTATATTTCTTCGAATACAACTTGAAGAATAGTGTCCCTCTGCTCTTTGACCCTCCCTTCAACTCTGATCACACAGACTAGACCTGCTTTGCATGAAAAAGGCTGCCGATGGCCCCTTCACATCAAGAGAGCACAAAAGCATTGCAAACTTAAGAAGCTTTGAAAACAAAGAAAGACAAGAAGAGAGAAAAGTGAGCAGAGAATCATCGAACTGAGTCCCAGTGGACTCTGCCACTGCCACAGGCATGCTCTCTCCATTCCTCTCTCTCTCTATCCCTTCCCTCTCTCTCCGTTTCTCTCTCTCTCTCTTTCTCTATCCCTTCCCTCTCTCTCCGTCTCTCTCTCTCTCTCTCTCCCTCTCATATGCTGCCCTGTCCTCTCAGTAAGCTCTTGGAGAAGCCTCTGCTCCTTTTTCCTGCTACTCTTTTAAGGAAAGAGAAGTGTTCTACGCCTATCCCACATGGCTGTTTTTGTTAATCAAGTTGCAGCATCTTCGTCTTCCCTGCCGAGTCCTCATTTTATGATGAAGACACTAAGCGAGACCGAGAAAAGTGCGAGTGAGAATGATAGGAAGAAAGAGAGAAACAGACAACGAGAGAGAAAGAGAGAAAGAGAGAGGAAAAGAGAGAGAAAGAGAGATACAGAAGGCGAGAGAGAGAGAGAGAGAGAGAGAGAAGCGGCTGAAATGGCAGATGCTGGAATCCCTGTAATCGTGCACTTGCCTGTGAATTCTCATGAGTGGACCAGTTTTCCAGTAAACAATACCAATCTCCCGATGGATATCCTCTGATGATGTGCCTGGTGGATTACTGGATATGGATGATGAGAGAAGGAGAGAGATATAACGAGAGAGAGAGAGAAACAGAGAGATAGAGACGGGGGATAAAATTAGGCGGCAGAATAGTGTTTTAGAGTGTAAGGTTTGGAAGATGGATTGAGTACGCGTGGTATAAGCGTTATGGTGAAGTTGAGTGAAGTATGTAATAATGTGTAGAGATTATTTCCACAGTTGTAAACAGGGTGTCTAACATTGCAAATACATTTTGTTTGAGAGCTTAATCTCTCATTCGAAGAGAGGAAAGCTTCAAATGGGAAGACCAAACTCAAGAATTTTGATATGAAAAAAATTGGACAGAATAAAAGAGAAATCCAGATCGAAAGATCACACAAAATGAAAGAGAGATTGAGAAATAGAGAATTGAAAAATAAGAGAGAAAAAAAGGAAGAGAAAGACATGGCCAAAAAGCTGCATGTGATAAATTGAGCATAAGGTGAGAAACGAGACTGCGACACCTCCAGATAAAAGTGGAAGAGAGCACAGGAAGAAGAGATAAGCAGACGCAAGGGGAAGTGAAAAGGGAGGCCAAAGAAATAAGAGAACAGATATAGAGGGAGAGAGAACGGAGAGGAAGCTTGAGAGAGGAAAGAATCTTTGCTTTGAGCAACGAACAAGATGATGAATCGACCGGAGCAACCCGGAGGCATCGAGACTTTGGGTGTTATCAGAGAAGACTAGAGACTGGCAGCCACGTCATGGTTGTCTTCCAATTTGGAAAGAGGAGACTTGAGGACGAAGGAGAACGAACCGTAGAGGAAGGCCTCGGAGAGATCAAAGGGGCACTCTTCATCCGTCGTCCTCTTCCTGCGTACGATGACATAGAGAATGAAGCCAGGGAGAGGGTGGGGGGCGACTCGGCGGGGAGGCAGCCGGGCAGAGCCGCCGCGCAACTCGCTCAGGGCAAGCGGGATCGACACCGACTTGTTAGCCATCCCTCGCATTCAATCATCCACCATCGCCATTCTATGCCCTCACACGAACAGCAGAGGGTTGGGAGGGTGTCGGAGAGGAGCCCGGCAAGGGGGCGGGGCTCTCTCTCTCCCCCCCCCTCTCTCTCTCTCTCTGCTCCTGCCAGCCGGCCACTACACCGCCCTTTCTCTCTTACACAATTAGGAGTAGTGACGGGACGAGACAGAGCATCCATGCACCATCCCCATACATCACTGGCATCCACATCCGCTCAACCAATTCCCGCATATCCTCTCTCTCTCACTCTCTCTCTCTCTCCTAACTTTATCGTGGCAATGTTTTCTTTAACTTAGCCATGCCTCCACAATTAGCATGGATAAATAGAAGGAAAGAGCTGAAGAAGACCACGAATGGCAGATCCGCCCTTCCCTTCCTGCATTAAATTCGCAGTAGACTCAATGGCAGAGACGTCTCATGGCGGCAGCTCAAGCATCTCTCTTCATCATTCTCACTTCCTGCTCATTTCTTATCCCACACACTGTCTCGTCTTTTAAAATGTTTCTTCTTTCTATAACCACTCTCGCATGACTCTCCGAAATACTGGAAATAAGCTACATATCTTCCCCGGGATTAGAAAACGTCTTTTGATTGACCTGGAGTGACCGAATAGACGAAAGAAACGCCGAATTTGGTGGTGAGCGAGAATCCGATTCTCTCAGCAGGAAACTGAAGACGAATGTCGACTTCTCTTTCCTCGCGTTCCGCAACCTCATGGGCAGCAAATGATAGATTCAATACAAAATGATATTGAGGGGTCAAACCTGGAACGAGAGTGCTGGAGGGAGGAGATCACAGAGAAGCAGAGCATCCCAGGCACTTCTGGAATCTTGACGAGTTCTCTTCATGCAGGAAGACAATTCAACTGAGCAGGAATGCGTCTGCCAAAACAGAAAGAGAACGATGAAGGGGAAGAAGGAACATTCTGTGGAGGTCCCGGGGGAAATCACCTGGGGAGGAGTGGAATGAAAGACGATCCCCCCATACAAGACATGCACTCGAATAAACAATCGCCGACTCCACACGGTGTTCCCCTTTTTTTTTTTGTTACTTCACTCAGCCCCGCAGCAATCTCTCTCACCTACATTGTCTCCGTTATCCATCCTCCCTCCCTTCACTTCTTACCATCTCGATCCGCCCATTTATATCTCTTTTTCATTTCTCAATCTCTTTCATCTCAAATGCTTTCAAAATGCATCTCACATTGCAAAGAATATTTCTTTTTTTTTTATCTGACAAAGTATGGTTAATTTCTATCGTACAAATTCGCAATTATGACTACTCAACGCGCTCAATACTCTCTATCATTTGAGTAAAATCTTTTCATAGAACTGAACAATGTACAATAATAAAGTTGCAAGTGGTAAATAGTACATGCTTGAAATGCATTAATTACCTTGCAAGTAACAAAACCATTACAGTATGCAACCTTTGGTTATCACAGATACCTACTGGAGTGATATATCATGAATGTAGAGAGTATGAAAACGATACGAAGACATTCAGTCGATACCCGCACTCCTCTTTTGGGATGCAATTGTTTGTTTAATAGCCTGAAACAAAAGCAGTGTTGGAAAAGGAGCGGGCAGAGTAGAAAGTTTGGATTACCTGAGTCTTGTGTTCATCAATTTTGATGTAGTCCAGATCGGGAGGAGGGCTTCGGGGGCTGTTGGAGCGATGGCGAGTGGAGATCAGGGCTGGTTCGATGTACTCCAGGTGCACGGTCTGCAAGGTTCACACTATTTTATCTATCACACATTTATTCATTTCAAACAGAAAACAATCCCGTACACGTCAAATATATGTATGTAGGGTAAATATATTCTCTGCAGTGAAGAAAGATTGCTTCTCACCCTGGGAGTAGTCCTTGGCAGTGTAGGCAGATGAAGGGGAGGGTGATTCTGGAGGGGGCGTGGCTTCTTACTTCTGTCAACTGCTGGAGGAGCAGAGAACCCGGGAGCTTCGCGCCTTCAAACCACCAAAGATGTAAAGTTGACAAACAGATTTACAAAACGTAAGACCGTATTCCCAGAAACAAGAAATATAAATGAAAGAGAAAGAAGTAAATCGGACAGTTTAATAGTTTCTCCGCTGCTCTCATTGTCTGGAGCATCATCATAGAAGACGGAAGAAGAGAGAGGGACGTGGTCATTCAGGGGCAGTTCCCTCCATCCATCGCGCCCTCGACCTTCACGACTGTCGCGTATTCTACAGTACGACTCCTTTATGATTTAACATTTTTATAGCAATAAAAACTGATTTGAACAAACAGCTATTAATGTCTCATAACCATACATTTCCTTAAAAAGGAAGATAAGTAGCATGCCTGGGAGGGAGAGGAGGGAGCGGAGGGCCAGGCAACGATCCGCTGCAAGTGCTGCTTGCCTCGTCATCCGTGTTCGAGACACTGCGAGAGGAAGCCAGAGAAGACACAGAAGAAGCTTCCCCTAAAGTCAAATGTCCTTAAAGAGAAGTGCTCTTTTACTTGGACAAAGAAAGAGAGAGGACAGCTCACCGTGATGAAACAAGGGCGGATTGAACTCTTTCGTTGGAGTTCCAGCAGTCAGACTCCGAAGGAGTTGATAGTTCACCGCCTGAAGGAGAACACTCAATTGACACAATTCATAACAACTGTTCAGGTGCTCACAGTGAGAGATTTGTGATTTGATCGCGCCATGGAAGGAACCCACAACAACATCGAGGAGAAAAAGAGTGGAAAGGAGGACAATGAAGCACAGGAAAGAGGAAGGGACAGGAAAGAAAGGAGAACAAGAGAAGATATCAACAGCATGCTGGATACCGCATCCTCGGGATAAGAAGACGAGGAAGAAGATGAAGAAGCCGGAGGAGGAGCGAAAAGAAGAGGAAGGAGGGGAGGAGAGGGGGCGAAACGGGTGAAGATTACTTGAGTCTGGGCCAGACTCCGCTTGGGAACCGCCACTTCAGGGAAGCTTAGCTCGCAGTACTCTTCCAGCAAACTCTCCTACCATTACCACCACTCTTTCTCGTCGTTCATTTGTTAAAACAGTAGAAAAATATGCAATAAATAAAAACAAACAATTAACAAGCAGTAAGAAGGGTAAAGAGGAAACCGTGGAGTGAGAACGAGTGGGTTCGAGATGAAGAGCAGCCGCCTGCGCAGCAATGGAATCAGCCGAGTAGCCCTCGCCATTCGGAGGCTGCGCGAGGTAGCCTTCTATTAACAATTCGCATGTAAAAAAATTGTGAAAATGAAGACAGCTTTGAACTAAAAAAATATTTAAACGTTACATAGCTTAATAATTTTTCAGTCAATAAAACGAGCAAAACAGTGAATGAAAAAAGGAAATGTTGAAAGAGCGGCACAAACCGTTCCTTGAAGGGACGTCTTCTTGATCATGCCTGGCAAGGCCCATCGCTCGACAGAGGTTTAGAACCCACACGTTCATCTCCTGAGAGTCCCCAGACATAGGAAGGGAGGAATCACAAAGGATACCACAAGAGAGAGGTAAACATTAAGAATGATTAAGCGGAATACCTGTTCAGTGTCTGCGGCAAGATACATTTCGGACTCCTTGTAATTTCCTTTGTCACAGATATGAATGGAGAAGATCCACTGCAAGTTCATTCCCCCACGAGAAGCACAAGAGGCATCCGTCAGTTGGAGATGGGAGTCAACCTGAACAAGAAGCCTTCGGTGTGCCAATCCTAGATATACTTATAATTATACTTTATTTACGGCACCGGAGTGACACGTGGTTGTGAAATTAGCTAAAAGATAAAATAATAGATATATAGAAGAAGATGAATAGAATGTAATAGGCTAATAAACATACATGAAGAGAACCACAAAGAGAAGAACAGATAATTCAGCTCAGCCTAACCTGCGTGCAGTTCAAAAGATTGATGGACTTCCTCAGCCTTCGCTTGTTGTCACTTCGATATTCATCCAGGAACACTGAGTTCGCTTCTACTTCCTCGCAACGTAAAACGTAGTAACGTCGCGCCCATTTTGACTGGAAAGTTATCCATACACATTAAGGAATAAAAAAACTTTCACACAAATATAGATATGACTCACGACCTTCAAGATGGGGAACCGAAGTCCCCGATCCCGTGATTTCACTAGCCAGCCTTCAGCACGAACAGTACTTCTGCCGGTCATCTCAACACAACTAAAACATTCGTTCAAAAACATTCACATTCAATCAGCGATAAATTCACTTCTTCTACCACAGATAAAAAAAACTTACTATCAAGTAAGAAAGAAAGAGTATACGGAAACACCAGTCTAGACTGAAACATAATCGGTGTTATTTTGGAAAGAAACTGTTTTTGGCAAACAGCCAGCGATTTAAATATTCTTGTTGCACATCAAGACACCAAATTCAAAATGTCTTTTATCCTCTCGTTTCCATACCAGTGTGACACTCTTGAGGGTTTCAGCAGATCGATTGGCAACACCTTGATTTGGCACGATCTGTGAGATATAATCGTTTCTAAGGCTGTCGGTGGGTTCATATTGAAGTTCCTAACTAGTATCACTGCTTTCAGGTACATATAAGGCGATGGTTCAAAGGAAAAGTAAGAAAAGCAAAGAAGTTGTCGACGACGTGCGAAACGGCTTCGTAAATGGCCATATCAAGGATCGCAAGACTGCCATTCACAATGATGAAGACGGCGACAACGAGGAGAACGAACTGGTACCCCCAAGAAGGTGAGGTTTTTCTCGCGAATATGTGAATATTTTCTTCGTTTGAATGTTCCCTCACGTGAATTTCGGTTGTTTTAGGGCGAATTAGCTGCTGCAGTTCTGGTGAATGGATCAAGTTCGGCAAAGCGGGAAAGGAAGCGAACCCTCTCGTCTTCCCAACAAACTCTTGGCGAGAGGAAAGCTGCCAGCCAGTTAGTTACAACTTTCTTGGTTTTTTTCTAGTCCCTTATTGGCGGTTACGTTAGGACTGTAAAAATAGTTGTGGTTAATCTATTTAGATCTACATTATACGATTTGCACCAAGAATGGCATATTTGTACGATTCTCTCCTCATAGACACAGTGGTTCATAGGGCAAGGGAGGGGTGGATCTTCCATGTGATCTGACTCCAAGAAAATCCATATCTTGCGTGTGCACTCTCTCGTAGATGGGTTCAGGAAAAATTTCATTGCCTTGGGGTAGGAGTACCGAAATAGTTTCGGAAATTCACACAGTGGTTCATAGAACAATGCATACATCCTTCGATACCGTGTTAACATAGCCGCGCTACCGTGAAAGATGATTTTTTTTTTGTGCAGAGCGACATCCATATTTGCCACCGATTTTCGGGATGCAAATGGGTATAAGCCTTGTGTGCTGCCAAATAAGGGCGCCATATATGTTGAAAATTATGTTTATATATGTGTTTGCGGCCGACGAATGTTGGCTGTCTGACACAATACGGGCTCTATTTCTTCCCATCTTACATCATGTTAAATGCATAAATAACGTTTACGAAGATCTTTCCTTCTCAATGTTTTCCGTTACCAAGCAAACTACAGCAAATTTTTAACGATTTATCTTCTATGGATTTTTCTTTTAGATCTACCAGCAAAGCTAACGATGGCCAGACCGAGTCTCAAGCTATTTTGTTGTCTCAAGGCCTTATGGCTAACGATCCTGTGAAGATTGACGCCGTTCTTACGAAATCAGATTCAGCTCTTATTCAGGTAGTTCATCTTTTTTTCTTCCCCTTTTCCATTTCATTGTTGCTATCTTCAGTTATTTACTGAATAAATTCGTTTCCAGGCTACCCTGTCCGAATTGCCTGTAGTTCAAGTCATTCCCCTTCTGCGAGCTATCGAACATCGTTTGCGTACCGGGGGATCTGCCGAGTTAGTCGAAATCTTCCACCTCTCATGAAATTGTGATTTACCAAGGCTGAGTTTGTATTTTTCAGTATCCGACCGTTCATTCGGTGGGGACAGCAATGCATTTCCACTCATCTTTCCTACTTGTCTTCGGTAAGCTCGTTTATTTCCAACATTCACAAGCAGTCGGTCATTACTCATATATATATATATATATATATATATAAAGGAAAAGTTGGATATGTCTGTTTCCCATATGATGTGCAAGTGGAAATCTGACAGTTTAAACGTTGCTATTGATACGTTTATAATAGATGAGAATCAATGTTATTATTGTCCTTTTTCATATAAGCTGTGTATCCTGTGCTCATATTAATTATTGCATGATTAGCTATGCTCAGGTACATTATGCCTATTGGTTGTAATGGCATAAAAAAACTATAAAGCAACTTCAAGACTATGTAAAGAAAAAAATTCTATGTGTTTGACATAAGAATCACTTTTGCGAGTGGAACTTTTTTCAGCAACCGGAGTTGTCATCTACTTTGGTTGGTCTTCTTTCTTGGATGAGGGCGAGGACATCTCAGATGCAGCGTCTGCTCACTCTCCATGGCAAGCTCACCCTACTCGCTGAACAACTCAAGCCAAAATCTGCCAGATCCGGCTTCTCCCCCGGAACAGCCCTTCACGTATTCCAAAACGGTTTCTTCACAAAGCTCTTATTTCTCACTGTGAAAATGTAAGCACCAGTTACAGTATTGGAAAGCAGGGCTAGAAATGTTCGGTGCAGAACTATGGAACAGGGAATATATGCCAGTGTCAACTGCTTGGAAAAGCTTGGGGCCGGAAGGCAAATTGGGTATACTAAAATCCGAATTTGTACCTTAAAATCTCGATAGGGTATGGTTTCTAGAATGCCTAAAGTCAGAGTGGATTCGTAAAAAAGACGTTGCCTTTTTAGCCGAACTCTGGACTGGACATATTCTCTGTGATGCTTCTGATATCATTGACAATTGACCTATCTTTTTGAAAAGGTTATAATAATTCGTATTCTGTTGCAGACGATGAAGGACTCAGCTCAGATGAACTGCTGGACTCGTCGGCCGAGGAAGACAACGACAGTGCAGAGGTCTCTTTCCTCGTTATTCCTGCCATCCTCTTGGAGTTTTACGATTTATTCTTGATTCCATCATCAACATGACACATTTTATATGGTAATTGAATGGACTGGTGTTACAGGATGATTGGTGGGACGAGGGAGCAGTGGATGACGAAGACGAAGATGACATGGATGATCAAGGTTTCATGTATGACTTTTTGATTGGCTGCTATTTTTATTTATTTTGCATCTTTTCTAGATCCATCATTCTGCAATTAAATTTGTTTGATTTACTTTATACAATTGGAGTCATATTTGCTACCAAACGCTGCTTGTTTTGAGATGTTGTTTAACCAGAGAAAGTTATCACTATGGTTACTTTTCCAGATTCTGATGCGGAAAGCAGTGGGACGGAAGAAGGAGACAATGCGGAGAATGGAGAAGAGGACTCCGAGGAGGACGATGATGCCATGGAAGTTTGACGTGTTGGTGACTACCGGTTGCTCTCTCTCTCTCTCTCTTTCTTTCTCTCCCTTTCCACTCCGCTCTCCTCTTTCTTTCCGTTGTCTTTTACCCTACGCCTTCACATTTTACGAAACTTTTAAATTTTTTTTTCATTGCGTTGTGAAAGTGATAGTAAATGTTATAGAGTGCGGCATTTTGGCTAAAAAGAGGCTGCCTTGCAACAGAGAAGGAATGATTATGATATTTTCCCTCGTTATTGTTGTTCTTCTCGGTCCAAGTTCTCTGTGGTTGCTCACATTTCCTTGTTGCTTTGTCCTGGATCACCGTGGCCTTTTGCTTACAAACCGTGCCCAGTTAACAGTCTCCTCACTCCGTTCTCCCCTGCCCACAGATCCATTGTTATCTGCCGCTGTTGTTGAACATTTTGATTAAGACAACTAATAAAAAAGAACAATGTTTTCTTATTGCTTTACTGCCTTCTACAAGTTGACGACTCGGTAGAGGTGTTTCTATTAAACTTAGGTAAGGCCAACAAGCAGTAAGAGTGACACAGCAAGGTCAAGGGAATTGTTACATAGCTCTTTCCTACGTTAGTTGGCTGAGGGCACCGTAATCTCAAGGCGGTAATTACCGCAGCACGCCTATGTACATGAGTTTCTTCCAAAACATTTAAAACGTTCCACGTGATTGTCAGTTCTTGCATAGTTTGAACAGTTTATACTCAGTCTAAAAATGCCAAGACTACGACAAAGAAGCAGAGGAATGAGTATGGCAGAGAGAAAGGGCGAGAAGAGAAGAGAGATAGGGAAAGTAGGCTCTCTGCATCCCTTGAGATGCTTGTCCTCTCTCCCCCGGGCTCTTCTCTCACTCCACCCTTCGTGAGCCTATTAGTGAGGAGGCATACCTGGAGGTACCTGTATCAATGGCGAGAGCCGACAATTACTTGTCACAGAAAGAGAGAAATGTAAGCATGGAAGGAGTGAAATGAAGATTGTTGAGGAATGGAATCTTACACATCTCCAGAGTGATAGACTAAACAATCTAGGAATAGAATAAGCATGAAAGAATGAAGAGAGAATTAAACAGTGAACACTCGTTCTTCATCAACATCACGACAATGGACTGAGCAGGCATTTGGCAAGATTGTCGGAAGGGAGAGAGAGGAGAGGGAGAGAGAAGAGACAAATAGAGAGAGTGGAGAGGGACAGGGTAAGAGACAAATGGAGAGAGAGAGAGTGGAGAGGGAGACAAGAAGAGACAAATAGAGAGAGAGTGGGGAGGGATAGAGAAAGAGACAGTCTACATGACAACGTTAGCTTTACGAGCAGCAGAGGGAGGAGGAGGGGCGGAGCTAGGATAGGGAGGGGGAGGGGGCAGGTCCATCACTACTCGGGAAGACTCGGACAGCAGAAGGGACTGCGGGGACGAGGACACGTGGCCAGAGTACATGCCGTACCTGAAGAAGGTCAGTTCGAGGGGTTCACTTCTCTCTCTCTCTCTCTCTCTCTCTCTCCCTCTGCTCTCTCATATCTCTCTCTCTGCTCTCTCATCTCTTTCTCTCTCTCCTCTATCTCTCTCCTCTCTCTTCTCCCTGTCTCTCTGCTCTCTTTGCTCTCTCTCTCTCATCTCTCTCTCTCTCTCGCCATTCTCCCTACTCTATCAAACTGACATGTTCATCGGCGGCGGTGTGGCGTGGGCGGATCGAGCGAGGAAGGCGCCCGGCGGAAGACGGGCTGAAACCTCGCTGACGCTGATAGGCGGACGAGAAGGGGGCGGGGCAGCCGGTAGCTCCGCCCCTCCACGGGCGGATTCGGCCAGGAGGGCACGCATGAGAGGGAAGTTGCGAAGGCGGCTGTCCAGACTGTCTGGATCTGGAACGGTTGAGGGGGGAGGGGCCGAAGGGGGAGAGACGGAAGAGAGCGAAGGGAGGGGGAAGGCTGCCGTGTCGCCGCTTCCGCCTTCCGCGACTGAAGCGGCCGCTGCTTGTCGCATCTCAAGCGTCCGCGCATAGCTCGGAGGCTCCCGACGCGACACGGCGACTACGGTAGGAAGGAGATGAGGGGGCGGCTGGTGGATGCCGTCTATGCGATGGGCCGGCATGGACTGCACACGGGAGATGGTAGAGGCGGGGCCTCCGTTTGAGGGGGCGGGGCGGAAGCCGCCCAGGGACACAGAAGCCGGACCGGCCAGGGAAGAAGGGCCAGAGCAAATGAACGACGACTGGAGACCATCGATGTGGGGCTCAGAGGAAGAGGCGAGACGGTGGCCGGAGGACGTGCCAGGCGGCTCCAGCAGACAAGACGAGGGAGAGGGAGAAGCTGCCAGAGCAGCCGACCAGCGAGAGGAGAGGAGAGGGCGAGAGAGTGGAGGAGAAGAGGAGGGAGCAGGGAAGACAGACGGAGGTAGCGACGCAGGGAACGACGACGACGCGCAGCAACTCGACGAACACGACGGAGATGACGTCATGCAGAGAGCCTCTTCAGAGCAAGCCGCGTCTCCGTAGCGGGGAGGTTGGCGGAGGTCATGCAGGGAAGCAGAGGAGACGCAGGGACGGTAGGACTGAAGAGCAGCATATGGTTAGAGAGAGAGAGAGAGAGAGAGAGAGAGAGAGAAAGAGAGAGGGAGAGAAGAGAGAGAGAGGGAGAGAAGAGAGAGAAGAGAGAGAGAGACTTACGGAGTAGGGATGATGCGAGGCAGAGGCGACAGAAGACGTCGACGAGGAGGTAGATGCGGAGGCGGAGGGAGAGGAAGAAGAAGCGGGGGCGGAGCGAGGGAGAGGGAGGGGCTGGAAGGAGGCGGAGGGAAGGGGCTCGCTCAGCCGACTGCGGGGCTCGTTGTCTGCAACAGGCAACATTCTTTCTGCTTTTCAAATCAAAGATTGGAAAAAATGGTTTACTCTGAAGTAGCGAGGACGAAGGAGAAAAACTGGACGGAGACAAAGTGCAGCCGGCCAGCAGGGCAGAGCATGTCTGAGTACACGACTCAACCGATCCGGCGGCCAGGCTGAAAAGACAGAGAAAAATGAAGAGGGACGAGAGAGAGACAGAGAAAGAGACAGAGAGAGAGACAGAGAGAGACAGAGACAGAGAGAGAGAGAGAGACAGAGAGACAGATAGAATGGAAAAGAAGAACGGAGTATCTGAGTGAACCTCTTGGTGATTCCACTGATGGTAGTGGCCGCCGAGGAAGTAGTTGCCTCCCTTCCACTGGCGTCTTCATCCTCCTCTCCCTCATCATCATTCGCAGTGAGATGCGAGTCCCTATCGTCGTCTGCGTCTCCGTCCTTGCGCACTCTCTCCTCTCTGCTTTCTCTTTCTCTCATCTCCTCCTCTACATCTTCCTCCTCGTCTTCTCCTCTTCTCTCTCCACAATCCGAGACAACTCCTGAAGTGGAGGCTGAGATGGCATCGTCGACACTCTTCTCTGCATGTTCAGAGATGCGAGGGAGGGCCGAGAGAGAGAATCGGATGAGAGTCTAGAATAAGAAGAAGAGATGAAGAAAGAGCAGCCGCGATAGTTGCTACTGACCTGGTGGAAAGCGCGGCAAAGAGCAAGAAGCCGTCTGGCCTTCTCCTCGGAGGCCGCCCACAACTGAACGGAAGCTCCGCCCACTCCGACCACGAGAAGACGACGACGTTCAAAGGAGAGACGAGCAATACGAGACCAGCTGAGGACACGAAGGGGACAGCGCTCCCCTCCCTCCCCCACCACGGACACCGAGATGCCACTGAAGGAGAGATGTAGCGACCAATCCAAGGTATGGAAGAGAAGATCGAAGAGAGTTCAACTGACGTGGCCGAGATGGAGAGGAGCGCGCGGTCGACAGTGTCCATCTTATGCCGTCGCATTCCATACACGTGAGCGTTGAGATTGAAGGGAGTTCTGAAAGGGGAAACCTCTATGAATCTTCCACTCTTCCTCCTCTCACCTGGCTGCCTCCTGGCAGAAAGTGCGAATGGCATCTTCTCTGGAACGAGTTCCCACGGCGCTCTCCGCCACGGCAGCCGGTAGATGCTTCTGCACGAAGTCAATGCCACGCGCCTCCAGCAACCACATCGGAAAGTACGGCTCGGCACGTAGGAACGACGGGCTGCATGCGCAACTACTATGTAACTCTCTTTCCCCCATTCTCTCTCTCTCTCTCTCTTTCCCACATTCTCTCTCTCTCTCTCTCTCTTCCCCCATTCTCTCTCTCTCTCTCTCTCTCTCTCTCTCTTTCCCCCATTCTTTCTCTTCCTCTCTCTTTCTCTTTCCATCTAACCCTGGAGCGCTGGTTGTTTTCTCCCTGTCCTTTCTATCTGCGATGACTGCCAACGATGCCATCTCCCATGCCCTTTCCTCGCTGACGGAGGCAGCAGACGCCCACTGGTCGGCCATGTTCTCTCTCAGCTGGAGATAGTAGTGCTCCAGGGCGCGGCAACATCTGTCATGGCGGTAAAGCATAAAGAAAGCAAGAGAGATAGAGAGAGAGAGAGAAAGAGAGCGAGAGAGAGAAAGACTAGACTAATCGTGAGAAAGAGGAGAGAGAGAAAGAGAGAGAGAGTGAGTGAGAGAGAGAGAGAGACTAGATTAATCGTGAGAAAGGGGGAGAGAGAGAGTGAGAGAGAGAGACTAGATTAATCGTGAGAAAGGGGGAGAGAGAGTGAGAGCGAGGTACATAGAGAAAAAAGAGATACATAGAGAGGAAGCGAGATATCAAAGATAGAAAAGAAGCAGGAAAAAACGAGGTAGAGATGAACTGCCTACGAATAATAAAAAAAAATAGTCAAGTATGAGAAATGGCAAGTGTTAGAAAACGTACGTGATCAGGCGAATGTCATCAATGTAGACGGTAACTCGTAGATAAAGAACCAGCCGCTTCGTCTTCTCCGATTTTCCGGCCACCTGAACTTAGACTAGTTATTTATGACTTTAAATTATTATCTTTTGATTGATAGTAAAAAATAAATAGATATGTGACAAGGAGGGAGGTGACTAACCCACGGGAGTCTGCTCTGTCTGCCAGTGTATTTGTGGAGGAGATGGTCGGGCTCGAGGAAGAGAAACTCGTTGCGAGGAGCATCGGCGCCTATGCCCTCGGAGGGCACTCTCACGGCTACTCCGAAGAGCGAGGACTGCGCGATCCGCGCCTCTTGGCAAGCCAGCTTCACCACGTGGCGGACTCGGCATTTATTCTCAACACAATACTCATCTTCCATGGCAGACGTCAGGGCACACAAAGAGTATTTATGAACACAGTCAGTCATGAATATAGCCAGCATGTTCTTTTGTAAAACTCAACTTTAAGAGATTAAACATTTAAAATGTACATTTAAAAAATACACAAAAATATTTTTCATCCCCGGCAGAATGATCAAAAATGCTAACAGAGACGCCGATGGTAAGTTTATGTCCTTGTAAGGTGTGAAGGACAACGAAAGGCTTTCCTGAAATACAAACATATTATTTTGGTGGTTCAGGGAAAAGGGGCAAAAACAGATATCATGATATCTGCTGACCGAAAAAAATAAATAATGAAATTGGAGGGACTAACCGGGAGGAACAGAGTGAGAGGAGGCATAAAGGACAGCGTCCGCTGCAGAGACTGCACTGGAAGAGGTGGACATTGAGGAGCCTCCCCCGCGTCGCATTCCTCTCTTTCTCTGATTCTCTCTCTTTCACGATATCTCTTCTGTTCTTCTCTTCATTTGCGAATGCAGAATTCTGTTAAAAGAAAAAAAAAAGGAAATGGGAAAGAGCGACGATCAACGCGCGAAAATAGTTCCATTTTTTTATATCTTGAATCTAATTCTGTTTATTTGTTCCGTTTACTCGCCTCGACCACTGGCAGGAAATTCATATCAGCATGTTCATCAGTGTATATTCAAACAGGACAACACTTGTGAGTTCTGATCTCAAAGCAGTTGCTAGCAAGGGAAAAACATAGAGCAGACAGACACGAGGAAGAAGTCCAAAACTGAAAATGTAGTGATAGAGTAGATGAGTACAGGGAAGGCTAGCCGATGAAGAAGTACGCTAAGCAGACAAAAAGAAAGGAGATGGCAAGTATGGTAGTGAGACGCGCTCAAAATGAAACAGGAAAAGAAAAAGAGTAGAACATGAGACGGAAACAGACTGCCAAGGACTCCTCTCTCTTCTCCTTCCACCATCACAAACACTAATATAAATTGGCGCAGCAAGACAAATTTTCCATGTGAGCCTGATCAACACAATCGATCATTCTATTCAACAGTAATGGAGACGAAAAGGTTAGTTACAAGAAAATATGAGAGAAAAGGAGAAGAGAGGAGAGTTTGTTAATGAGAGAATGAATATGCTTGACAGAAATTGCCAGGGAAAGGTAGAGAGAGAGAGAGAGAGAGAGAGAGAGAGAGAGAGAGCAGAGAAAGAGACAGAGAGCGGGGGAGAGAGAGAGAGAGTCATGTTCTCCGCAGAAATTACTCATATTCGCCCACACGAAAGAGAAAGGAGAAAGAATGATAAAGAGGGGGGGGGGGTAGGGGTCGGATCGAAGGCCAAAGCGAGAGAGAAGAGAATGAGAGAAAGGAATGCGAAGAGAAAATGGAAGGTGAGAGAATCGGCCGTGTAGCATACGAGTTAGAGGGGAAAGAAGCAGAGAATCGGATAGAAAAGAGATTTGGGCAAAGAATGAGAAAGTTAAAAGAGGACAAAAAGCGAGAAGGAGAGAGGAAGAGAGGAAGAGTGAGAGAGATAGGGATAGAGAATGAGAGAGAGAGGGAGAGAGCGTGAGAGACTAATATTTAGAGAGGGAGAGACTTTGAGAGAGAGAGAGAGAGAGAGAGAGTTTGAGAGAGTTTGAGAGAGAGTTTGAGAGAGAGAGAGAGAGAGAGAGAGAGAGAGAGAGGCAGCAGACTAGTGTTCGATTTCATTGCGACGAAGATCAGATTGATCGCTAACAGAAGAGCTTTTGCGCAGGAATTTTAGCATGTTTACTGTTTAGAGGGCGCGGGAAATGGGAGCAAGAAAAGGTGATTGGGAAAAAAGAAATAGACAGTGAAGAGGGAGAAGCTAAGAAAGAGAAGAAAAAACAGACGGCGATAAGGAATGTGTGAGCGATGGAATGGAGTAGAGACAGAGAGAACGGGAGCGATATCAGATAGATAAAGAGAGCAAGCGAGAGAGAGAGAGAGAGAGAGAGAGAGAGAGAGAGAGAGAATTGGTCAAGTGGGGCGGAAAAGGAATGGAATGCACTCTCATCGAATACATTACTACTGATAAGTAGAGCGAAGACACTAAATGTACCATTCGGAAAGTGATGGGGAGAGCGGAAGAAAGAGAGGAATGGAAAGGAAGAGAGGGGAGAGAAGAAAGGTTTAGCCAGCTGAAGGCACCTGCATCGCCTGCTGGCAATGGAGAGCAGGGAAAGCGGAGGAGGCCACGAGGTCGCGAAAGGTCATGGAACAACAGAAAGAAGAGAGAGAGAGAGAAAGAGAGAGAGAGAGAAAGAGAGAGAGAAAAGAGAGAGAGAGAGAGAGAGAGAGAGAGAGAAGGAGTGAAAATAGAGAGGAGGAATCGATAGGGAAAGGAAGAAGAAACTGGAATGGAATGCAAGGTGGAGGAATGGAATGAAATGAAAGGTGTCACAAGAAGTAATAATGAAGGCGCAGAAACACGGATAGAAAAAATTGCGGGGAAAATGGAAGAGGCTACGGTAGAAGCTACGGTAGAACAGCCACGAACAATGGTGAAAACAGTTGATATGATAAGTGCAAATATGAATTTTCAACCACAAAACATGGAAATACACAGCACTTCGTTTGCACGGGGCCTGTCCACCCAACTAGGCTACAAAGTACAAGAGGTCCAATGACCGGACCGGAAAGTAATTATAGGAAAACATACTGTAGTCTGTGATTTATAAGGATTTGAGATTTTAATTTTCATTTCGCCAGCTGATTCCAGATGTACTTTAATATGTTACTATGCGTTTTACGATGTTTAATTTTCGTTTATTTGCATTTCAACACGTTGCTCTTAATCAGTAAAGCTCACTTGCGCGATTCAGTCTATGGAAATTTTAGTAATCGCCTTGTGTGCGCTGTAGTATTATTTAAAGAAATTTGAAGACGACCATCGCATCGTCGATCGCAAGACATCGCGACGACCGCGATCAGAAGAACTGAGGAGGAAGCCGCTCTTTCCCCTCCCTGCTGAAATCCCCCTCCTTTTTGTTATTGTATATAAATTGACTGCATTTTTTAACTGAAATAAAGAATTTTAAAGCTAAAACTTGTGAATTGTGGCCGCTTTTTGAAATACAAAAGCGTGCTCCATTCACTTGTTACTTTGGATTTACTATTTTATTTTACTCGGTATAAAGAACTTTTTAACGTTGTAATCTGCAGAAAAATGACAGCTGAAATATGCGGTCAAATCTCTGCTCCTCCTCTGACCCGCTCACTTTATTTGAGCTGGAGCTATATATTGGCAAATTGCCAAGGTTGGAGTCCATTTCTTTCGTCCTTGAAATAACTCATGGACGAAAGATTGTTTGGCTCAAGTGGATGAGGCAAAGTGCTGTGAAATATAGTTCTGCCAGGCGTTTGGAAATGATCAATGATCCGTATAAAGATGAATACATTGATCAGCTATTTCCTATGAAGTAAAATATATATTGAAGAAAAGGAGCAGAACATAACACGTTTCAAGAATAACTTTATCACATGGGAAAAGGGTTTTAACACTTCCCGGCGGGGCAATTCAACGGCAACATTAACTTAGCGATGGGAATATTAAAACGCGATTCTGCAAGATTGAGAGAGAGAAAAAGAGAGATAGACAGAGAGGAGAAATAGTGTATCGAGAAATAGAGAGAAGAGAGACTGGTCAGCAAATCGACCAGTATCAGAGAGAAGATACCGGCAGAGGCTGTTTGGATGGGATGTGGCCAGGTGCGGTCCTAAGAGCTGCAGAAAGAGAGAGAGAGAGAGAGAAAGAGAGAGAGAGGGAGAGAGAGAAGGAGAGATGGAGAGAGAGGGAGAGAGAGAGAAGAATAAAAGAATATAGTTTGCGGAGAGAGAAGAGGGGTAAAGCGCGTGTGGAATGAAGCCGAGTCAACCGGCTGGTGACTGCGCGAGATGAGAGAGCATGCCAAAAGTGGAGGGAGCAGCATACAACCAAAATGCGCCAAGGGAGATGAGAATTTGAGAAGATAAAGAATTGAGAGATGAGGATAAAGCGTGGTGGATAAGATGAAAATCCATGCCCTACACTCCATCTTTCACTATCTCTTTCTCCCACTCCTTTTAACTCTCCCTTTATCTTCTCTGTCTCTGTTTCTCTCTCTCTCTCCCTCTGTTTCTCTCTCTCTCTCCCTCTGTTTCTCTCTCTCTCTCTCTCTCTCTCTCTCTCTCTCTCTCTCTTTCTCAGAGTAATAGCGCAGCCCCGAGCGATCTCCTCAAATGATCACTTGTTGTCAACGAGGAACTGTTATAGAATTTTATGGATGTTCATAAATTCAGGTACAGCCCGTGATGCTGATATCAAGATTCCTTTCCAAATCACAGCCTCCTTTTTCACAATAAAACACCCTCAATCAGATGCATTTTCAAAGAACAACTTTTGACTAAAAACAACGGCCACTTCTCTGACAATCGAAAATAAGAGGTAGTGATGTTATCATTAAAAATAAGTGAAGGAAACAAAAAAAAGAGGAGGAGAGAGGGGCAGGGAGTGAGAGAGGGAGAGATAGGGAGGAGGAGAGAGGGAAAGAGGCAGGGAGTGTGAGATGGAAAGAGAGGGAGGGGGAGAGATGGAAAGAGGTAGGGAGTGAGAGAGGGAGGGGGAGAGAGGGACAGAGGCAGGGAGTGAGAGAGGGAGGGGGAGAGAGGGACAGAGGCAGGGAGTGATAGAGGGAGAGGGAGGGGGAGAGAGGGACAGAGGCAGGTAGTGAGAGAGGGAGAGGGAGGGGGAGAGAGGGGGAGAGGCAGGGAGTGAGAGAGGGAGAGAGAGAGGGAGGGGGAGAGAGGGACAGAGGCAGGGAGTGAGAGAGGGAGAGAGAGAGGGAGGGGAGAGAGGGACAGAGGCAGGGAGTGAGAGAGGGAGAGAGAGAGGGAGGGGGAGAAAGGGACAGAGGCAGGGAGTGAGAGAGGGAGAGAGAGAGGGAGGGGGAGAGAGGGACAGAGGCAGGGAGTGAGAGAGGGAGAGAGAGAAGAAGGGGGAGAGAGGGACAGAGGCAGGGAGTGAGAGAGGAAAAAGACGCTCATTCAACCGACGCTGAAATTCCACTAATTCCGCTGTGTGGCGAGAAGAAGATAAGAGAATGAAGAGAGAGGGGAGAGCGATGGTGAGATAAATAAGTGAGAGACGAGACAGCGAGAGCGAGAGAGAGCGAGAACGACAGAGAGAGAGGAGAGAGAGCGAGTGATTCAAGAATGAAGTCGATTGAAGAGATTGAAGCGACGGTAGGTCGCATAGATAAATGAGAGAGTGTACTGTTGGAGAACTGAAAGGTTCTAGAAGAGAAGAGAGAGAATGAGAGAGAGAGAGAGGGAGAGAGAGAGAGAATAGAAGAGAGAAAGTAAGAGCGGCGATGATTCGCGCTGCGCAGTCATGTATCGCAAGGACGCGATGGCCTTTCCTCTTCATTCCCTTGTCCCTTCTCTCCTCACTCTCATCGTAATCTCTATCTTCTCCCTCTATCTTTCTTCCCTTGTTCTATATCAGAATGGCTGCTATTTTTACTTAAACCTTCTCTTCTCTCTGCCCGATCACACCTGTTTATGCTCCTTGCTTTAAATTCCAACTCCATCATATCACTTGCTGCCAACACTCACTTTTTCCTTTTCCCGATCCCGCTCAGTTTCACTTCTGCTCTCTCTCTCTCTCCCTCTCTCCCTCTCTCTCCCTCCCTCTCTCTCTCTCTCTCCCTCTTTCCATCTCCTTCCTTAGCTCCCTCTCTCTGCCTCATTCTTTGTTAGACTAACTCTCGCTCTCTCAATCTTTCATTCTTTTCCAAACTACTGTCGACTCCTTGCATTTCCTGCTTGGCCCAACTTTCACTATCTCGGCCGTTTATCTCTCATGCTCTTCCAATCTCTCGCCCTCTTTCATTCCGTCAAAACCCGACTGCGCAATTTTGCTCTGCATCGAAAGCAGGTAGGGATCACAGGAGATGAAATAAAATAAATGACCGTATTTAAATAAATAAATATATATACATATATGAGAGAGAGAGATGAAAAATCAGACAACAATTGAGTAGTAGACATAATTCAGGGAATGATGACGGTTCATTTTCCTAAGTTGGACTAAATGAAACTTCAAATGGACAAAACATATTTTTTTCGAAACTCCAATTTTTGACATCAATTGCACAGAAGGATCTGACCACGTCCGAATGGTCGATGATTACCAGTGACATGCAAGAGCTGTAAAAGAGAGAGCATGCAAAGAATGAGACGAGAGAAGGAGAGAGTGAAAGAGAGGAAAGAGAGGAGAGGTAAAGAGAGGAGAGAGGGGGAGAGAGGAGAGAGCGAGAGAGCGTGGTAGAGGAGAGAGTGAGAGAAAGAGACAGCTGCTGCAGTCACCCGTACACACACGCGCACATTCCATGCATGCCAGCCAGTCCCTCCTTTTCTCTTCACTCTCAACATGCTAAGAGAGAGAGAGAGAGAGAGAGTGAGAGAGAGAGAAAGGTGGTGAGAGAATGGAACAAAGGTCAACAGAGTACAGAATGTAAGGGTAAAAACGAGATGAGGAAGGGATAGCCAAGCATGCAGTTGAGAAAGTAAGTGAAGGAGAGAAGATTCATGAAGATATCACATGAACAAAGAAGGAGATAAACTCAAAACCTAGAATGCAAAATATGAGTAAGACTGAATGACTGCGATGTTATTGCCAGCGTGAAGATGATGAGATTGTAAGAATGAAAACTTAATGGCGTCTTCTCCAACACGCAGTCTCATTGTACTGCATTATCAAGTAGTGAGAGATAGAAAGATAGAGAGAGAACGAAAGGGAAAACGAGGAAATAGAAAGGTGATGGAAAGGTAGAGAGAGCAGAGAACATTATGTGAAATTGAACGGCTACAACTGAAGGGAAGGAAGCGAAGGTGAGAGAAGGAATGATCGAGAATGATAGAAAAAACCCCTCTTCCCTTCTTACTTGTGAGAGACAGCCAAAAGATGTCAACCTATGGGGAACCAAGCGTTCCCTGTCTTGAACGGGGAAACAATGGCAAGAGGAAGAGAGAGAGGACGAGTGGAGAGAGCAAGAGAGAGAGAGAGATAGAGAGAGAGAGAGAGAGAGAGAGAGAGAGAGAGAGAGATAGGGAGAGAGAGAGAGAGGTGGAGGGAGGGAGAGTGAGTAGAGGGAGCAAGAGGGGAGAGAAAGAAAGAAAACACGAAGAGAGAGAGAGAGAGAGAGAGAGAGAGAGGGAATGACCAAGAGGATCAGCCACTGATATCTTCTGTATCACTCGAACTCTCATGGAATGGTGTATCCAGAGGGCAACACGGTAATCTGCGGGTACTCAGATTAGGGCTCTCGTGGTCTGGAGGGGACAAGGGAGGGAGAGAGACATGGAAGTGATTGTAGGAGAGAAAGAGAGGAGGGGAGAAGGGGAGGGGTGCGGAAGTTTGATTGGAATGTATTAGAATGCATGCTATGTGAGAGAAGAAAGAAGGGTGGAAAAAGTGAAGAGAGAGAGAGAGAGAGAGAGAGAGAGAGTAAGAGTGAACAATACAGAGACCGCTTGCAATGAGAGCGAGAAAGGATGCAAGGCCAACGCCAGCCGAGCGACTTCCCTTTCCATCTCACCAATCAAGAGCGACAAACTAATCCCTCTCATTACTCCCTGTCGTCCTCACTCTCTTTCAATCTCCCCCGCTCTCTTTCCCTCTCCCTCGCTCTCTTTCCCTCTCTTTCAATCTCCCCCGCTCTCTTTCCCTTTCCCTCGCTCTTTTTCCCCTCTCCATCGTTCTCTTTCAATCTCCCCCGCTCTCTTTTCCTCTCCCTCGCTCTCTTTCCCTCTCCATCGCTCTCTCTCAATCTCCCCCGCTCTCATTCCCTCTCCCTCGCTCTCCTTCCCTCTCCCTTTCCTCTCCTCAGCCTGCTACGGTGTGTTAATGAGTGTGCACATTTATCACCAAATGATTTGCTCGACAATCGAAATCAATAACAACAACTAACGGAGCAAGGATAGTGAGTGACCCGAATGACCATCCATTAGACGGAGAAAGTTCATGAATTCAGTGTGAATCTTCAGTCACCTCTCCTACTCCTATCATTCGTACAGAAGAAAGAGGCTGCCTTCTCGACATGATTCAAGGAAGAGAAGCGGAAGGAGTGGCGGTGCTGCAGAGAGCGCCCAGCAATGCGCAGATGTCTGTTTCCATATATGCAACGTCCACCAGCTCTGCAGACATTATATCCTAACTTTGCGTGGATAAAAGAAGACTGCAGCTAAATTGACAACTCATGGAAAGAAACATTTTTTTTCCAGGCGGAAGAAGAAAATCATACATAGAACGATAGACAGGAGAGAGAGAGAAGAGAGAGAGAGAAGAGAGAGAGAGAGAGAGAGAGAGAGAGAGAACGAGACAAAGAGAACGAGCGAGAGAAAAAGAGCGAGAAAGAGAGAATGCTTGAGTATTGTGCTGGGTTACGTGTACTAGCTGACCTGTCCCCTGAGTGTCTTCCACGGAAATATTGAGTCGTCTGGAGAGGTATTGGCCGAAGAAGGAGAAGCGAGAAATGATTAGCCCTCCCTCTAGATGGATAGAGATGGCTCCTCGCTCGCTCGCTGACAGAGAAGGGGCTGGCACTCGTCTCTCCGTCGTCTCCAAACCGTGTTTCCTCTGCAACAAAAGTACACTACTGTCTTTCTGCTCGTGAATGAGTGCATTAATACTGTATAGATAGCAAATTTATGCTCTTCAGCAAATTTTTCATTTATTGGTTAGTTGTCTCAACATTTCCTCAAAGCGTTGCCAACTGTCTGCTTTATCGTAAAGCACATATTTCCAGATGTTGAAGCTTTTCCACAATTCAAGACTATGATGTGAATCGGAACGTCATCAGAACTTCTAATCAAAGTGAGAGAGATGGAGAGGTAGAAATGTGAAAGAAGGAAAGAGAGACAGAGAGAGAGAGAGAGAGAGAGAGAGGAGAGAGAGATGCAGTATCAGAGAAAAAAGAAGAGAAGAAAGAAATCAGCTGAGATCTTTGGAATGAAAGACACGGAGATAAGGCGGAAATGTTTTGAAAGAGAAGAATGCATTGGGCGAAGCAGTTTGTCAATCCAATGAAATGATGAGATCAAGAGAAAGAAATAAGTGGCAGACCACGAAGGAATGTTCACGAAAGAACTGCAGTGGAAGCGAATTCCGATCGAAATTGAGAATGGAAAAAAGGAGCAAAATAGAAAAATAACCTAAGAACTCAAAGAAAAGCCCTAACGTTTATCGAAACTTATAAAACAGAAGTGCTTATAACTGCTAACTAAATTTACACCAAGTATGAAAACAACCTGATCTGTTTGAAAATTAACTTGAAAGATATTTTATTAATTTGAAGTCATCTCCAATATAATGACGTTTGGTAGCATTTGAAAAACTAAATAGAGATGTTTTTTGAATAATCATTTCTTGAAGACTCATTAAAAAAAGTAACCAGAAGAAACTCGCGCAGAGCAGCCGAGACTGAAGAAGCCCAGGCAAGAGACTCCTCGCCATTCCGGCAGAATGCAACGATGCTGTGCTTTCGTCGTTCGCGCCCTGCAATCCGGGGGAGAGCTGAAAAGAATCATGTACAAGTATGGAAAGCCAGTGAAAGATCGAGAGAGAGAGACAGAGAGAGAGAGAGAGAGAGAGAGAGAGAGAGAGAGAGAGAGAGGGAGAGAAATAGAAGGAGAGAGAGAATGAGAGAGAGGGAGAGAGAGAACGAGAGAGAGAGAGAGAGAGAGAGTGAGAGAAAGAGAGGGAAAGAGAGAGGGGAGAGCGAGAGAAAGAGATGGGGAGAGAGACGGAAAGGAAGAGAGGGAAGATTAGGAGATGATCCATTAGTGGGTTACTTGTGATAGGAGACGCCGGCTGCTTGTAGAGTGATGGGAAAGATGTTGGTCTTAGTGAACCGGGCGCGGATGAAGGGAGCCAGCAAAGAAGGCAGAGAGACTCCCATCTACAAGGCAAGACAAGTCACTGTGCAGAGACTTCCAGTTCAACACTTCTAGGCAAATTCCACAGATTCTTTAAAAAAAACACACACACACACAAATCTCGTATTCTCAATTGCTTTGCATGGTAACATAATTATAAGAATGTACCAGGAAAAGAGTATCCTTGTGACTTGAGCAGTCCCCAGACGAGAACGTCAGATATTCTTCAGGATTCCAGTTTACAGCCTAAATATTTCAGGCAAATGAATTAAGGCAATGACAGGGGAGATAATAACAAATCGTGTATAAACTTCGATGAGTGCGGCACGGCAAAAGTTTGGAGGAGAGATGAGTTGAGAAGAGGAGAAGAGAGACCACAAGTCGGACTGGAGAAGTCGCAGGGCAGGGACGGACCGACCACTGAAACCAGGAGGGGAAAGGCGAAGGACCGTTCGCAGTGAGGACTCCGTCGCTTCCGCTGCTCTCTGCAATCCATTTTCATTAATCAAATATTCAGAAAAGAGCAAAGAAAAATAGAAGATACTAGAAAAGACAAGCAAAAAAATGAAGCAGGGCTTCAAGTCAAAACGAACGAATTATTATATTGGAAAATACCGTATGCATCTCAGTGAAGGAACAATCGACACTTGTATTTTTGGCATCCAGCTCGTTCGGTAGCGCCAAAGCCTCTAGAAAAGCCTTGACGCCATTTCTAAGCTCACTTTTCGGTGCCTGAACATGAACCGTCATACTTTAATAAGAATCAAATAAGTAATAAGAAACCTCTCCTTTCAGAAATGATTCGTAGCTCTGCCACCACCGGCCGTAGTCCTCTCTCAGCTTCTGAATATTGCTAGAGGGACGAAGACGCAAGTGGACATTCTGCTCTAGTACTCCTGGTTGCTGGAAGACTTGGCGGAGATCAGGGCAAGGGTCGACAACGTGGACTCCCCCTGCTGCTCCCACGAAGCGGGATGCGAGAGATGCCAGTCGAGCTGGCTTCCCGCTCATCTCTTCTTACAGTAATCCTACCGTAACCAAGTAGCGTATCATTCTATATGCATTCCACCTCCTGTGCTCAACAGTAGTTTAATGATACAAAAATCGCCGCTTTAGAAGATTCAATCACCTCATCTCGAATTTATTCACGAGCCATTAGACCGGGGAATGAAGATACAGCAAAATGAAAGAGAGATTCCCAAGCTAAATAACGAGATATTGAATGGAATATCACTTCTGCAACATCTACCCCGTCATGCACCTATTTACAGCAGCTGTTCCTGTCAAAATCTCAATAGCATAAATGCAGAGATCACAAATCTAAAAAGTGTATTACAGGAACATTTGATTAAATATAATAAGGAGGCTTGGTCACGTCGATTCCGTATTCGCGAAGAACAGGGTCAAGAATCTCGGAAGTTAAGGTGTACTTCGTGTCCTTTGTACCTTTCTTCGTTTGCCCAAGTCCTTTCATACGAGCCTGCAAAATAATACATTCTCACTTGAATAGGGTCGCTCCTCCAAAAGATAAACTATCAAAGGATGTAAATGATAAGAAATAAGAACAGTTATAAGCGGCATACTGATTTGATTAGTTGGAAAGTAATGGATTGAAAAAGGGTAAATTAGACAAAAAGTGAAACCTGTTGCATCGAGTCAAGCACAATGTCAGAGATGTACTTTTGGGTTGCAAGCGAAATAAGCCTGCAAAAAGAGTTTGTTGTGGCGAGTCTATTATTTCCCGTGCTCGTCCTTACTTGGATTACAAATCAAATAGCAAACCGGACTACGCGTGGATCTGCAGTGTTAATTCCGCTCTTAGTCATGAAATGCATTGTCACGGCATCGGGAATGGTCGGCGTGTACTCTTCGAGGTTGTTAATGAATTCTCGCAAATTCGTTCCCGGTGGCGGCTGAAAGATAATTGGGCATCTCTTTAAACAAATGAGCAGGAATACCGTTACTTAAGAGAGCAAAAACACATCCCTGAAGCGAACCTGGACAACCGAATTGATGAGAGTTTGTTGCGCGCTGCTGAGAGGACGAGAGATGGCACTGCGGACATGAGAGAGAGAGGGCTCGGAAGGCAAGCAAGGAAAGGGGGATCCGGAGGGAGGCGGATGGGACAGGCTGCTATTGCCCTGCAATCAAGAGAATGAATCCAGAGACGAGGTCTCCTGCTCACCTGAATGGATGATTGTCCTCTCGACATGCCCGCATCCTCACGACCTTGCCAACCATCTTCAGACATTTTTAGCAAGGCCCCTGTCGAATCTGAATACATTGGTCGCGTCATGCAGAAAAAGTAATGTTTACTTCTTTCAAAACAACATTCTACGCACTTCATCGGATACCAGCTTATGAAACATAAATCAGCCATGGCGGTAATCAAATAAGTATGAAATACCGACCACAGAACGGTTTAAACCTGAGCAGTTGTTTTACAGTCCATTGGTTTGGAGCATAGTATTGTTAGACAAGGGTCTAAACCCCGGTCTTATTCTGACCGTTTTATTTGCTTAGTGTATTATTAGTTAGCACTTAATAGTTATTTGAAAATATACGATTTCACTAAAAATCATGGTTTGGAATTAGGGTAGCTTTCTTTATCTTCAAGACTTTTTGTTGTGTTCGTGTTGCGAGTTAGTGTTATCTTTATAGAAGCTGGAAGACCGGTACTCAGAAAATGGACGCGGAAGAAGAGGATCGTGTGAATAGTTGTGGTTCGGAGTGGACAGCCGCGGTCTACGACCAGATTCGCAACCACATCAAGGACGGCTACCGCGATATATCCTTCAATGCCGTTTGGTCGCTGTCCTCCTGCAAGATTGGTATGACTTGGGCATTTCCTTTTCTGTTCCGGCTGCTGAACAATCGTGTTTTGTTCTGCTTAAATATTCGTTTTTTTCTGAACAGATGGCGATGGTTTTGGGATCCATGAGCTGCTCTCCGATAATGTCGACCAGTATTGGCAAAGCGACGGCCCGCAACCGCATTCCGTCACAGTTGAATTTCCGAAAAAGGTTTTTGAATTACGTGTTCCCCATTGTTTAGCCATTGTTGATGTAGATCTAATTTTTATGTGGTATCCTCAAGATAATTTGAGATACATAATTTCATCTGTGGATCCTCCCAAAGACGTTTAGTGTGAAGAGGCATTTAAACAGCGAAGAAGTGAATGCATCACTTTATTTGTTGCAGACAGACATATGCTTCGTGGCTATTTATCTCGACTTCAAGAATGATGAATCGTACACTCCTAGCAAGTTAGAATTTTTTATGGATGTTTCTAGTGCACGTCTTTAGAAACCAAAGAGCGAATTCTTATCCTTGAAATATGGAACCTAATGGAGCGGAAACATGTTTGTAGGGAGTTATGTACATTAACTGCTATTGCTGTCGGTAGTAAACTAAACACGTTTTCTTGAGAGTGCAAATCCGACTTGGCTCATCTTTAATGCATTTGGATGAAACTCGCGATGCTTCGTTTAGCGAGCCAAACGGGTGGCAGGTCAGCTTTCTATTTTTACCCAGGCTTTTGTCCTATTTTAAGACGGACATTTCCAATGTCTTATATATATTAATTAAAGGAACTATGATTTGTGCTTGAAGATTATTGATCTGCGGAAGGGGTCGCTGCCCACTCGCGCATTCGTCTTGCAGCTTCAAGTACTGCACAACCACCAGAACGGAAGAGATACGCATATCAGGTTTCCCTTATTACGTTTGGCCAAGAGAAAAATGAAGACGCGCTTTTTAAACATTAATATTTGTGCTATCATAAATGGTTGATTCTTCTACATATATTCATAACTTTCTATGCTGTTGAAAGTGGAAGGAATGCTTTTGCCAGACACATGCGAGTGGTGGGGCCTTCCCAAGCTCGATTCGATGTCAACAAGAGGACTCTTCTCACTGCCCAAGACACTCCGATGCACAATGAGGAAGGCGAGATCCAATCCTTCCGGCCTCTCTCCACTCTCGCTCTCCCCGTTTCTTCTCTCAGTAATAAATTTAAAAGTCTCTTTGTTGTAAGGTAACTTCACCCCTACTCTCTGTATTTAATGTATATATTACTTTAGCGACAATGAAAGAAAATGAAGGTTTCGTTGCCGTGACAGAATGACATCTCGTTGAAGCATTAGAACATATTATCCGAGTAGACCACTGAGAAGGCCAGCGACCGGGTTGGCTGGAATAAGGAAGCCGTTTTCGTTATATTCTTGAAAGCTTCTGAATAGAGTGAGATAACGGACTGTTGCCACCGAAGCCAGTTTGGCCGACTCCAGTTTGGCCGTAGAGGGGAGGGCCCAGGTTGCCTCCCTGGTTTCCGTAAGCACCGCCAATTGGGCGTGGGCGAGGGCGACGATGATGTTCATGGGAATCACTGCTGCTGCTCGAGCTCGAGCTGTGGTGGCGTCTGCGGTCTGGAATAGATTCTTTCTCAACTACTCTCTTCATTCTGAAGCTGTCTCTCATGGCTAGTGTAGATGGCTTTAATGACAGGGGAACAAACCGTTGAATCCACCGCCGTAACCGCCCCTTTGAGCACCGAAGCCTCCGTTTCTGGTCAAGAGATTAGAATTAGAATTAGAATTGACATAACATATAACTTGCTTACTGTCCGTAATTCTGCCCTCCTTGTCCGAAGCCGCCCCTTTGAGCGCCGAAGCCTCCGTTTCTGGTCAAGAGATTTGAATTAGAATTGACATTCCATATAACTTGCTTACTGTCCAAAATTCTGCCCTCCTTGTCCGAAGCCGCCACCTTCCCAGTTTTGTCGTTTTGCTAAATGACTTCTGGTAACATTAACATTAACAAGACTTGATAAGTAGTAACCTCGATGGCTGCATGAAACAATGCAAAGGCAGCACAGGAGAAGAAGGATGAGCACTTTCATGGTAGACTGCTCGGTAGATCTTCCACAACTGAAGAAAGAGAAAACCGACAGTCAAAGCGACAAAAATAAGAAGTGGCAAAGGAGTGTGACCGTTTTCAAGCACTTGCTGTGACTTCGCTCTCTCCGCACGCTATCAATGTCTTCTCTGCACCTAGAGATAAGTGTACTTGAACAGGTTGGCGAGGAAGGCGAACATCGGTGTTCGTCCAACCGCATACCATTTAATTCTGGCCATTTACACTACCGTGATTAGCAGATAGATCATTCGGAGACTTGAGATGATTACGAAAAATTCATCTATCGGACAATCTTCACGCTGAAGAAGCAGAGAAAAACCATTTTTCCTATACAACAAAGCGAAATAGTACAACATCTCAAGACAAAATAATGCTATGGACTTTAAACCAGGAAAAATTTATGTACGTTTTGATCTACATGTAGATGAAAATTATTACGTTCCGAATGTTCACTGATTACAAATAAATCGGTTGTGCATGCTTTAGAAAAGTGTGCGGCATTTGGATTGTCATCAGAGAACGAGATTTGAAAAGGCTTGAGAAAGCAAGGAATTTTTTTTCCTTATTATTATTTTTTCATATTACAATTATTAACTTGACGTTGTTTGATTGAAGAAAGAGATGGGGCAGCAGCAATCCGGCTACGGAAAAAGAGACGAGCGGGGCCAGGGAGATGGCGAAAAGGAGAAGAAGAAGAGAAAGTACGAGGCTCCCATCCCCACTCGCATTGGCAAGAGAAAGAAGGCTAGCAAGGGGCCTGATGCTGCCAGCAAGCTTCCCGCTGGTTTGTTATCGCAATCCTTAATTTGGAAGTTTGTAAGAATTAATTCTTGTTTCAGTGACTCCGCATGCGCGCTGCCGTCTGAAGTTGCTGAAGATGGAGCGGATAAAAGACTACTTGCTGATGGAGCAAGAATTCATCCAGAATCAGGAGCGTCTGAAGCCACAAGAGGAGCGGCAGGAAGAAGAGCGGGCCAAGGTGGATGAGTTGCGTGGCACTCCAATGGCAGTGGGCAGTCTCGAGGAGATCATTGATGACCAGCACGCTATTGTCTCCACCAATGTTGGCAGCGAACACTATGTCAACATTCTTTCTTTCGTCGACAAAGAACAGTCAGTTCTTTGGGAAAATAATTGCTTGTGGACATAATGGAGAATCTTGAGGCTGGAACCTGGCTGCGCTGTTCTTCTGAATCACAAGACTCACGCAGTGATCGGGGTCCTTGCAGATGACACTGATCCTATGGTATGTATGAGAGGCAGGGATTCAACACCTAGTTGCTTCTGCTTTGCTTCCGTCTTCTCTGAATGTCTGATCGAGATGAGATCTTCTTAAAGGTGTCGGTGATGAAGTTGGAGAAGGCGCCTCAGGAGACTTACGCTGATGTCGGAGGTCTTGACCAGCAGATACAGGTACGGCGAAGTTGAATTTCTGATGGTGAAAGTACTCATTCTGTATACAGGAGATTAAAGAGTCGGTGGAGCTGCCGCTTACTCATCCAGAATACTATGAGGAGATGGGAATCAAGCCACCCAAAGGTGTGTTTCCTTTGAAAGGTTAGCAGTGAAAAAGAGACCGTCGTTTAAGGTGTCATTCTTTACGGGTGCCCTGGCACTGGCAAAACTCTTCTTGCCAAAGCCGTGGCCAATCAGACATCGGCAACATTCCTTCGTATCGTTGGCTCTGAGTTGATCCAGAAGTATCTCGGAGATGGCCCGAAGATGGTGCGAGAGCTCTTCCGAGTCGCTGAGGAACACGCGCCGGTTAGTAGTTCTGGAGAAGCGTGAGAGTTGTCCCCGTCCTCGTCACTTAACACCCAACTCATTCCTTTTCCTTAGTAGCTTCATTCTTCGAAACAAAATTCAATTGTTTGGAATACTCTGTACTTATACCTTTTCTTTTTCAGTTGTCCATCCAATACATTTGACTTATTGCAGTCGATTGTGTTCATCGACGAAATCGATGCAGTCGGCACAAAGCGGTACGATTCGAATTCCGGCGGAGAGCGCGAGATCCAAAGGACCATGCTGGAGCTGCTCAACCAGCTCGACGGATTCGACTCGCGCGGTGATGTCAAGGTTGGGTAATCGTGTAACTCAAATAGTGGACAACCTTTTCGGAATTGGAGAGACACGCAGTTGGAATGATGAAAGGATTTGAATTAGTACATCTCGTGTAGGATTTACTGTATATGGTAGTTGGTATATATGTAATAACGCTTATTGGAATTCCTGTGACTGTAAATGAGATAATCGTGGTCATGTGGGAGATGATCATTGAAGTAAGGGGAGTTGTATTTTAAGGGAACGAAATTTGTTTGTAGGTTCTGATGGCGACTAATCGGATCGAGTCTCTTGATCCGGCTCTCATCCGTCCTGGCCGCATCGACCGCAAGATTGAATTCCCTCTGCCTGATGAGAAGACGAAGCGACGCATTTTCCAGGTATCGCTTTCATATGATTCCTTTTATTTAGTGGGAGAGTTGAGATTCACACTTCCCGCATGACATTGGGAGACGATGTGAACCTGGAGGAGTTCATCACGGCGAAGGACGAATTGAGCGGTGCGGATATCAAGGTTGGTCTGTTCTGGAAGGGAGCATTGGGAGACTGCTTCCTTGCAGGCCATGTGCACTGAAGCGGGTTTGCTTGCTCTCCGCGAGCGGCGAATGCGAGTGACAATGACCGACTTCAAGAAGGCCAAAGAGAACATTCTCTGCAGCAAGAACGAGGGCGCTCCCGAGGCTCTCTATCTCTGATCCCTTTTCATCCCTTGGCTACTCGTTCTTTATTTATTTTCTCGTCTTTCTTATACTCCCCACAGATTATTTTTGATTATATAAATTTATGCATGTAAATGGATAAACAGAGCTGGTGGATGATTTAATTCTTGTTGTTGTGTTCTCCCTTCTTGCGATTTTGTTTTCGAAGAGTTTACTTATGTCCGATTCCAAGGTATATCAAGTAGTCACTACGATTATATTCGGTGCGTGGTTTAGGATGGTGCGAGCAAAAAGACGTAACGGAGATGGAGCTTCCAAGCAGTTGGTGAAAGACAGCAACGGAGGAAGCAATGGGTTGAATGGGAGCCAGCACTCATCTTCTTCCAAGTCTGACCCCTATGCCGAGTTGGACAAAATCCCATCGGCTTGTACGTTTATAAATCTTTCGAACGGTTTGCTTTGATGGGACAGATGTGGATATTCTTGTGCTTATTTTCAGTCAGTACTTTGACGGCAGCAGCGAAGAAGACCGAAGAGGAACAACGGGTAAAGAAAGTTGATGCCGTGCCAGTCGGAGAACGGCGTAGCGATGTTGGAATTTTAGCTTATTTCTTCAAATTGTAATATTTGAATGCTGGTCTGGAGTTGAATGAAGGAGTCGTGGTGAGGGAGATTGTTGCAGAAGAGAGTGGCTCGTCGTATGTGTGATGGAAACCGAGCAGAGCGAGTCTCTTTCCATTCCAACTTCAGTGACGGTGTCTATCTCAGCTTTTCTAACCAGATATAGACATCTTTAATTGTCATTTAAACGTGATGATTTAGATGGCGACAAGGAGAACGGAGCTAAGGTGACTCCTAAGAACAAGAAGAAGAAAAAGACGAAGAAGGCTTCCATCGATTCGAAAGCCTTAGATGTGTCTCGTAACCTTGAAAATCCCGCAACACCTGGACATGATTCTTCCATGAACGGCAAGTGCCAGAGCTATTAAAGCAATAATGCAAAGGACTTTTTCAACATAATCACTGTTCAAATCAAGGTTCTGGCTTTAGGAAGCTTCAACATCTTCAGTGCCATGAGGCAGAAAAGGGAAAAAGCTGCGAATGCCATGCAGCCAACCCTGGCCAACAGCCTTGTGCCTCGTCTAAATTGTAAGTAGTTATTTAGCCTTTTATTTAGCTCTGTGGTATCCTTAAAGGTATGGATTCTATTTTCAGCTGTTTTCGAGAACGGGGCTGGTCGGAAGAGAAGATTTGACGATGACGAGGAAGATAATGTTTGTAGTTTACGGCTAGCGTGCTGAGTTTCATTTGTGTTGGGGATTCAAAGGTGGAGTGTTGTTCAGCTACCGTACATGGTGGAGGATCCGTCGTCTGATGGCGAGGAAATGGCCGAGCGAATTGCGAATCGGCCCAAGCGCTCTCGCGTCTCGCAGCATTTCAATGGTTATTGCACTATATCATTGTTTTTAAACCAACCTTTATCCCTTGACTTTCTTTCAGACAAAGATTTTGAAGAGGTGGAGAAGGTCACCTATTATTATGATGAAGACGAGGATGAGGATTTTGATTCGGAAGCAGAAGACGATGAGGAAGATGTCCACGATGAGGTTGTTATAGTCTTGGTTATATCTGAAGTAGACTTTTACACATCCATTGGTCAGGAGGAGGAAGTTCTCACTGATGAGATGAGCGCAGAGGAGAAGTCAACAGATGAAGAAGAAGAGGAGAGTGACGAGGAGGAGGAAGAAGAGCTCGATGAGGTCATCCACGATCAATGCATTGATGATGGAGTTGAAGAGGTGCTTCCGGCTTTTGTTTCACTTGAAACAATTTCATGTTTCTTTTTACAACTCTTTCTTTGTTCAGGTGGAGTCTGATGAGGATGAAGATGAAGAAGAAAATGAGGACGAGGAAGAGAGCGATGAGGATGAGGAGGAAGAAGAAATGGTTTTGAATAGAAAGGACAGGATTGTTACTTTGAATGAAGAAGAGTCAGAGGATGAGGACGAAGAGGAGGGAGAAGATGAGGACGAAGAGGAGGAAGAAGATGAGAGTTCTCTCTCTGACGATTCTGACTCGAGCCATGTCTCAGATGATTCTTACGAGAATGCTTCTCTTTCTGGCCTTCGTAAGACATCCGAGGTATACCTGTTTCCAACGAACTTTTCTTTGTAGACTGCGGTTGCACTTTTTTAATTGATCATGATTGCTAAACATTTTCAATATTCCTCTGAATAACTCTGCAGGCGAGTTGTTGTATCCGGTATCAAGAAGGTGTCAAAGATAGCAATCTGAGCATGGATTATCGATTATCGCTTAATATATTTCGACAGTTCTCGCTTCCCTTCTTAGGTCGTTCGCTCTCGCCAGAGCCGTCCTTCCGAGGAGAGCGTTGACTTCACTGCCAACCCCTTCCACGACGAGGACTCTTCGAACTCTGCTTCGCTGGCCTTTTCTTGGCTTCTAGCTCCGTGTGACACTCAAGGCTTCTTTGATGACTTCTTTCAGGTTCTTCTATTTAACGTTTGCAATGCAAACTTTGCATTGCCAAACCATCATGGCTGCTTTCATTTTTGTTTGGGATTACGAAAGCCCAAATGTAAGTTTGCTTGCGACACTTGACTGTTCACAAAACCGTTTTCTTTTTAATAGGACAGTGTTCTGGTTGTCCACCGAAAGGACCCTTCCTATTACGGAAACTTCTTCTCTTCACAGCAGATGATGACAGCCATTCGCGAGGTAGCCGAGATCTTCTCGTTTTGCAGTTGCTTTTGCCATTAATGGTATCCGAATTGATAATTACCGCAGAACCACTTGGACTATGGAAGAAACATCAATCTGGCTGAGTACAAAGACGGAGTTCGCATAACTCCAAACGGAACGGGCCGTGCGTATCCTCTCGAAGTCGCCGATGCTTTCAGGTTTCTTTCATCTCTTTCATCTTATCGCGTAACAAGGCTCACAAATGCTGCTACAATATATACACGACCATTCCTTGCAGAAAGGGCTATTCAGTGCAGCTGACGAATCCTCAGGCCTTCTCGCAGTCCATCTGGTATCTCTGTGATTTACTGCAGGAGCTTTTCCACTGCTTCGTGGGGGCGAACACGTCAGTTCCTATACCATTTTGAAAGCGTTTAGAAATATGGTTAATTCAGTTATCTCACACCTGCTAACAGCGCGGGATTTGCGCCGCATTGGGATGAGATCGACGCTTTCCTTCTCCAGGTCAGACTGCCCATCCTTGTCACTTCTCAACGTTATTTTCTATTTATTAAATACATGAGTTGAATCTAATGGAGTTGGTTAAGGTGGAAGGAAGAAAGTATTGGAAGGTTTATGCTCCTGAAGATGTCAACGATGAACTTCCACTCGAATCTTCTGGTGAGTGTCATTTAACATGTATTCTGTACTAAGTACCATAACTTTCATTATCTTGCAGGTAACCTGACGAGAGAGGAAATGAAGGGAAGAAAGTGCGAATTTGAGGGTTGGCTCGAGTCTGGAGATCTTCTTTACATTCCACGTGGATTCATTCATCAGGTATGATGCAGTTGAAGATGAATATAAAGACAAATATTTTTGAGATTTGGCGACAAGAAGAGCCTCTTGTCTGTTGAGAACTAATATAAATTGGCTTTTTTACTAGAAAGAAAGATATCAAGCTGCAATAAATAGTATGATGCGGTATGGAATATTTATACATTGCTTCATCACCAAGTTGTTCACGTCGAATTTATTTCCGTATTCGTACCACTTTGGGAGCCTTCTTTTCTCTAAGCAGGGAACCCTTTTGCAGGCGACGACTTGCCCCGACACACATTCCCTTCATGTTACGGTCTCAGTTGGTCGTCAGTGGACCTTCTCGAACGTCCTTGCCAAAGTCATGCCCTCTGCCATTGAAGCTCTCACCAAGGACAGGTCACTTTTTGGTCTTCCTGTTTGTCAGCTCGGTAATGTTGCTTCATTCGTTTGCAGAGTGAAGCTGCGTCGTCAGCTGCCCCCCGGCCTTCTCGACATGGCTGGAGTTGCCAATGTCGACTACCCTCTTGCTGAAGTTGCTGCTGAAAAGTGGGTGACAAGAGAACTTATTTTATATAGAAAATCGCGACTATTTACGGCGTTTACTTGCTACTGATTCTGAATGGAATGGTTAAGGTTCGAGAGTGTGATGGACAGGAACATGTCGGTTCTTCGTCGTTTCCTGACTAATCTCTCCGAAAGCGGAGTGGATCAGATGGCTCGCGAGTTCATGAGAATTGCTCTGCCTCCCGTTCTCACTGAAGGTTTGTTCTGCTTGCTCTAAACACTATCCAGATCATTCAAGAATGTTTTGCAGATGAAAAGCTCATGAGTGTGTGGGGTGGGGACGGAGACCTTCTGAAGTCAAAGGGTGCTGCCCGCTTGAATGCCACCACTGAAATCTGCTTCCTCCGCCGACATGGACAAAGGTCGGCATATGGCTAATCTCCATCACGTTTCCTGGCTCTCTCTCTCTCTCTCTCTCTCTCTCTCTCTCTCTCTCTCTCTTTCTCTCTTTCTCTTTCTTCCCCTCTCTTTTCCGTTGCTGTCTCCTCTTTCATTTCCCCTCTCTCCAGACTCTGCTTCGAATCGGAAGATCGCTGCTTTGTGGTTCACCGAATGGCCAACGCTCGCAGCTACGAGGAGCGTCCGGAGTTTACTTTCGATATCCCAGTTGAGGTTCGCCTCGGTCCTCCCCTTTGCATGCTAATTGATCTTTCTGCAGTTCTCGGATGCCTTCGGTGCCCTTCAATCCGCTTACCCCGAGTGGATTTCAATCGCATCTCTGCCCATTCAGAAGAAGAAGGATCGCGTTGAGTTCGCTCGTCTCCTCTTCAACCATGGCCTGCTCATGGCCAAGGACCCTTAGGCCATCTCTTTCCCTCCCCCTTCTGGCTTCTATTGTGTGGTTATTGTTGTTGGCCCCTTTTTATAGTATTAAGCGCACCGATTGAGTCTACGTTCTAGTTTGTTGAGAAGGCGAGAGTTGGTGTTGTTGGCTGTAGATTCTTGATTGTTACGCCTTACGAGTGAGCAGGCCCCGGTCGCCGCCCGGTCTCCTTTCCTTCTGCGCTGTTATATTCTTTCTCTCTGTGAATTGGGATAAATATATTTGAAGGAAAGTGAACGGTTACACCCAACAAAGAAGCGGCAGAGACGTTTTTCTTCGTCACAGTTGGTATATCTTCCTCATCACATCAATTCCAAGAGTGGTTTCGGCAAATTTGTCATGAAATAGGAATAGTGAGGGAATTATTTGATGTTTCGTTTAAAACGCCGTATTTAGATTTAATGAATGTTCAACTTGCGTGCATTGAAGTTGTGGATGCCAGCTGACATGTCAGGGACACCCCCAAGCCATCATAAGCAGGCTCCCCCTTTGCATCTGCCTTTTACCTGCTGAGTCCCGAGCAAGGCCAAGTTATTCCCCCGCTTTCCTGGGTCGTTCAGGCAGCGCGAGCACTCACCCTCTCTCCCTCTTTTCTCTGTCTCTCTAACTCTTCTGCCTCTCCCTCTCTCGTCTCACCCAGTGGTCTCTCTTTCTATCCCTCTCTACACTCGCCTGTCTTCGGTTGACGCGACCGCCATAGCTGCCTTTTCTGTCTGCGCCCTCTGCCAATCGCAATGGTTCTCTCCTCTCTCACCACATCTGGTACCTCCTCATCTTCCACACTCTTGAGTCGCGTTGGACTGTGAGTGCGCGTCCGTGCGTAGAAAGGAAGTCACACCGAATGCATCCTACCTTCCTCACTTTTTCTTTCTTTCTCTGCCTCTCTTCCCTCTCTGTTCTAGCCCCTTGTTTCTCTTCAGTAGTGTATTCCATCTCAATTTGGTTCCATCATTGCTTGGCCATCCCCCTTTTGCTGCTCGTTCATCAATCTTTTGACATTCCGCTTCACGGCCCATGCTCTCCTTGAATCAATCGATTGAACTGTTCTTTCCTCACATCTGATATGAATGAGTCTTAAGATTGTAGCTCACGAGGTATGATTCCCACCATTTTTGATATACTTGGACACTTTCTCATCCCTATCCTTCATGCCGCTTCTCTTGTTTGCTTTTCACAGGATCGGTCCTTCAATGCTCATTCAGGGTTCCCTCCCCTTCTCACACTTCAATATATCCGTTCTACTTTCTTTTCTTTTCTTCATCCCATCCGAAGGTGGTGCACTCCCTACTGTCGGTAGAGAAATTTTTCCAATTATTTTCTTGTTGATCTTGCTTGAGAAGGTGAATGAATATCTTGCTCTTAAGGAGAGATGTCTCTCTCGCTCTCTCTCTCTCTCTCTCTCTCTCTCTCTCTCTCTCTCCCTCTCCCTCTCTCTCGCTCTCCACTTTTGTTTTGCTTTCTCTCTCTGTCGTTTTCGTTCACGTTCTCAATTTTTCTTCTCTGTGTTTCGCTCAGAGCAATCAGCAGGGCATTTGATGAACGACTGAATGTGCGTGTCTTCAGCTTGAAATATGATCTGATTGTCACAGGCTAAGGTGAGGAGATTGTTATTCCGTATGTTGCAGGCAAAGACAAGAAAGTAGAAGAAAAGAAAAGGACGTAGAGAGAGAAGTAAAGAATGCTTCGGCAGCAGCCAACGGCAAAGGAGAAGGGCCAGGTCGCTCTTGTTCAGGTATTCTAATATTTTTAAACAACGTTTCCTACCAAGAAGTGTAATAGTACATCACTCTTGGGTTCATGGCTTTAGAAATATCCTTGAAAAGTCTCCGAAGTCTATGATAAACTAAGCAATGATGATATAATTGCGATAAGTTGAGGCGAATGACACGGTCCGTGCGGTGTGCAGTGCATCTCCCGCCCCCTCCACCTTCTCTATCGCTTCCTCGTCTTCGTTCGCCCCTTCCACTACGGTTTGTTTCTTCTTTCTCATATCGTTATTTCTTTTCTTGTTTCTTTTCCACTCTTCCTCTATAGTTTCCACTTAACTGACGAGGTGATTTTCTTCCACGACGTGGTGTCTTGACTTTTCACCAGCGATTTTTGCTTATTTGGGTGAAATGCAAACGAGGAATTAATTTCTGCATGAATAGCCTTTCTCATCCTTTAATACTCAAATAAATATTGAATTTTCTTCAACTTTAATCGGGTCGTTTTGTTAAGAGTTGGCCCGCCGTGGGATATATGCACATGCAAAATGGCTGAACCAGATATATGCAGTTTCCCCACCCATTTCTAGGTCGGATGTAGGGCACATCGAGATCAATGTGAAAAATCGTTAAAAGATTTATGCATGCTAACTGGAGACAAAAACTGATGAAAAATCATTGACAAAAACTCACGGAACTCCCTCTTTCATCTCTTGGTTCTCCCATAACTCACGTGTGGTGATGTCTGTGCAGCAGTCAGCTGTTTCGTGGCTTTTCCTTTGATCACTCCTGAGCTCTGCTGTCGTGGCATATTATGTCTCTCCCTGGGATCTTTTCCAATACGTCAAGATCTTCCAATGGAACGCGAAGATAGTTGGGATGACGGATCGAAGGGAGGAGTGCTGGTTTTGTGGGAAAGGGATGGATTTTATTCTGCTATCTTTGTTTCTCTGCCCTGGATGTTTCTCTGGCGTCATGTTGTTTCTCATGACGGAGCTGGCACTGACGTCTCCTTCTTCGTGTTGTTCATTCTGCTCCTTTCTCCTGCCCACCCACTCACACTGCCACGATGAGGCCTCAGCCATCCAAAAGGACTGATTGAGAGGCGGAATGAAACGAAGATTCGGTGATTCCAACTGGAATAGTAGATATTATAAGAGATGGCGAAAAGTGAGAGAGAAACGGGAAAGGGGGATGATAGATCGCTAGCATTTCTGTTCTGTCCTCTCCTACTACCTGACCTCTATTCTTCTAGTATTTTCTCCTCGTTTCTTTCCTGATCAGGAGCGGTCTCTTGCATCATTTGGTCGGTGCAAACAGTTTAAAAAAGGTTGTAATTTCTTCATAGTTATTTCTGCTAGAATGAACTTATTTATTTGATTTTTTTGCCTGTTGACTTTTGTTAGCCGGTTATACTCTTTGTTCATGTAAAGTGATTGTTTTCTATCCATTCAAGCTATTTTAAAGCAAGAAGATTAGTTTTATTGTTTCCAGTGACATGAGACCAGTAGTAAGTTAATGGTTGGTTGTGGATGGAGTTGTTCCCTTCTTTTTCTGCAACTGCTCCAGCAATTTCAAAGCTATTTTTTTGTACTTCCAATTCATGCAGAACTGACTTCAGCTCTTCATCCAGTTTTACTTCCTTCATCTTTTTACTTTTCATTCATTGGACTTTCAAACTAGAATTATGGCTGCAGGAATGCTTCCAATATGGTCTTTTTCCTTTCTATTAGGCTGACTTAAAAAGGAGAATTGCAAGCGATAAACCGGTCAAATTTTGTATTCCGTTTGTGTCATCTTCGGTTCTGAATCGGATTTTGCGATCAGGTGACTGAATTCTGAGTGTGTTTCGTATTTTTTCTTCCTTTTCGCTTGATACCTGACGAATTCCGTATAACAATTTCATTTTCTGCTCCATCTTGCGGGCATCACTTCATGAGAGAGTTCTTTTTCTATGCCTCTTTCCATCTTCCTTAGTTTTTCCCCCAATTTTGTTCGACAACCTGCTCCTTTCTCGAACGATCTCTTCTGCCATTCTTTCTACTCTTCATCAGTCATTGCTCGAGGAATGTGAACCGGAAAGGGAGAGAGGGAGAGATGTAGAGAGCGAGAAAGAGAGAGAGAGAGAGAGAGGCAGAGAGAGAAAAGAGAGAGAGAGAGAGAGAGAGAGAGAGGCAAAGAGAGAAAAGAGTGAGGAGGAGTAAGGTTGAGATAATTAGAGACGGAGAAATATTTCGGCACTGCGAGAGCGAGATGGACTGTTCTCACGCACGGCAGCATTCGTTATACTGAGAGAAGCGAGAAATTAGAGGGTGGCAGAGAGAGAGAGAGAGAGAGAGAGAAAAAGCGGGGAAGAGAGAGAGAGAAGCCAGAAATAAGGATGCGAAAGCAAGGAGACTAAGAAAAAGAGAGTGTGAGAGACAGAAACCAGGGCTAGAGAGAGAGAGAAAGTTTATGAGAGAGTGTGAGGGGAAGAGATACAAAAAGGACAAGAGAGAGCGGACGAGTGGCACGAGTCTACCGTCAGCTCGCGAATGTTTGACACCTAGAAGAGCAGTGGCTTTTCTCTTCCCTCAGGCTTGCTCCTTCCTCCTCAGATCATGTCTCACTTTCTCTTACTACTTTCTTCTCACTATTTGATGCTATTACTCCATCAGCTTTCTCTTCCGCTCACTATATTTTTATTTAAGGTATCTGGTAAATTTACATGCAGTTGAGCATTCTGACTTCTTGACACCTAGAAGAGTTGCTCGTCCCTCAGGCGTACTCCTTCCTCCCCTCCCAAGAGCATCTCTGATTGTACTCTCAGGTCGTTCTTTGACTCTTCCGAGAGTAATCGTCTAGCAGCTTTATTAGCTACAATTTTGGCGCTGCTAAATGAGTTGCTCTCTATTCCATTCATTCCGTTTCTTATCTTGTCTTTCCGTTGTCGGTACAAGAGGGAGGAAGAGATTCTGTTTTCTTTTCACAACATCTTTCTCTCGCTTTTGCTCGTGTTTCCCTTTCCCTTCTCTCTCTCTCTCTTTCTCTCTCTCTCTCTTTCTTTCTCTCTCTCTCTCTCTCTCTCTCTCTCTCTCTTTCTCTTTATCTCTCTGTCTATCTCTCTTTTCCTTTCTTCCTGTCTACCCTCGCCAGCCCATCTTCTCCTCTTTCATTCTGCTCAGATTTCACATATGACAAAAAGGGGGAGCGCATGGAATTCTGCTTGCCAATCGCGCAAGCCAGAGGAAGGATTCCTTGTGGTTGTTTTACGAAGTAGACTTGTCATCAAGTAGTTCGCACTGGAGATCGTTCAGGGTCTTGCCTCTTTCTCTTACATTCTGCTGTCATTTAGTGCCCTCTCCGTAGAGACAGAGAAGGAGATTAAATGCTACTTTTTTTATCTGAGATAAATCTCTCGGATAATTTAGCTTGTTTTCTGATGAGACGCATTTTAAATAAAGTAGCAATGTTTGTCTCCAAAAGGGTGGGTAAGCCAAAAATTAATTTTTTTTTCATAAAAAATACTGCGGGTAAGCCAAAAATTTGAATATTTGGAGTCTCAAAAATTGCGTGGGTGTAGTCTGGTTCGGACCCCCCTTTTATTCCCTGCTCTCTAGACTTTTCACCTTTCCTTCTCCATTTCAATAATGAACTGTGACCTTGCATCTTTCTTCTAAATATGAGCTATAGTATAATCATGTTATATTTGAGATTTTATTAGCCATTTCTGGTGTATTCTTTTGTTAAAGTTTTTATGGGTCATCATTATGATTATGTAAACCCTTTGAGTGTCAAATGTTCTCTTAGTACCAGGTTGCTCCCATTCCTAATGTGGAGTTGTTGTGGTAGTGGAGGGGTCGTGCCACTCACAACAAGGATGAAAACGAGCTAGAGAGAGAGAGAGCAGAGAGAGAGAGAGCGAGCGAGAGCAGAGAGCGAGAGAGAGAGGAGAGAGAGAGAGGCAGGTGGGAGCAAATTGTAAGCGATGAAGAGTGCACAGTCCCTATGACGCGTGAAGGGTTGCGTTCATTATGAATCGTGTTGCAAGTTGAAGTTGGATGCTTTGGTGCTTTGTCGTGTTTCGCCCGTTATCGCACTCCCTTTATCTCTGCTTCTCCACTATCTCTTACTCTCTTTCTCTCTCTTTCTCTGTCTCTCTTCATCCATCGCTTGATCGTGGAGATGCCACTGGTGAGAAGAGAGAGCCTGTGGTCGGTAGCCAGCAGCAACGCCCGCCCCCCCCCCTTCTTCTCACTGCGCATTTTCCGGTTTCCCCATCCTCGCTCTCTCGCTGTTTATCTCTCTCCGTCTTTCATTCTCTTTCTCTCCCCCGTGCCACCACTCTCTCTCTCTCACTCTCTCTCTCTCTGTCTTTCTCTCTCTCTTTCTTCCCCCTCTCTTCTTTCTGTCCCCTTCTTGCATCTTCTTCTGCAGCAACTTCCTGCCTTGCTCCCTTCTTCCACTCCAGCTCTCCTTCTTCCACTATAAACCACGACGACTACCAATTCATATGCATTATGTTAATTAACTCCAATATATTTGATTTCTTTTATAAGTTGATGTGTTGTGATCTGATATTGCATTGCTGTCGTGCACTTTACCCATCTCCATTGTCACACTATTGTGACATTGAGATAGAAAAAGCCGAGAGAAGAGGAGAGAGTGAGAGAAACAGAGAGAGGAGATAGAAAAGAGAGAAGAGGAGAAAGTGAGAGAAATAAAGAGACGACTGGGTCGCAGGCGCAAAAAGGTTGTCGAACCTGGAGAGGCTTATGCGATCTCCAACCTTTTCGGGTGACACTCGAAAGCTGCTTGACCCTGCTGTTGTGCCCTGAGGGACTCCATCGTGGTCAGCATGCCCCTGTCCTCCCCAGCCTTCCCTTTCCCTCTGCTTCCCTTCTAAGCCTTTCGACAGTTGTAGCCGAGAGTTCTTGCTCCCGTTAGTTTCACTCCGTTAATCTTTCACTCTTTCTTTTTCCACTCTGTCCTTTCCCTCCTTCTCTCAGTTTGAACCTACTGGCATACTTCTTTTATTGTTTGCTGGAGAGTCTTGCAGTTCGACTGGCCATTGTGAGTGAACGTATTCCTGAGAGAGAGAGAGAGATAGAGAGAGAGAGGAGAGAGAAAATGAGGAAGCGGCAGGAAGAAAGAGAATATTTGATTAGAGTGTTGCAGAGGAGGTTCTCATTTGTAGCCCTCGAGGCATGGGTTGCCAGTTTCAGTCGTCCTCATTTCCTTCAAATGCGCATTTCAAATCACGTCTATTACGACTTTCCGCCTTTCTGTGGTTGTGAGGCGTAGAATTCCTTTACTGCTTGCCATTTATCTCCGGCTTCACTTTGTGTTTATTGTGCCATCCTTCACGGAATCACAGCTGGCCAGTGTTAGCAGCTCCCCTCATTATGCTCTCTTTCTTTCACACATCTCCGGCACTTCCAACCAGACTCTCTTTCTCTCTCTCTCTCTCTCTCTCTCTCTCTCTCTCTCTCTCTCTTTCTCTCTCTCTCTCTCTCTCTCTCAAGTCATTATTCTCTACCTCTCTTCCCAGTTCATCACAGCTGAAGTTCATGAGTGAATTCTTGGTCGGTGTGATCGGTTGAACGATGTAAGAAAGCATGAAGAGAGCAACTCGCGATGAAGTGATTAGACGATAGGAGAGATGAGGAGATCCCTTCTCCTCTTTTGCTTTGCCTGAGTCCGGGATGATTAGGGCGGGCTTGTTGATGCAGTGAGTGGTCACTACACTCCCTTCTCTTCTTGCACCTTGCACTTATCCCCCCAATCACTCTCTTCTGATTCTCTCTTATGAGATCAGGCTTCGAAGAGAAGAGAGAGAATGATAAAGGAAAGGAGTTGTGACGGGAGAAAGGGGAGTGTACTCCCGTAGGGCCTCCCCCTTTCAGCACGACTCTTCTCTTGACCGGTTCATTTGGTGCCAATAGGGCCCATGCATCTTTAAGCTTTATCTTCCTGCTCGCTACTCTTTCAAAGGTGCAATCCCCCTTCATTCCCTTCGATCTGAGGCAATTTAAAGCTATTAACACTTTATAACCTTACAACGGCGTATACATAAATTAATAAATTACTCTCGGTAATATTTTTTTATATATATTTTTCCTATTGTCATTCTTGGTATCCATAATGTACGAAGGGCTAATAATTTTTGGTATGTACAGAGAATAAATATAATTTTTTTTAAATATGGCTTATCAATTTGTCTTCCGTTCTTTGACTTCTCTTTCAATATCAGTGTTCCCAAGCGTTCGTTTAACAATCTCGAATCCCAGAGTTGTTCCTAATGTCTTATGTTGCTTGTAGATGTCGAAGCAGTCGGTGCGAGTGGTGGCGCGGCCGCCTCCCCCGCAGACTCTGCCGCACTCCCTTCCAGTCCCTCCCGGGATGATGCCCCCCCACAGACAACTCCGACCACCATCTGCACTCCCCTCCACTTCCTTCAACAATCGTCAGTGCCCTTTCTCAGTGATCCACTCCATCTGTTCTCTCAGCTGATTGGAATTATCTACTCTGAAAGAATCGCAGAGCCTAAGCAACAAATGAAGTCGCTAATGAATGTTTCTTGAGATGGCGGTGCTCGCAGTCAAATGCATCTTTCATTAACGCCAGGACAAATTCAGCAAAGGTTATCGATTTCACCCTCAGCATATTTGTCTTGGTCCTCTTTTTATTTTTCTATTTATTTTTTTGTCCTAAATTGAAAAATACCTTGCCTTTTTCGGATATTGACACTATCACGTGTTTTTACTCCCTTTTTTAACTTTCAGATCTGACATCGCCGAATTGGCAGAGCAGCAGAGAAGACAAATCGAGGCGAATCGGAAGGAGGAAGAGCGACGGTCAGATCATTTTTATAATAGACAAACGGGCAGACAAAAAATGAAAGAAGGCGGAGGGTCAGGAGGTAAAATGAGTGAAGGATGCAGACGGGAGACTTGACAGGATTGTGAAGGTGTGAATGATGACAGCAAAAGATGCCTGTCTATGCCCCCGAGAAGTGTGAGAATGTAAGAGTAGGACGGATAACTGGCACCCTAGAATTTCTCGACGCGGCCAGTGGGCCAGTTTGAGCCCGATTGTAAAAATTTGGGGAAAAAGTCCAATGACGTATTTCAACTAATTTAAATAAAGGATCGGATTCTAATGGATTATGCATGCCAGTGAGAAGAATAATTTTTTTAATTAATAGTCTTCCCTGTGGTGAAAGTTAGAATGACGCGAGACTCTTCCCTTCCCCAGCATGCATTTTAGCACTCTGCCAGGCAAGCACTTCCTTCAATCGGGGGTAGCGACAATTGATAGAGGACGCTACACAAGATTCGAGAACTGGGTTCAAAAGTTTTAGAAAATAATGAAGAAATGAAAGAAGTTTTGCACAACATTGCTACCAGTCGTCGTGACTAGCACGGAGGGTACCCGCCCTTAAAAAATCCCGGAAATTTGACACAGCGAATATTTTCCGCGTTGCGCCCGTTTAATGCGTCGCGGCAAGGCACAGCATACAGCTCTGCGGAGCTCGCCTCCAAATGCATCGATCGAAGTGATTTAAACTCCCTCCAAAAGTTACCGTAATATGTGGTTATATTGGGACAACTGGCAATTTGCCAGCAGTTTCACCTTAGCTCTAATGATTTTGAAGTCCCACTCCAAATTGCGATCTGGTAAATCTCGGCGAAAATCTCGACCAATCTAATTCACAACTACACTCGTTCACCATAACGAACATGGATACCCCCGTGGACTAGACAGGCAAGCCCACCCCAGGGGTGGCCGGGGGCCGAAAATATCCGGCCCCGGCCCCCAGGGTAGGCCCCGGCCCCGGACCCCGAGGTCGGCCCCAGCCCCCGCTCCCGAGCTTGGCCGGCCACCCCTGGCCCACCCTTTCTCGGCCTTGGGAAATTGGACGTTACCGTCTGCCTGCCAGATCCCCCTCCTCCCTCTATTTAACGGTTCCTGTGATGCCATGGTTGCAGCGAGCAGATGTTGGCTGTGGCCGGCCACGAACTCGCTCTCCGCGTCCGCAGTCTCCGCAGAGAAGTTGCAGAGGAGGAACTCGAACTTAAGAGGTTCGTTCTCTTATTCTCTTTTGATCATTCACTCTCCTTCCCCCTGACTAATTCGAAGATGAAGTCTCTCCAGCTTGTTGCCCTCCCGATTAGTTATCCATTCATCGCTCTTTTTGTTAGTCGGCTTCTTTCATCTCATCTTATTTACAATTAGTGTTAACTGTCCACATTCCTTTGCAAATGCAACTTCAATTCTTGCAACAATGAATCAGCGCGGCGAAAGAGAAAGAAGGGAACTTGAAGGTTACATGGAGAATGGAGAGAGGGAGTGATATGGAAGGGAGTGATAGAGAGAGGAGGGAGACTGGCTTGCATTTTGGGTGGCATCTTCTTCTATTTCGTTCCCCCGAGGGCCGTTCACTAGCACTCCTGATCATATTTTTGCCAGCTCATATTCACTCTCATCTTGTGGATTGTTTAACTGTTGTAATTTCTTTGGTTTGAAAGGGGCAGTCCAAGTAGAGACTGACGAAGACTCCATTAGAGATCGGTAAAGTGTTCCCTCACCACTCACTTTGGGGATAATTGGATGTTAAGTGTTGGCCATTGTTGTAAGAGAGAGCTAGGCCAGTTGTTGTTGCTAAATGTTTGCGAAGCGAAAAGATAGGTCGTTTTAAAGAAAAGTTGGTTAGGAGACATGCATCGATTTCATTAATATATGTGAAGTGTTAGAATGTATTATCTATCTCCGTAGCTGGATCACATTTTATTTGCGATTCTCTCTTCAAAATCACGAGTAATATTGTTGTTTGTTTATGCTTTCACTACTGTTTCCGCTTTACGTTTTTTGCCCTATCCATTGCCCAATCTTCACGGTTTTGTTTTCGTTCCTGTTTTTGTCATCCTTCCAGTTAGCCCAAGAGCACTTCCGGTGTTTATCGCCCGGAATTTCTTTGCTGAAGGGAGTGCAGCTGACTTGCTGTCTTGACTAGAACCTTTCCTGCCTTCCCCCTTCCCTCCTCAGTTCGCTTATCTGCTTACCTTTGAGACCATATCTTCCTCTTTGCCTTCCATTTGCCGTTCTTCACTCCCTCTCTTTCCCTCTCCTCCGTCTTTCTCTCTTTCCCTCTTCTCACATCTTCTCTCCCCTTTCCTCGATGTCAATGCTCACTTGTCAAAGTCATTCGAAAGAGATGCGTGATAGTCACTAACTGTCATGTCTTGCTGGAACTCTTTTTCTACTCTTCATCTCCTCATCCTCTAGCATGTGCAGCTCTCCCTCTCTCCCTCTCACTCCTCTCTCTCTCCCTCTCTCCTCTCTCTCTCCCTCTCTCCTCTCTCTCTCCCTCTCTCCTCTCTCTCTTACTCTCTCTCTTTCTCCCTATCTCTCTCGATCGCTCCTCTCTCTCTAACTCTCTCGCTTTCTCCCTATCTCTCTCTCCTCTCTCTCTCCCCTCTGTTCCACTGACTGCTTTCCTGTTGCGTATATTCCTCCTGCGACAAAGCAGGAGAGCCTGCGCTTCGCTCTGCTTGGTGTCCCTTCTCTGCTTCTCCATGTCACCTTTCCAATCTAAGTTCTGATCTGAAATAGGGGCCGCTGAAATCTCTACGTAGCCTGATTTATTCGTACTTTTTTGCAAGTACTTGCTATCTTATTTGAATTTTCCTCATGGAGAATTTCTTGTGGAAATCATCTCCTTATACAAAAAACCGTTGCTGCATCTTTGAAACTGACTTGTTTTCTGTTTTTTTTTTTGTGTGCTTCCATTGTGTCCCTTAATTTCTATTGGAAGTTTGGAGATTGTTCTAAATCGTGGAAATAGAGGTGACTGAGAACGTTAATTGTTTGATTTGTTTGTATCTCTTTCTCTCTCTCTCTCTCTCTCTCTCTCTCTCTCTCTCTGTCTCTCTTCCTCCTTCCTTGTTATCCGATTCCTTTCACTGCCCTTTAATTCAGCTCTGATGATTCTTCACTGTTATTGAATCTCATTCGATTTCGCTGTTCCATTCTCTCTCTCTCTCTCTCTCTCTCTCTCTCTATTTATATATCTCACTCACTCTTTCTCGCTCGCTCTCTCTCTCCTCTCCCCCTCCACTTCCACCATTCCTACTCTCGCCCTCTCATGATCTTGGCGGCTGCTTTCATTAAACTCGAGTGTGTGTGTGTGTGTGTGTGTTCGGTTGCAAGGAGCATCTTTGCCCCCTGGCTGCTTGACTGCTCTTCTCTCTCTCTCCTCTCTCTCTCCTCTTTCTCTCTCATCTCTCTCTCTCTCTCTCTCTCTCTCTCTCTTACCTTTCTTCCAACCTTGCTAACACCCAATCCCCTTCGATGCTCTTTCTTCAATCTCTTTATGAGTAATCCAGTGTCAATACCAGCCTGGTGCACAAAACTTATGGAGTTTTCAAGAATGTCTTGCCAAAAATGTATATGATGGAAGTTATCTGAGTGATTTGATGAATTCAGATCAGATTGTCATTATCCTTTTTATGTTCCTAATTTCAATGACTCTTCCTTGTCTCATATCTCTCGAGCCTTTCCCTCTCTGCTTGAGCTCGAATGAGAAATGCGCGGAATGAGTGCGATCCCCATTAAAGTTTAATTCCTTCTTTTCTTTTTCCTTTCATCAGCATTCGGCCATGACTGGGTTTGGTTGACTGCAAAGATCATCAGGAAAGAAACTGTGCTGGGTAGAGAGGGAGCTATAAGGTGATGGAAGGGAGAGAGAGAGAGAGAGTGAGGAGAGGGTGAGTGAGAGAGAGGAGGGTGAGTGAGAGAGGATAGAGAGAGAGAGGAGAGGGTGAGTAAGAGAAAGTATCTTCCCACAATCACAACTGCATTATAACATATCATCCACCTTCAAGCTTAATTTTGAATGAAAACTGTTCATTGCTTCCTGGTTTCTACCAATCCGTTCCTCTCTACTGACTTTCAGTTCCACTTATGAGCTTTTCTCTGTTTCCATGACTTGTTTTGCTCAGGTTTTTTTTGGTTCCGCGGTTTTCCTTTTTATGATATGAACTATGCTTAACACAGTCATTTTTCCCTATCTTCTTTACCATATTCTGTGCATTTCTTTAATTTGTTCTTGCCATATTTCTCTCCTTGTCGCTTTCCTTCTTTCTCTAGCATCTCTCTTTTACAGTTTCACTCTCCTTCATCTGCTTGAGTCTGTTCATAGCTTCACGCACTCTCCTCTCCGAAAGACCTATCATTCATGATGAGCATTTCATTATATCTCTTCATTTCTCTGTCCCTATCCTTGTTATGTCTCGCATTTGTTCTGTATAGACTGCCTGACTGTTTTTCTCTAATTCTCTCTCTCCTCCCTTCGCTGTCTGCTTAGGCCTTCTCTCTTTTGGTATCACTCCTATTTCGCACTAGATCGCTTCAAAAGACGAGTGGTAAAGTAGACACAGAGAGCATGTGAATTGCGGTAGGCTCTCATTCACCACCTTATCCCCATTAATCTCATCTCTCTCTCTCTCTCTCTCTCTCTCTCTCTCTCTCGCTCTCTCCAGTTTATCGCCTGAGTTGTTATCTCGCACTCTTTTCTTCTTCCGGCGCTTTGGTTTCCCATCTCACTGTTAGCTGGTCAGTAATTCATTTATCCACAATCCACTATCTTAGCTTCTTGTTGACCACAGAAATATTATTCTTGAGAGAGAAAAAATGATTCCTTGTGGAGGGATATTGTTGTCGTGCTCAACTGCCCTCCTTTCTTCTTTCCCTCTCCTTTTTTCCTAATTCATCTCTTATTTGCTCACTTTCAGACTGTCCGAATTGGAGCGAGAGACTCGCGCCCTTCGAATTAGAAACGCTGAAGCTTCCTCTGACCTGGAGATGCTGACTCGGACCGTTGACCAGGAGCAGCTTCAACTCAGACGAGCAGCGGCTAAAGTAGATGCTCTCAGGGCACAGGTAACGGGATTTTGTCAACAGAAATTTGCCTTTGGAGGAGTACTCCTTTCTTGTGTTCTTCGGGAATTTTGTTCAAGTTTAGCCAGCAACTTGTCATTTATTGTGGTTACAAATCTGTCATTTTTCGCTGTCCCTCACCCTTTTGGCAGTGTACCCCAGCCGTCATTATTTACCTACATCATTGGTTTCTATATTCACCCCATCTTATTCCCTCTGCTGTTCCACTTCGTGATGATCCAGTCAAATATGTCGTATCAAGTTTTTGATTCTCCTACACATTTGACGATGCAGTTCTTACACCTTTGAACTGTCACCTTGATTTCGTAGTGAAAGAAGGCAGAAATAGCAGCGACTGGTCATGAGACTCTTATGGAGTTGGGAATGGAATGTGTAAGAGAAGCAAAACATGATGATTTATATTCTGAAGGGAGAGAAGACAGCGGAGTCCTCTCTTCTCTCTACGAAATCATTTTGTCTGCGATTCGAAGCGGATTGCTATTCACAAATCGTAATGCACAGTCTGTGTAATTTATAAATAGTATTTTTCCAACAGCGTTGCTGATAATCTTGAGGCTCCGATAGCATCTGATAGATCAGATCTTTTTTGATTTGTTCCTTTCTTTATCACGATATATCTTCTTATATGAAATTTATTTTTGTCATTTATATCGTATTTCTCTCCGCGGGGGTCTAGCGAAAAGATAGTATGGAGTGTGAAAAGATGTGGTTATGTAAGTGTTACAGCGGGGTTGCATGATTCATTCTGCTCTCTATCTCTCTCTATCTCTCTCTCTCTCTCTCTTTCTATCTATCTATCTATTTCTATTTCTTTCTTTCTTTCCCTCTCTTCTCTCTCTCTCTTTCCCTCTCCCTTCCTCTCTGTCTCTATCTGTCTGTCTATCTATCTCTCGCACTCCTCATTCTCTAATTCCAGCTACATGAGCTACACCGCCGACGGAAAGCGGCTGCTTCCGCTGCCCTCGCGGAGCAGAGGAGAATGCAGAATCACAACGCGCACTGCGCACAGGTTTCTCCCTCTCTTTTCTATATTTCTCTCACTCATTGTCTGTCTGCATCTCTCTCTCTCATGATCTTCCTTCAGCTACTCTCTCGCAACTTGTTTTTTATTCCATCTGTGATCTTTCAACTGTCAATCGTGACTAATTTCTCCGCAATCATTGTTCATTACTTAGATGGCAGCTCGTGCGCAGTCAGAGGGTCCGCAGCCGGTTACGGTATCTGTCCCTTCGGGAGCCTGGGCGGCCATTGGAGGGAGCCAGGAACAGCAGGCAGCTGCCGCCGCACGACCACGTGCGTCGGTCGAGCCATTCCAAGTCCAGGCAGGCGACTTTTCATCTCTCTCCCTTTCTTTTTCTTTCTCATTCGTTCTGCTCCGGAACTTTCTGCCCTTCAAGCTTTTTTAATGAATTTTTTTTCTTTACTTGTAGATGTCGAAATGTGTTGTCGACTCGAAGAACGGAAACGGCGATCAGGCAAAAGCATCGGAGGAGTCAGTCTCGGCTGAACAATCTCAGCTTCCTCTCTTTATCAGACAGTGATATCTCCTTTGCAGCTCATCCCCTCGCTCTTCTCTGCCGCTGCCCCCTTCCGGCCGTCCCTTCCACTCCGCGGATGGCGCAGCTCTCTCCGGTCTTGCCAAGCGAGCCGACCTGAGTCCCTCTCCCCCCAAGGACCCCCAGCATGCCCGGAGTGGCGTCTCCTCCGACTCGACTGACGCGGCGTCTGCTTCTTCCGTTTCCCTCGCGCTGCCTCGCTTCCGCGGTGGCCGGACTGACATTGTCTCTCTGAGATGCGACTCTCTGAAGGCGACCAAGAGACGGTCCTGGGCTGCCTCGGAGAACACGACTCTGTCAGAGAGTGATGTGATAAGGAGGATCCTGGCCGAGCAGATCAAGGGAAGATCCCACTTCATCCCCGACTTCGCTCCTCCCTCCGCCACTCCCTTCTCTTCTTCCTCTGAAGCGGAGAATGTGACAGCCACGAAGAGAGCGGATAATGAGAATGCAGAGCCAGCAGAGGCCAAGGGCAACATTCAAGATGACTGCCCGGTCAGAAATATCATATTATTTCAAGAAACAATAGGGTTTAAGATGTACATCAAAAGATGAATAGCATTCTTGCAGGAGAACTCGTCGACATCGAGTGAAGGAGTTTCCCACAGCGACGACGAGCCCGCTGAGGTTGCTCCGCCTCTTCTCATCGAGCGGCCGGCTGCCCTCTCTTCTGTCAATTCGCATAATATTGTAGGCGTTCAAAAGCTTTTACTTATTTCTTTGAATCGGAATCTTTATTCTGTGATTTTTGGGTGCCCAAGCTACGCAGACATGTGCAGGTTCACGAGGATACGAGTAGCATAGACGAGGAGAGCAGCGAGTGCTCAGCCAGAGGATCTGAGCAGCTACTTCTTGAGGTCATCATGAAAACTTTACTTTTTTATTTTGTTGTTGTGAATTTCAGTATCGTCATAAATTTGCGAGTAATCAATATTGTTTATGATGTGCAGGTAGAGCCGGACAAGAAGTCAGTCCGTGGCATTCTGAGGAAAGCGAACTCATCTTCCCGTGGCCGAATCCGCTTCGACCCTCTTGCTCTCTTGCTGGATGCTGCCCTCGAAGGAGAGATGGATCTTGTGAGAGCTAGTGCTTCAGAGGTCAGCACTTCTTGTCTTCTCTTTTTCTCTCTGTCCTGCATTCTCCCCTCTCTTAAGTTGTCTGATGTCTCTGCCTCGAATGACGAGGGCATCACTGCCCTGCACAACGCGATCTGCGCTGGCCACTACGAGATTGTCCACTTCCTCATAGAATCCTTCGCCGATGTCAATGCTCAGGTTGGTGTGGTGCTTGAGGAGAGGCTCTCTTCGAACTGCCACTCCTGAATTGCCTACAGGACTCGGATGGCTGGACTCCTCTCCACTGCGCGGCTTCCTGCAACAATCTGCCGATGGTGCGAATCCTCGTGGAGGGCGGAGCTTGTGTCCTGGCTTCGACTCTCTCGGATGACGAGACCCCCGTGGACAAGTGCGAGTCGGAAGAAGACGGATTCGTCGGCTGCCATCGATATCTCCTCACTGCGCACAATGCAACTGGAACTATCAATGATGGAATTGTTAGTAGGAGAGAGGGAGACTGAAAGGAGAGGAGATCTCTTCCATTCCAGGTGTACGCTGCGTATGGATACACCGCGGAGAGAGAGGACGAACTCAGCTTCGAAGCAGGAGAAAGACTGCGAGTCATTGAGAAGGATGAAGGGGCAGGTGCAGAAAAGGGATGGTGGAAGTGTGAAAGGGAGAGAGGAGGCTCCCCTCCCCTCCAGGCACTCGCTCCTCGCACTTTCCTCTCTCTCTACCCTCCTCTCAAGTACAGAAATGAGTCAGTTATTTTGTTTCTCTTTTAATTTTATACTTTTCCTACTGCTTAGAATCTTTCAGTTTAGTGCTTCAGTGCCGGAAAGTTGGGTAGTTATTCTTTTTAGGATCGGATTTGTGCCATTTGACCTGGAGACGAACAACAACGAGAAGGAGAAATAAACGGTTGCGTCTGTTCTCTGCTTCTTCCTTGTCTACTTACATCATCTCTCTACTCTTCTTGCCTTCTTCCTTTACTTGTGTTCAGGAAGATTTATAGGAAAAGTTCAAACAAAAGTATATGATGAATTACATCCTTTTTCTATCTCTCGATTTTTTCACTTCCATATTTGCCTGGTAAATACATACTACTGTACTTTTGATCGATATTGAAAAGTTGATCCTATTCCTTTGTCCATTTGTTTCTCTATTCCTTATCCCATCTTCACTCTTAGTATCCCCTTCTCCCCAACAACGGAGTCTATTGTCTCTATGACGTTGTCAACTGATATGCATGGATAGATGTAATTGCATGATGTTTACCTTGGAGGTTTCAAACCTTCTCTTCCCCTTCTTCCCCTTCACTGCTCTCTACTCACAGCGCATGGGTAAATGCAACAGTTCGTCATGTTTCTCTTTCATTCGTTTCATTTAGGCCGTATCCCCTCTATCTCTACTGTTTTCATTCTTCATCCAGATATTGAAAGTTGAACAAATTCGCTAGAACCCTTGAAATGAGCTTGATACCTTTCTACTTACCAATCACGGTAACAATTGTGCCTTCTTCGTCACTCTGTACAGACCTGTTGCCTTCCTCCAAAATGGCTGTTGTATACTGTATAGCTGAAGATCATTTCTTATTTCTGTTGTCTTCTTTTATAACTGTATATGCGATTTCTTGTGCGATACGACAAAGGTCACATTTGAATGCTTAGTTGTTATTCTGCAAGCCGAGGGAAGATTTTGATCTACTTTCATATTTGGAATGGGGTAATTGTTTTGAAATTGATTAAGAGGGCGAAGAGGAATTAATTAAGAGAGCCTATCAGTAAGGCTCCAGGAGGCACTGCCCTAGATGCAAGATGGCAGATCCAAACATTGAGAATGTGGTCAGGCATGACCAAGGACTTATCAATTAACTTTTTGGTAAAATTTTATTTTTATAAAAAATTTCCTTTCCAGGAACTTCTAAATATGTGCTCAAATTTTGAAAATTCATATCGGGCTTAAAATTCAACATTTTTCGATTTTCTTCTTTTCTTTCGATTTCTCTTCGAATGCGTAATAAAAAGTATCTCAGGACTTTCTTTCGAAAAGTTTCATTTTTGTTGTTTAATTTTGTCATGAATCTTTTTTTCATGATTTTTCGTTCGTTGAGAACCTAAACCTCATTTGTGCGTGGGATTTTTATTTCAGATTAAAGAGCAAGAAAAACTGTACAATATGTGGTCTGAATCAAGTTCAACGTCTTTCCCCCAAGCCCCGAAAAAGTAACGCGAATACGAGTAACTCTCACCATGGCGAATTTGTAAGATGGCTAAAGCCTGAAAAATTTGAATATTCCGCAAAAGATAAACAGACAGTTGGATTCAGCACCTCATTCTCTACAATAACATGTCTGTGAAATTTTCATACAACGCTTGTTTTATTGATGAAATCGTGAAAATTCAATTTTCAATCATTTTGGAAAATGAATAAAAACCTATTTCATCAAGGTTAGCGCGCGCAATCTTGCTGAAAACAATATCTGTGTAGTTGTATCTTGTAGAGCAGAAAATTATACGCCACATATATTCTCGATACGTTATATCGAGTTCCCCCTTACTCCGAAAAGTATTTCTAATTCACTGTCCGAGCAAAATTTGTCTTCCGGTGAGGTTTATAAATGCTATAACTTTAGAAATCGTAGTTTTCGTGAAAAATAACAAGCTTTCCCGCGTTCCTGGCATCGAATAACCCCTCTAAGAGAGATTTGGGGCAAAATTTTTATTTTACTGTTCACTGCCCATTTCGCCATGGGCAGTCAAAAGTCGAAAAGAATAAGGCAAAATGGGCAGTGAAAAGTAAAAAAAATTTTTGCCCCAAATCTCGCTTAGAGGGGTTATTAGATACCAGGAACTCGGGAAAGCTTTTTATTTTGCACGAAAACTGCTATTTCTAAAGTAGAGACCGCAGATGATTTTCCCAAACCGCTTGAAAATGTAAATGAGGACTGATTTTGGGGAGTTTAGGTGATCAGAAAACGATTTCTACAATCAGAACCTCACGAAAGTTTGAAATTATCTTACAAAAACGCCTTTAAAAAATGAGAATTCCTGGGGAAGATGGGCCTCCTACAGTAAGCCCGTCCACGTATCTCAATGTGCCAAACGGAGTTCGGCTGGTCAGATGCTCGAACCAGACGATAGTAGTTGTGCTCGATAAATTTAATTCCTATTAATTTTCCATTCTTTTGCTTTTTTAAATCTAATTTTATATCCGGCTAATCTCCATGATCATTCTTCTAAGTGGTTTCACACCCTCAAATCGCCTCTATCGAAGTGGTTAATTATTTCGACTAAAAAATAACCACATAATCAACGACAATTCACTATCGCCTCGCAGAATCTCGGTCATAGTTTACATAGGTATACTGGCGGATGTCTTCTATCATAAAATGATGTTAAAAAATCCCGAGGACATCTGGGATACATATTAAATCATTATAAGTGGGAGAAACCATGAAGTGATAATTTTGTTCGAGGAAAATTTTTCGTGTTTGCTCGCAATATACGAACAAAAAAAATCAGTGTACTGAATCCAGATTGGCTTTAAGTATAATCTCTCTTCAAGATGCGATCAGGGAATACCGATAAACGAAGAACGAAAAAATGAGCTTGCACCTGTTTCAGCTAGAAACTATCTATCAATGATATCTCCTTATCGCCCCGCAGAAATTCGACAAGAAACCGCCTAGCTATCACACAACATGCCATCTAATATTAAATTAAAATAAGAATCCCCGAGCTTGCGGATGAACCAAATTATAGTTGAAAAACTGAAAAAGCCAAGCTCACGGAAAAAAGCTTCTAATGAGGTTTTTTCAGCGTAGTGCCCGTGTATGCAAGGCAGAATAGCGCCCAAAATTTGAAAAACCTTCCTTTAAAATATTGACAAAAAGATTCTTGACAAGTTTACCGACAAACTGCAAAAAAGAATAAAAAGTTATAGAACAAGCTCTCTTAAAAAATTTGAATTTATCAGTCCGAACGTGAAAAATTCTGCTAATTCAGTTACGGTAGGTTGACCCAGTTTTGTGTTATGTCATTCTTTCACTCTGCGGTCTCTATTCTAAAGTTATCGAATTCAAAAAAACCTCACCGGAAGACAAATTTTGCTCGGACAGTGAATTAGAAATAAACTTTTCGGAGTAAGGGGGAACTCGATATAACGTATCGAGAATATACAGTGATGTACCGCCAAAGTGGCCGATTTGTACCGCAGCGCGCGCAATGTTCCAAATGGCACGCAAGAAATATCTCGGCGTACACATAACCAAATAAAGAGATCTATACCTTGTTCGAATCCCCATTCTCTTCCACACACAGCACACAGTGTCTTAAAATGTAAATTTCAACTTTATTTCATAAAATAAATCAAGTGGTAAATGCAGTAGGAAGGGGCATTTGAGTTTACACTACACACTTAAACAACGAAACACACCAAATAAACGACACTTCGGAACCATAAGACCAAGCAGCATTTTCGAAATGATTGTTTGTGTTTTGCTAGTTCCGTCGTTGTTTTTGGGGTTTATTTTGGCTTCTTACGACGTTTATGTGATATAGCATCCAGCATCACCTGAAATGTTTAGAAACAACTTCGGGGAAGGGCTGAAGTTATTGATGTGATTTTTTAATATCTTGTTGCCACAACCATGCTTGATTCTTCGAGTACTCGAAGTGTTGTTTATTGCCTTTCAATTGAGGCGTAGAGCGGCTTCTTCCTCTACATTGCTTCTCCGCTCCGCGTGGTTTGGAAAAGATGGCGGCTGTCTATATGGACGATTCGCATAGGTCACGGTTAGCTACTTTCTATTTCAGTTATTGTTGTTGTTTTTTTTCTTTTTGGGCTCGAAGTGATATTTGTTATTTCCTTGATTAGTCACTAGAGCTATGCTAAAGGTTGGGGCATATTTAAACGTAGTTTTGCTCGGAATTTCTTTCAACAATTTATTGCGGGTAGTATTGATTTGTTTGGTCGATACAATGTTCTTCAAGTAGGCGAAGTGTATTTTATTCCCATTCAATTGAGGCTTGTTTCGGTTCGGGAAGAGGGCAGATCTGGCCCGTTCTTCGACAGTCGCGCTGCTTTCGGTTTGATTCTGTCTTTTTTTTTATTTCTTGTTGTTTTGTTTCTCCAATTGATGCTTCCCATGGCAATGGATGGAGCAACGTTGGATGGCGTGGCTCATGCAAAGAAATTATTTTTGCGGTAATATGAAGCTATTTATAAAGCTATTTCCTCCCACCCTAGAATTGGATTTTTTTTTTCGAAAATAATTCACTGAAATTTGCGGAGCTATTCCATTTGTGGTGGTGGGGAGAATTTGTTGTTTGCAAAATCTTTCCAAGATGTTCGAAGTGATTTTCTTTGTTTCCACGGGGCCTAAAACAAACCGAACTGCTATCGAAATTATGCCAATAATGTGAATATTACTGTAAATGTGGCAAAGTTGTCGTAATAGATGTCAAATTCGCTTTCCACTTGACAAATTAGCACTAATTGACATTTTTCAAGCTCAAATATATCGAGAAAGATTTCTTAGAAACTTTGAAAAATCCCCCCTCACCTCCAATAAATTCGCCACAAGGGGGTTTTTGGTGGGGGAATAAGAATTCATACTTATTTCTTCCATGAAGTAGTTTCCTGAGTTACGGTAAGCATACGGTATATGGATTTTTCTCTGTCAGATGACCTTCAATAAAAGGTACAATGGTAACGCGTTTGTAATTGATTCGTAATGAATCTATAGTTTGAATGCCACTTATTTTTTTCTTGAATTTCTTTCTTAGAATGATCTTTTGTAGGATTGCGTCCAGTCTGGCCGGCTGCGCGGAAGTCGAAGGCAGCCCTAGTGCAATCGAAGAGAACGTCGGGGCCAATGCTCTCTTCGATTGCACTCTCAGAACGCTGTAAGTCTTCACATTTTCTATTTTTTTAAAGTCCTTTCCTCGAACAAAAACCCTCGCTGCGATTCACTTGATTTTACCTACTTTGGAATGCATTCGAAGTTGTGCTGTTTATATTCTTCTTTACTATCTAACCCGCGCTCTTGAACTTATTTCTCTCTTTTCTTGCCTTTTCCTCCACCTCTTTCTGTCTGATTCACGTAAGCTGCCACCACTCTAGGCTCTAATTCCTTGAACGCTTTGACGCAAAATCAGTGGGCACGAGATTGACTCGAACCCTCGCTAACCGCTTCTGTGGACTAGTCAGTAACCTGCACACCACTCGCGTGGGATGTGCAGCAATCGATTTACTTGAACTCATTGCCCAGTGCCCCGCTCTCCATCTCTGTTCTCTCTCTCTCTCTCTCTCTCTCTCTCTCTCTGTGTTCTGTCTCTGTATTCTTTCTGCTGCATGCTCGCTGGTGTCTCTCTCGCACTCTCTCTCTCTCTCTTCCCTCACTCTATCTCTATCTTGCTTTCTCTCTACTTCTTTCTTCCTTTTCAGCATGTTCAGTTCCACTTGAATATCTCTTATGTTGTTGTGTAGAGTGTAGGGTGCACAAGCTGACACGCAGATTTATTGAACAGTTAACTTCAAGCACACTCCTTTAGTTGACAATTTGCCAATCCTATGTGGATATCTTACCAATTTGTTAAAATGCTTATTGTTAGTCTTTTGAAGGGCCATTTGAATACCATTTATTAATTTCTTGAATTATTTCTTATATTGTTCTTTTTGAAGGATCGTCTCCAGGTTGCTGGTTGCAAGGAGGTCGTATTCGGCCACAGCCGGAAATGTGGACATCGCGGCCAGACTCGCCTCGAGTGGACACAATCTACCGTTAGTCCTGAGATTTATTTTTTTAAATCACAGCACAAGGTATATAAATTATGGGTAATCTTCACAAATCATATCTGCTTGTTGGCATAACTTACATCTAAAATTGCTGTTAAACCTTTTCATTTAGCAAAACCCTTGAAAACGCCTTTGCCTGTTTTTAGCATATTTTTTCTTCAATATCTTATATGAGCTATGCACGGGGAAAATGAAACATGAAAACATTCATATTTTGATATTTTGTCAGTAAAATGCCTTTTAGACTGAATACTAGATTGTTTTTATGGTTGCCCATAACTTATTTCTTTGCTGTCAGGCTAGTTCCGCTTCGGAGGACGCTAATGACACGGCAACTGCAGCTTGACAAGAGTCCTTCCCTACCTCCGCCCATCGCTCGCTCTCTCTCAATCTGCCTGCCACTCTTTCCTCCTCTGCACTCAACAAATGGCTGGCCAATTACTTGTAAGTCGTTAGGTTTTCACTTAAATTGTCGAAGGTTTACTGTACTGTGTGCTTGATTACTGTAGTTAAAACGTAACATAAGTTTATTTACTTTTATTTGAAGTTAAATAAGAAAGGCTGAATACTAGAGCGATTTTCACTTATTCGCTATGAATCTTTCATTTCAATTAC